>VZSR01002741.1:1844122-1860832 GCA_013398615.1 Brachypodius melanocephalos | reverse complement strand
CCATCCATCCACAGCTGTGGCTCTGCTGAGCTCCTGGCCCTGTCCTGGGCTGTGCTTGGCTGCTCTGCCACGTGAACCAATGCATCTGAGCCTTGGAGTCTCCTCCTTGCACACCTGTGGGATGTTGGCCATTTTCTGACCATCAGGAGCCTCCTGACATCTTTGGGAGCTTTCAGAGATGATTTTGAAGATGAAAACGTGTGTCCAGCAAGATCACCAAGATGCTGCAGGTGCTCAAGATCCCCAGGTGGCTCCAGTGGAACTGTTTGTGACTGGTTTGCCCAGGACAATGGTGAGGGGCCTGGAGCATCTCCTTGTGAGGAAAGGCTGAGGGAGCTGGGGCTGTTCAGGCTGGAGAGGAAGCCTCAGTCCTGGGTGTCCCTGTGTGCAGGGAGGGTCAGAGCAGGGAGACCAGCAGCGGGCAGGAACTGATCCCAGGAGTTCTGTTTGGACATGGAATCATTAGGGGTGGAAAAGACCTCCAAAATCAGTGAGGCCAACCTCTGACATTCCCACTAAACCATCAACAGGAGGAAGAACTTCCCATGCAGTGACCGAGCACTGGCCAGTCTCCTTCCCTGGAGATATTCAAGGGCCATCTGGACACAATCCTGGGGAACATCCTCTAGGGGATCATGCTGGAGCAGGGTGGGACCAGATGAGCTCCAGTGTTCTATTCCAAGCTGAGATATTCTAGAATTCTGTGATCTGGAGGCTGTGAGGTACCGGCTGACCTACCTGGCACTGACACCTGAGAGACTTTGAGTGGCAGAGGGAAGGAGGGAGCAGGGTGGGGTAGAATGTCCCTGCTCCTCTGCCTCAGCTGGCCATTGTCCCTCAGCTGGCCATTGTCCCTCAGCTGGCAACCTCTGCTTGGAGACTGGAGAGTGCTTTTGGCTTGTGCCTGGCAGGAACTCGTGGGGCTCTGGAGCTCCACCAGCTGCAATCCCAGATGTGAGTGCTGACTCTGGCTGTGGGGCTCCTCCTTTCCAGAGCTCTGGCAGAAGCTCCTGAGCTGGTGGTGGCTGATTCCCTCTGATTCCCAGCAGACTGGCCAGTGAATGTCTCCCTGAGGAGCAGCAGGAACCAGTGGCTCCCGGGAATGGTGGGAAAGCTGGGCAGTGACTCAGAGGTGAATGCCTCATCCTGCAGGGAGGTCACTCTGAGACAAATGGAGCTGCTGTGCTGGTCCCCAGGCTGGCCTTTCCCAAGATCCAGCCTCCTTGGGAAGCCTGGAAGCCAGGATGGTGTTCAGCTCCTGACAGAGAATCCTGGGCTGCTTCAACCCTGCTGCCAGCCCGAGTGCCCTGGGGCCCTGCAGAGCTGCTCCTTCACCCACAGAGGGATATCCAAACACATGGAAGTGATTGAGGTGCTGTGGAGCAAACTAAAGATCCCTGAGAAGCTCCTGACCACTAAACCACCACAGTCCATCCATCCTGAGCTGCTGAGCTCCCACACAGCCACAGCCAGAGTCCATGTCCAGCCACAGCCAGCACAGCTGGCAGCCTCCAAACACGGGAGTCCCCCTGGCCCTGAAGCCAAGCCGGCTGTCTGGGCAGCCTGGGGGGCAGCCAGCCAACCCTGGCACAAACCAGTGATCCTGGGCAGCCTTGTGGGGCAGACGTGACCCAGGAACTCTGCAGAGCCAGCCACGCTCACAGGGGGACTTTGGAACGACACCTTGGTCCTTGGGAAGGGCTCCTGGCACTGCTCCTCAAAGCAGGCCTGTCCCTCGAGGGGCTGCAGAGGTGCCACAAACTGGAGCGAAGCCAGCAGAAGCTGAGGGAGCTGGACCTTCCCCAGGCTGGAGGTGATGGAGGGAATCCAAATACCTGTCTGGGATTATGGGATCTGGGAGTGGTTTCAGCCAGGGAGGTGCTGGTGGGCTCCTGTCCAGGGAGGTGGGGCAGCCCCGGGAGGGACCCCAGGCCAGCTGCAGGGTTTGCCCACTCCAAATGTCTCCAGTTACCATCCCCTCCTTCGTGACAGGGGACAGCTCCACTGCAGGGCACATCTGGCCTTCCCTTAGAAGCTGCCCTTGCTTCATTGTGGCTCCGGCCTCGGGGGCACACAGGTGTCCCAAATTCCTCTGCCTGCCTTCGTGCCGGGGCTGGCGTGGGGGAAATGCCTGTAAATCCCCGTGTCCTGAAGCAGTGGGAGGGGTGAGGTCGTGCCCTAGGCTCACCTGCAGCCTTTCCCCTAAAATTCCCTTCCCCTGCGGTGTCCTCAGGGCTACAGGGTGATTAACATCCCCTTTCAGCATGTTCCAGCCGTGTTCCGGATGCCTTTAAGCCCCCGGGGTGTTACACATGGCTTACAAGTTGGGCTCCATTAGCGCTCGATTCGCTGTTTATTAAAACCTCGATTAATCTTGTATTAATGCTCTTCAAATGCGACTTTTGTGGAGGTGCAGCAGCCTCCGAGACGAGGAGCTAAGCTTCTCCCCAGCCCTGTGCCACTGCTGTCAGCGAGGAATTAGCTCGGGATCTCTCCAGGCTCAGAGCTGAGCGGTTGGGAGGCTGCAGAGAGCAAGAGCCACCCGAGAGGATGCTCCAATTAATGGAGGGAACAGCAACCCAGAGACACCCCTGCCTCTGCTATCCCCAAATCTGGGGCAACTGGGGGAGCAGGGTCGGTGATCTGGGAGCCCACTGCCCACTTTGTCCCCCCTAGAGAAGATGGGAATGTGTGGGGTCAGCCTGGAGGATGCTCTGCTTGCCAGGACCCCACAAATCCAGAGCAGGTTTGGAATGGGAAGATCCACATCTGCAAAGCAGAGATGTCTCCTGCCCTGCCCTGGCAGCCCTGTGGCTCTGGGAGGGCCGTGCAGGAAGGAGGAGCGTGGCCCAGCCCTCAGAGGCAGCAGGAATTGCACCTCGTGCTCCTGCGTGGGTTTGGATGCTGCCTGTGCCAGATCCAGAGCCATGTCCGGGCGAGGCGGGGATGGGATGGAGATTTCCCATCCCTGCCAAGCTGGGATGCTGCAGTTGTCATGGCAACGTGGGAGGCCTGTGAGCTGGAGCCCATAGCCCACCCCTGTGGGGGTTGGGGGGCGTTCAGGGCTGGGGATGCTCCGCAGCCTCCCCTCCCCCCGGGCCCTGGCACCTCCCCACACCCCAAAAATGCCACCAACCCCCTCCTCCCAAAGCTGACACCCCCAAAAGACCCTGCTGAAAACAGCACCTTTTCCATGGGGAAAAAACACCTTTGGGTGAAAAAACGTGCCCAAAGCCGGTGTGGGGAGCCCAGGGCCAGGTGGGAGATGTCGGCAGAGATTCCCGGCAGAGATTCCCAGCAGTTTCCTGCTTCTTTGTGCCCCGAGCCGAGATCCTCGGGCTGGCTGAGGCTGGAGCAAAGGCAGCCAGCACCTGGCAGGGTCTGGCCGTGAGCTGTTCCCTGGGGGAGGCTCCCGGGGCTCTTCCCAGCAGGCACGGATGTGCTGGGAGCTGGGCTGGGCTGGGCTGGGCTGGGCTGGAGGCGCAGCCAGCTCTGCTCTCCCTGCTCCCAAGGGTGGCTGGATGGTCACACAAGGTCACCTCTCCCTGCAGCCACCAGCCAGGGCCTGCTGAGCCTTCCCGCCCAGCACAGGCTGGAATTGTCCCCACCTCGGGACAGTTTTTGCTGTCTGTCTCCAGTAGCTCATTCACGCCGGGGCCCTCGGCCGCTGCCAGGCCTTGACTGACATCTGTCCATCATCCCTGGCAGCTGGAATCGCAGACAGCAGCGGGTCCCCGCGGGAAGGACAGGCGGGGACGAACCCGAGCCGCTTCCCCTCCGCGGGCAGTCTGCTGCCACCAGAAAGAGCATCGGGATGTCCCCGTGCCTGCTCCCATCCCTGCCGCATTCCCACATTCCCGCATTCCCGCATTCCCGCAGCCCCCTCGGGCGCCCGCCCGGTTCCGCCGGGGCGCCGGGTGGCACATGAGTCACACTTCCTCCGAAAGCCCATTCCAGCGCGGTGCCGCCGCTATTTTTGGAAGTTCTTGAGAGCGGATCAGCCCCGAGAAGCGCAGTTCGTGGATGCTCCCCACGCCAGGCTGGCGTCCCCCCGTGTCCCCGAGCCGGGCTGGGGAAGCCCCCGGCAGCCCGGACCCCGCGCTCCCCTTGCTCGGGATGCGTGGGAACTCCCTCTTCATCCCACGGCCCCTCCTGAGTCAGCAGCGGGCTGAAGCACCATCCTAGTGGCAAAATATTACCTTTTAAAGGGTTTGTTTGCGATTGGGGTGGGATTTCGTGCGATGCCAGCTCGGCGTCGCATTGTGCTCCCAACGAGCGGATCATTCCCAGTTATTTTTACTCCCAACCCCCAGTGTTTTAGCTGGGGCTGCAGTGCCTCACAAAGCGTCTGTGAGGAGAACCGGGCACAAGCCAGCTCCGGAATCGAGGGGTGGGTGAAATCCGAGGCGGGATCAGCAGCTGAGTGTCACAGCCGGCCCTTCCCGGCCTTCCCGGCTCGGAAGGATCTGGCTTTACCTACACCCACACCATTCCACACCTGCCACCCCATCCCTCTTCCCTCCGCTCCTCCAGGATCTGTGCAAACCGAGGATTATTTTCCTTTCAGAGCAGCGATTGTGTTGCTCATCCTTTGCCCGGGGGCTGCCCAAGGTCAGCTGCCGTGACCCCGGAACGTTCTGGCCACACCGGGAGCAAACCCGGAGGGGAGGCGGGGAGGTGGCGGCTCTGCCGGGCAGGTGACACCTTTGCCATGGAGGTGGTGGCTTGGCAAACTTTAGCTCCGTTTTTCGCGGCTGAAGCTTTTGCCTGGAGACAAGCAGAGCTCCTGCCCCGCCGGCGCTGCCGGGCTCGCAGCATCCCGACCTTGCCGGGATAAAATTAGCCCCGTTTCGCTTTGGATTAAAGGCAGCGCCGCTGGAGCCGCGAGAGCGCTTCGGCTCCGAGACGTCAAATGGCAGCGATCCCTTTTTTGTCTGGATCGGGGAGGGGGGAGTCCTGCCAGCCTGCGCCTGGTGACAATGACATTGATTTCCTAGACCTCTCGGCGTGGCCAGATCTGTATTTTTAGCCGCGGAAGAGAAAAATACGAATCACGTGTCAGAGCAACGCTTTCCCTGTCCTGGTGGGAGGGAAGGAGCCGGGAGCCGTCGCTGCCGGCGCAGGGGATGAGCGGGACTCGCTGCCCGGTCCCCGGAGCGGGGCTGGGGATGCTCCAAGGAGCCGCTGCTGCCCTGCCCGGGCTCCATCTCCGGCACTGCCCCGGCCACGCCCGCACAGCTCTGGGGTTCCACGGCAGGGCCAGGTGGGACCGCGGCTCCCAAAGGATCCCGTCCATTCCTCTCCATCCCCTGTGGCCATTTATCTTCCGGGGCAGGCGCTGCCTTCATCTCTGCTTCCCTGCCACCGCCTCCTCCTCCTCGCTCTCCCCCACCCTGTTCTCATTTCCCCAAGAAGACTTTAATGAAATCTGCCCTTAATTAAATCCACATTCATTTGCATAATTACCAGGAAATTGAAATTAGCCTGCGGACGTGGCTGGAATACATTTGGCATGAGGCAGCCGTGGCTGTTCCAAGGGGCTGCACCGAGGGCCGCTGGGTGCCCCCCACCCATGGGTGCTGCCAAGCTGCCCCACGGTGCTGCTCCCCACATCCCTTCCCTCCCTTCCCGGGGTGGCCACGGGGACAGGGTGACAGTGGAGGGACAGCCACTCCTGAGGCCACGGCAGGGCAGAGGCCATGCCCTCCACCCCCGCACAAGCAGCATCACATTACCTTTATAAAATAAAAATAAAAATAAAAAGTCGTCTTCAACGCCATTGAGAAATTTTTTGTTGCTTTTATAACTATGTATTTTGTCGTTTTTTATGGTTTCAGTTGTGGTTTTTTTAAATCCTTTTCAACAGTGACAAACTGAGGTAACGTCTGTGACACTACAGCCTCTCCTACGGGAAGAAGGTCCAAAACCCGACAGTTGAGGGAACTGGAAATAAAAACCTGACAACCTACGGACACAGCGACCTCGACGGGGACAGAAACCACACCGGGCACCCCCTGGGACACACCCGGGCGGTGCCACCGAGCCCTCCCACAGAGGTGCCACCGAGCCCTGCCGGGGCGGCCGGGATCCCTTATCTACATTATTGCACGAAAGATCGAGGACATCGAGGGACCTAAGGCAAAGAGGAGTAAAACCGGTGCCTAGCTCTCTACGTGGGGCAATGCTACGTCTAACGCCGGGCCCGGGGGTGCCGGGGACGGGGGCACGGCGGGGGCGGGGGCGGCCCCTGCTCTGTAAACTGCTGCTGCTGCTGCTGGAAAGCGTTATAGCCCTTTGTGGGGAATTGGGGCACCGGGGCGGCTCCACGGCACCCACCCCATGGGAGGGAAGCCCGAACCATAGCAGGGTGCTTCTGCCTGGGGGTGCCCCCACAGCTTCCCCACCGCGGCGGTGGGGTGAGCTCCCCGCTCTGCTGGGTGCCCAAATCCGGGAGGGAAGGTGTGACCTCCACGCACACCCCAGGACTTTGTTACTACGGGGCCACCAGTGGCTGCTGTCACCACATCCTGCCCCGCTGCAGCCAACCCCGGCAGGGTCTATCCCGCTGCCGCTTCTCCGCCAGCCCCAGGGGAGGGTGACAGGTTTAGGGAAGGGGTGACAGCAAGGAGGGGTGATGGGGACAGCACAGAGAAGCAGGCAGGCCCGCGGGAGGCCACTCGGAGCTCCCTCCCCTGCTCCCGGGCTGTGCGGGCCAGCCTGGGGTGCACCGCTGCCACCTCCCCCAGTCCCTGGGTACAAAAAGTCTGCAGGGGGGGCCACGGGGACGCCGGCACGGCAGAGCCAGCCCGGCCCCGAGCATCCCACCTGCCGGATGGCAGCACCGCCACCACCGGCCGGCCAGAGGGGACCCACCCCTCCGGCACGGCCCGAGCCGTGTGCGGCAGAGCAGGGGACCAGGGGCTGCCGGCGGCGGTGGCTGGGACACACAATGACACACAGACAGTGACACTTGCTACATCAATGGCTGCCAGCACCTCCCACGGCAGGGAGGCAGCCGGGGCTGCCGGGGGTCCGGGGCTGCCGGCACCCCTCGGCTCCCCGTCACCCACCTCCCCATCCCCTCCCAGGCCCCAGCAGTGCAGCAGGGACCGGCGGAAGAGGGCAAATCACCACCCACCCAAACCTCCCCAAAGGCCTCCTCCACGGTGCGGGGTCATCGGCCTTCCCGCTCCCCGGACAGGGGTCGAGCACGGGGTAGGGGCAGAGCCAGTGGGACACCCACTACCCACTGCCCCCTGACTGTCCCTCCCCGTGCTGGGAGACCCCTCCCCATGCCACTCCGGGGGGAGCCTTGGAGGGGGCAGCACAGCCACGCAGGGCTGCGGGTGCCCCCAGCCTCCCCAGTAGCGAGCGGTGCCCTTGGCTGAGCTCTGGCCTCGCCCGGGCGGGGGATCGGCATCCTCGGCGCTACAGAGCGCAACCAGTTCTGTCCTTTTCCTCTTCGATTGTGTTTCTTTTCCTTTCTTTTTTTTTGTTTTCCTTTGGGACAACCAGAGCCCGGTCCCGGCTCCCGCCACCACCACGATGTGCTCCCCCCATCCCTGTCCCCGGGCCGGGGGGACGGGGCGGGTCGCGCGGCCGCCACGCCGCCGTCACACGCAGATCTCTATTGCTGTGGCCAGGACCATCTGCCCCTTGCCCTTGTCCTGCCGTCCGTCTGTCCTGCCGGCCGTGCCCGGGGCGGCCGCACCGGGCTCGGGGCCGCGGGCTCCGCCGCCCTCGGTCAGGACGGTCCTCTTGAGCGGGGCGGGCGTGCAGGAGCCGCCGGCGTCGTGGCAGTGCGGCCCGGCCGGGAGCTTGTCCCTGGCATGCTTGCGGGAGCGGTAGGAGGGCCGGCACCGCACCTCGGCCATGAGGTCGCACTTGATGAAGTAGAAAACCTCCTTGACGGGGCAGCGCTTCTCGGGGTCGAGGGCCAGCAGGCGCTGGAACATGCGCAGGGCGCTGTCCGTGAAACGCCGCCACTGCGAGGGCAGCCCCGCCAGCCGCCCCTTCTGCCACCGCACAAACTCCTCGAAGAAGGCGTCGGACGCCACCGCCGCCTCCCAGGGGAAGTTCCCGGTGAGGACGCAGAAGATGAGCACCCCGAAAGCCCAGACGTCGATGCTGGTGTCCACGGCGAAGCCCTCGGCCCGGCCGGCCTGGCACACCTCGGGCGCCGTGTAGGGGATGGTGCCGCTGATGCGCTTGACCCTGCAGCCCACCTTGCGCGTCATGCCGAAGTCGGCCAGCTTGACGCGGCGGCAGTCGCGGTCGAAGAGCAGCACGTTCTCCGGTTTGATGTCCCGGTGCACCAGGCTCTTGCTGTGCATGTAGTCGAGGGCCAGGCCCAGCTGCTGCACGCAGCGCTTCACCAGCTCCTCGGGGAGCCCCACCTGCGAGGGGACACGGTGTCAGACACCCGGCCCTGTGGGGTCCCACCCTGCCCTGTGGGGTCCCACCCAGCCCTGTGGGGTCCCACCCGGCCCTGTGGGGTCCCACCCTGCCCTGTGGGGTCCCACCCTGCCCTGTGGGGTCTCACCCGGCCCTATGGGGTCCCACCCTGTCCTGTGGAGTCCCACCCTGTCCTGTGGAGTCCCACCCTGCCCTATGGGGTCCCACCCTGCCCTATGGGGTCCCACCCGGCCCTGTGGAGTCCCACCCAGCCCGGGCACCCACATCTCTGGGGGCTGATGGTCATGGGTGCTTTTATCTCTAGGCACTCTGAGACAGGGGGTGGTGGTGGGTCCTGAGCTACCCAAGGGATGGGTGGTGGGTCTCAGGCTCCCCACAGGATGGTTTGGGTTAGAAGGGACCTTAAGGATCATCCAGGGCAGGGACACTTTCCACTATCCCAGGTTGCTCCAAGCCCCATCCAGCCAGGCCCCGGACACTTCCAGGAATCCAGTGGCAGCCCCAGCTTCCCCAGGAGAAGGGTGATGGGTCTCAGGCCCCCCAGGGGATGGGTGATGGGTCCCACACTTGTTTGTAGGTGCTTGTGGTCAAGTCTAGCTCAGACAGGGGTGCTCAGTCCCTGCACCCCCTCCCACATGGGCTTTGCTCAGCACCCCTTGAGCCCCCACATCCCAGCAAGGCTCCCACGGGAGGTGCCGGGTCCCACCTGAGGCGGGATGATGTCGAAGAGGTCCCCGCCGGGGGCGTACTCCTGAGCAAAGACGTAGCAGTCCTCGGTCTCGAAGACCACGTCGAAGACCTTGATGATGAAGGGGCTGGAGGAGAGCGTGTTGGTGATGCTGAATTCCCGCAGGAAGTTCTTCAGCTTTGTCTTGCTCTTGTTGACGAACTTCAGGGCCATCTTGGTGCCTGTGGAGGGCGGGGGACAGGAGTGAGCCCTCGGCTGGGACAGAGCAGCACCCCGTTCCCAGCACACGCCCCTCGTCTCACCTGTGCTTTTGTGGGACACCAGGTCCACCTTGCCGTAGGTGCCCTTGCCGAGCTCGCGGATGAGGTCGTAGTGCTTGGTGATGTCGGTGCCCGAGAGGGTGCGGATGGCCAGGGACTGCATGTCCTCGGTGATGAGGGGCACCCCGCAGCAGCCCAGCTTGCGCGACGGCTCCTGCTCAATCGAGCCCGCGCTCATGGTTGCGCTGCAAGGCACAGGTGGCACTGCTTCTGTGGGGCTGCAGAGCCTTTGTGTCCCATCCCAATCCACACCATCCCATCCCAGCCCAGTCTATCCCATCCCACCCCATCCCATCCTTTCCCCAGGGTTGCAGCCACAGCTCCTCGCAAAGGGCGATTGGGCTGCCAGGGTGGTGCTGAGCAGCCTCCACTGGGTGCCACCCCTCTGTCCCCAGGGGCCACCAACCCAACAGCTCCGAGGGGATGCTCCAGCTCTGCAGGGGCTGCAGCCATGTGGATGTTTGGGGTCAAAGGGAGGGCTCCAGGCACGGCAGAGACGGGGACAGCAGACAGGGACACGGACATGCACATGGATACAAACGGGCACACACATGAACATATTTTCTCAGGCCTGGTGTGTTCACAGCCACCCTGCAGGACAGGAGCTAAGGCCCTCTGGGGTTCCCCTTTGCTGCTGCGTCCCCAGGGGGGACCCCAAGAGCCAGCCCTGTCTGCTCCAGTACTGAGCCCCCTCCAGAGCTGAGCCTCACCCCAGCCAGCAGAACCCCAGAGCAGAACCAGGGCCATGCACAGGCACCAAGGGGACACAGTGGCTCTGCAGCAAATCCCTCCCTCACATCTCTCTGACCATCCACCAGCACCAACTCCTGGCCTTTGCTGGCCAGAGTGCCAGACACTGGTGTAGAGAATCCCAGAATCCCAGACTGCTTTGGGATTAAAGCCAATCTTGTTCTGTGGGCAGGGACACCTTCCACTATCCCAGGTTGCTCCAAACTCCATCCAACCAGGTCTTGGACACTTCCAGGGATCCAAGGGCAGCCACAGCTTCTCTGGGCACCCTGTGCCAGGGCCTCCCCACCTTCACAGGGAACAATTCCTTCCCAATATCCCATCTAAGCCTGCCTTCTGGCAGTGGGAAGCCATTGCCCCTTGTCCTCTCATTCCAGGCTCTTTTCCCAAGACCCTCTCCAGCTCTCCTGAAGCCCCTTGAGGCACTGAAATGGCCTTTAAGATCTCCCCAGAGTCTTTTCTTTTCCAGGCTGAACAATCCAAATTCCTCCAGTTTCTCCTCATAGCAGAGGTGTTCCGTCCCAATAATCGTCACTGTGGCCTCCTCTGGACTTGCTCCAACATATCCATGTCTTTCCTGTGCTGGATGCAGCATTCCCAGTGGGATCTCACCAAAGCAGAGCAGAGGCCAGCCCAGCCAGCAGCACATGGACAACAGCACCAACATTCCTCACTCCCAACAAACCAGGGATGGTTTTCTCCTCTCTCTGACCATTTCCACAAGAAGATCCAAGCTCAGAGTCACCCACCACACCACCACAGCAGTGAAACCGCTCCAGCATCTCCTCTGATGTCTTCAGGGCAGTGCCTCCCCCTCCATCACCACACAAGCACGAAGCCTGGGTGGCCAGGGATGTGGGGAGGGCACTCAGTGGCTGCAGGTGATGAGGATGGACAGAGAGAGCCCAGCTGGTGCCCATGGGCTGAGCTCCCTCAGAGACTGTGACAGCCACCCCAAACGGGGCCAGACACCCCACAAGGTGCCTGCAGCACCCCACAGCCAGGATCACACATAAGGATCCTGCCAGCCCCTTCCCAATAAGGCTGAGTCGGATCTCCAACTTCTCCCTCCTTCCTTCCTTCCTTCTCCACACCATGCTGCCTGTCATCCCAAACCAAAGCTCAGCTTCTTCACTTATTATAGTTATGTTTTTTTCCCTGGGAAGTTGGGGAAAAAATAGAAAAGGAACTTCAACATCATGATGTTCCAAAAATGTAACAGTTTGACTCATAAGATCTCCGAAGCAGCTCATCTCCATAGTGTTTCATTGGCCCCCTGGCAGAGGAGCACCATCTCAGTGTCTGGGTGCTGGAGGTGGAGGTGGATCAGCAGCAGCTCACTGGAGGCAGGACTGAGAACAGCCCCCAGCATCCTGCACAAAGAATTCCGGCTACGCTTGGATTTACGATTGCGCTCATCGGTGTCCCTCAATTAACCGGCGTTGGAATGCAATTATTCAAGTGGGGAAGGTTGGGTTTGAGGAAAAACCCTGCTGGCTGGATGGGAGAGAGGAGAGAGAGGACTGGCAGCTTGTGGAAGTGCTCTCCAAGTCGAGGGCTGTTTGCTTTTCCCCTTGGCTCAGCCTGTTGGGGTTTCCAGGTGTCTCCTTCCCAACCAGCAACCGAGGAACATCCACGGAAGCAGGGATCCCACCAAGTCGGGTCCCGTGCTGTGGCGTGGGCTGGCACGGCTGGCACAGCTGGCACCGGGATGTGCAGCCAGGGATTGGGATGTGCCGGGATCCTGCCACGGCTCCGAGCAGCAACCCCCGCCCCGCCAGGGCTAACGGGAACACGGGGCCAGCGCCGGCCCCAGGAGAAACCAAACAGCAGCAGTGACCAAAACACCGACGTGCCGAGGCCAAGGAGAGCGTAAAGGCAGAAGTTTTCATTAAAAATTGAAAGGCTTTTGAAAACATGTTGGGTTTGATGTGAGCAGCGAAGCGGGGCAGCAGCAGGAGGCAGCGGGAGCTCAGTTCCAGCTCCGGGCACTCCCGGGAACAGCAGGGATGTGGGAATGGTGGGACACGGAGAGATGGCAGTGCCAGCGTGGCAGGAGATGCCACCAGCTTGGCCTGGCCAGGGTTGAGGTCTCACATCCTTCTGCAGCCGGGCCAGTCACACAGGGCCGCCTGTCCAGCCACACGCCAGGCTGGGTCACTCCAGAGCCAGAACGGGGCCTTTTCCCGGCTCCTCTCCCGCCCCAAAATCCTGGCAGAGGAGTCAGCCCCGTGTCCAAGGGAAGACAAACGCACCCTCTCCAGCTCAGCTTCAGGTGGTCCTGAAGGAGCTTTCCCAAGCAGGGAGGATGGATTCGCATCCCGGCCGAGTCCTGGCAGAGCCCCGCACAGCTCCAAGTCCCGGGAGTGACAAAGAGGCAGCGAAGCCGCTGCCACGTGGCCCCGGGACCTGCCGCTCACCACAGGCGGTTCCTGCCGTCATCTCCGCACCCTGAGCCATTTCTCCTACTATTCAGACTAAAATTGTTCTGTGTTTAAGCTTCAGAACCGTTTATCTCATTGAGTGAGGAGGATAATCCACCCACCTCTTCCTTGCTCCCTGGCAGGTATTTATAGGCAGCCACTCGTCTCCCGTCGGCAGCTGCCGCTCCTCTTCCCAAACCTCCCGGCTCCATCCCCAGCACCGTGGAGCCGATCCCGGAAGGACATTATCCCATATCCCCATCCCAGCATCCTGCCGGGAGCCGAGGCTGGCCCCGACTATCCTGACCCGGCGCTGTTCCCTGCTGGGGATGCTTTGCCTTGCTCCGCATCCCGCTCCGCCGCACGCCCAGCCCTGAGCACATCGGCTCTGCCGATAACTAATTGCAAACTCATTAGGAACTCATTGAGAGGAGCAGAGGCCGCCCGGGAGAGTTGCCCCAGGCTCCCACAGAGGAGGCTGCTGGAGCAGCGGCTGCTTGGAAATCAAGAGGGAAAGGGGGAAAAAATTCCCGCTGGCCACATCAGAGACTGACAGAAAAACAACCCGGTTATTGAGGGAGGTTACAGGAAAAAAGGGTTTGGGCCGAGCCTGATGCACGGCTGAGCACCAGGGGCTGGGACTCGCACTGTGGGCTGTCCTGGGGCAAGGAATTGGGAAGATGAAGGGAAAATCTATGCAGGACAGGGGCTCTGAAAGACCCAGATTCCTCTTTAAAGAGAGGAGAAATGTGAAATGCAGCAGTGGGATGGGCACAGACCCACGCTGCTCTGTCCCTGCTCTTGGCAGAGCTTTGATTTCCCCATTTCCCATTCCCAAACCCTCAGTTATGCGCAGGTAACGCCAACTGCCACCCAAGCCCAGCAGGCTGGAGGCCAGGGCATCCCTCAGGAGGGACCTCCCTTCCTCCACAGCCCAACCAGCTTCCAAACCTGCCCTGTTTCCCCTAAACAATGCACTGAGCCAGCAAAGTCATGCCCTGTGCCCTGCCAGGGCCATCCCCTCTCCCAGTTCTCCACGTGCCAGCACCACCCTGGTGTCACTGGAGCGAGGGGCCAGTGGTGCTGTGGCCGTGCCCCACGCTGAGCCGCTGCCTCCCAGCGCCCCACTCCATTTCCAGCACTGCCACCTCCACTGCTGCCTGACCCCATTCCAGGGACATCCTCTCCTCCCTGCTGTGCCACTGGGACCTGCACAGCAGATATGAGCTGTGCTTCCCGGGGCTGTGGCACGCTGGAGCCCAGGGAGGGCTCACAAAGGCACCTTGGCCTAACGAGGACAACGTGGCTGTGGGGGCAGGACAGGAATCTCACCGGGGCTCTGAGCCACTGGCACCCACCATGGCCAGGCTGCCACCTCCCACCTCACCCAGAGTGGCAAAACAGGCACAGGGAAAGGGTTCCTGCATCCGTGTGCCACCCCAGGGCCCAGGGACAAGCCGAGTGTGTCCAGGCTGGTTGCACATGGCACGGGGACATTGGCTGCTGGCAGTGGTTTGGGGACAGCCCCTCTGCCAGCCCAGGAGGAGCAGCCACCTCCAAGAGGTCGGGGTGGGGCACATCTCCATGTCCAGCTGGTTCCACCCCAGCGGGGCAGTGCTGGGAAATGCTGGAGCACCACGGACACCACTGGGAGCAGCACCAAACCTCCACCAAAGCATCCACGGCAACTGGGACTCCCCAGTGCCCCCAGCTTAGGACTGAACTGGTTCTGAATTCCAGTTATCCAGCAATTCTTACACCAGCTCCTTGCCTAGACCAGAGCAGCCTGCTCGACAGCAGGATTGTCTTCAGCAAAGCCAATAACGCCCAGCCAGATTTGGGCTCCCAGTGTCGGGAGCTGCTCTCCCGGTGCAGATGTTCCAGCTGCAGGGCAGGGTCAGGCCCTGTCACACCCATCCATGGTATTCCCCACTGCAGGAGCCATCTCCCATCCCGGCCAGCAGCCTCTGACAAGCTTCCTCAGCCTTCGGTCCCAGGATTCAGGTTTCACAGAGCAGTTTGGGAAGAGCAAACAAAGCAGTGCCAGGACTCTCTCCTCCCCGGGGAGCCGCCACTCCTCCTTCCTGCCGCCGTTCCCTGTGCCCTCCACGCTGCTCTCCCGGGGCTGCCTGCAGGATTTTCCCTGCCCTCATCCACACGGGGCTGTCTCTGTCCATCGGCCCCAACGACAGGACCTTGGCTGCCTTTCAGTGTTTCGGCCTCCCGGGGTTTTTGCTGCCGAGCAGGATGGCTTCGTTAGGACCTCCGCTCCTCCAGCCTGCAGCTCCTCCCGCCTTCGCCGCCAGCACCGGGGATTTATGATTACTTCATTGTTTGATTGGTTTCATCAGCCTGTCATCATCTCCCTCCCAAAACTCTTCCGCCAGCGCCGGCAGCACCGCACGGTTGGGATCTGCAAAGACAAACGCCCCGAGCGGCACCTGCCCGACCCCGCGACACGGCCAGCCGGCCCTCGGCTCCCCTCGCTCCTGGCGACAGCAGCGACACGTCCCTGTGCCACAACACCCAGCCCTGACTGCGCTCCAAGGGGCTTTCTGTGCCCCGTGCAGCCCGGGCATCGCCCCAGCGCAGCCCCCCGGCGGCCGAGACTCTCCCATGGAGGAGGACGCGGCCACATCTGCCGTGCTGTCCTCCCGGGCAGGGCAGGGTGACACGGTGACACAGGGCAGCTCGGGGTTTGGCTCACCCAGCTCTGACCTCTGCCTCCGCGTGGGCCCAGGACAGAGGGGTTCCGAGGCAGGGCCGTCCTGTCCCCGCTCCCCGAGCTGTGCTGGGGCTCCCGGCTGGCGTCGCCCGCCCGCAGCCACGGCGGCAGCGAGGCCGGACCGGAGGAAAGTGGGTCACGCTCCCCTTCCCCTGCAGCCGGGGAACAGCGGGCTGGGAGCGAGGCCGGGCCCGCAGGGGGACAGCAGGGGACAGCAGGGGACAGCAGGGTACAGCAGGGGACAGCAGGAAAGGTGAAAGGGGAGATAGGAGAGGGGAGGAGGGGACACAAGGAGACGGAAGGGGACGTGGTGAAGGGATGCGAGGGGGGACAAGGCGAGATGACGAGAGGAGATGACACGGGGAGATGACGAGGGGACGAGAGAGGACGCGATGAAGAGAGACAATGAGGGGAAACGAGGGGAGATGATGGACGGGGCATGAGGGGAGATGACAGGAGGACATGAGGGGACATGAGGGGAGGTAATGGAGAAATCAGGAAGCTGGTGAGGGAAGACAAGGGGAGGTGAGGGAACATGAAGGGAAACAAGGGGAGATGAGATGGGGAGGTGATGAGGGGACACGAGGGGACACAATGAAGGGACACGAGGGGACACGGCCTGAGCTGCCCCCGAATCTGCCTCTCCCTGCTCTCCCCTTCCCCCGTTCCCAGCTGCCTTCCAGCTCAGCGCACCCTTCCAGACACCCCAAACCCGCCGGAGCCCCCGGGACCAGCCCCTCGGCCCCGGCACCGCTCGGTGTCACTCACACCCCTCCGTCCCCCTCCCTCCCTCTCGCCCCCCCGCCGTACCGGGGCCGCCCGGGGCGCAGGTGCCACCGGCCGCAGGAGGGACCCGGGGCGGGGGGGCGACCGATCCCGGGGGCAGCGCCCGCCCCGCGCGGTGCCCACCCCGCTCCATTCATCCCGGCGCGCCGCTTGTACCGGGATGGGGGATTTGTCCCCTCCCCTCGCCGTGCGGGCAAACAAAGGGCGGCCTCGGTACCGGGCGGGCAGCGCCCCCCGCAACCCCATCCCGGCACCCCCATCCCCGTATCCTCATCCCAGCACCCCCGTGCCCGCACCCCATCCCCGCACCGCCGCCTTACCGGAGGGGCGAGCCGCCGCCGCGCCCCGTCCCCAGCGGGAGAGGAGCCGCCGCCGCAGCCGCCGCCGCCGCCGCCGCCGCCGCTCTCCGCCCGCCCCGCCGGGCTCCTCATGCCGCGGCCCCGCCGCCGCCAGAGGAGCGGAGCGGAGCGGAGCGAGCGGAGGGAGCGGAGGGAGCGGAGCGCGGCGCCCCCCGCAACCCCCGGCAGCGCCCGCCCCGCGCCGCGCTCCGCCCGCACCGGCACCGGCACCGCCCCGGGGAGGGAGCGCGGAGCGGGAGGAGCG
>VZSR01002741.1:1823821-1840737 GCA_013398615.1 Brachypodius melanocephalos | reverse complement strand
GGATGGGGACAGACTCAGGGACAAGCTGGTGACAGCCAGGGCGGTGTTCAGGGACCGGACACACACACACACCCCAGTGCAGCCGAGCTTGAAGCAGGGCAGGACAGGGAGAAGCCTCTGGGCACAAGCTGCGGGTGTCCATCCCTCGCGTCCCCTGAGCAGGGAGGGGTGGTCCCTGCAGCCACCCCGCGGGACCCTGGGCCACCACACTGCCACCACTCCCTCGCTGGCTGAGAATGCCGAACTCGTGCCACCTGTGGCCTGGCACAGGCTGGATGCCACTGCTCAGCTCCAAGCCCGGGTTGGGCTGTGGGATAGGAGCTCCGGGAATTCTGTGCACCCCTCCAGGCAGCAGCACCAACACCCAGGCCCTCTCGATCCCTGTTTCCCCTGTTCCTCCCACCTGGGCACTGACTCATGGGAAACTAAAGCTCCAAAACCTCATGACTTACACCAGAACAAATCCTACAGCTTCCTGCGACCAGAGAGGAAGGACAGACTGCCTGGATTGATCCAGCTGATGGCCCTGAGGGCCCCCAGACCTCGCTGGGGACAGCCAGTGCCTGGAGGGCTCCTGGCTGGAGCAGGCAGCGTGGGACAGGAGCCGGCAGTGGCTCAGTGCCACGGAGGAGCAGTTGGGCACAACATGTGCCAGCGCTC
This sequence comes from Brachypodius melanocephalos, assembly GCA_013398615.1. Lineage (NCBI taxonomy): Eukaryota > Metazoa > Chordata > Aves > Passeriformes > Pycnonotidae > Brachypodius > Brachypodius melanocephalos. Next base: position 1,840,077 of record VZSR01002741.1, on the reverse strand, counting down.
ACACCTCGCATCCTGCCGGCTGCCCGGCTAATTCCGGCACATTCTCCTTGGCTGTTGCTCAGCAGCGCCGGTGGGAGAGGAGATTTCGGGAAAGGGGGAGGCGAGCGCCGGTGCTGCTGCTCAGGGGGATAGGCCTGGGGGAGCCTCGGGGCTCTGCTTTTGGACCCCCAACTGCTCCCGGCCCCAGCCAGGCAGGGAGGAGCAGAGACTGCCCAGGGACCCCGCTCAGGTGAGCAGGGATGAGTGGGAGGGCTCCAGGATGGATCGGGAACGGTTCTGGGATGGCTCCGGGAGGCCGTGGGTGCACACGCTGCCGCCCACAGCCCCACTGCTCCCACGGGCACAGCAGCACCGCTGAGCTGGCACGGCAGGGCATGGCACGGGATGCCCACCGGGTTCCCTGGGGAGCCGCTGCCAGGGAAGCACATCACACACGTGCTCTGCTCGCAGCGCGTCTCGGCACAGCACCGGCTCTGGCATGGGCCGGCGGGGATGCTCCTGCTCCCAAGGAAACTTTGTCCCCCAGCCCGGCTCTGTGCCCCGCTCCCGGGCCCTGCCCTCCTCTGGGTTCACGCCGTGCCCCCTCCTGCGGCACTGACCTGTGCAGGTGCAGGGGCTGCAGCTCCTCTTTCTGGAAGCAGACGAAGCAGAAGGAATCCATCGCTCAGGTCCGGTGGCCACCGCACCCTGGCGAGGGCGACCGCAGGGCAGGCAGGGCAGGGGGGATGTTGGCATCTTCCTGGCCGGTGCCGGCAGTGGCCGGAGGCTCAGGCCGGCCCTCCCGGGGCCATAGTGGCGGGGAGCCCGTCACACGGCCGGGCTGAGCGCCGGGACCGGCCGCTCCCCGGGCACGGAGGCCGCTGCGGGCTGTGCCATGTCCCGCGTCGCCCTCAGGCCGGGGCCGGCGATGCCCAGCATCACCCGGGCACCCATGGCCGGCGGCACTGCCGGCCCTCAGGGGGTGCGAACAGGGACCCAGGATGGCATCACCAGCACCAGGGGTCCCGCAGGGCGGGCCGAGGCAGCGGCCAAGCCCCGCGGTGCTTCAGGGGCCGTGGGAAGCGGCTGCCCCGTGGCACCGGACGGCGCCCGTGCCCCGGGAGGGAAAGTGTCCCTGCAGCAGGTGCGGTCCGGAGGGGTCTGACAGGACCCAGAGCGGTGCGGAAGGATCCAGCAGGGTCCGGCAGGGTCCGGCAGCCGAACGCACCGACAGAGAGGGAAAGTTGCGCCGTCGTGGAGCGGCGGCTCCGCGGGGCTCGTCTCACCAGCAGAGCAGCCGCTCGCTCTGACAGCTAAAGCAGCGTGCGAGTATTAATAGCTCCCGACTCCCGCGGCGAGGCTGGAAGTTAACTCCTCGAATGCCGCCTGCCCGGGCTTCCAGCCGCCCTCTCCCGGTGCCCGCTGCTGCCCCCGGGCCCGGCAGCACGGGCTGAGACCGAGCAAACCCCGCCCGCCCTCCCGGGGCACCGCGAGGCACCGAGGAGCCCCTGCTGTGTCCCCCAGGGCTCTGTCCGACATCCCCGCGCTATGGCACGGGGGCCGTGGCACAATCGGGGGCAAATCTCTTGGCCTGGGGGCTCGAGGGTGTCCTGTGCCTGCTGGTGGCAGGGGAGGTGGCGCGGGAGCCATCCCGGGTGTTTCCCACTGGGCACAGTGAGACAGGGACAGGACAGCACCAGGGCGCCTTGTGAAGGGTGTTCCTGCCCCACAGCAGTGTCCCTGCCCCACAGCGGTGTCCCTTTGCCCCTCGATGAGTGTCCCTGCCCCAAAATGGACCATTGCTGCAGGCAATGTCCAGCTGTTCCAGGAGGATGTGCCAGGACACAGTGGGAGCCCCCAGACTCACGTGGCCCTGACAAGTCACTGTTCCCCATCCATTGGGGCTGGCTCAGGGACCAGCACACATCCCCCAGGCCCTTGGGACCGAGTCCTGGTCCCTTGGCCCAGCCTGCACCCAGTGTCCTGGGACAGGAGCAAAAGCCACGTCCTTGGGCAGCTGGAGCAGGAGAACAGGGAGAGGCTTCCCCAGCCTGGCCTTGGGCTTCGTCATCTCTCGCCCTGAATTATTCAGAGAGTGACTCTGCCTGTGGCATCTGCTCCGGCCACACCCCCGCTAATGGCAGAAATCGATGGCTTTTTAATTCCTCGTGGCCAGAAAGCTCCTGGCTCTGCTGCTCTGGGTCCTGTCCCCCCAGGAGACTCTGATGATCCCCATTTTATCTCACAGAATCTTGGAATCCCAGAATAGTTTGAGTTGGAAGAAAACATAAAGCTCATCTTGTTCCACCCCCTGCCACGGGCAGGGACACCTTCCACCATCCCAGGTTGCTCCAAGCCCCATCCAACCTGGCCTTGGACACTTCCAGGGATCCAGGGGCAGCCACAGCTGCTCTGGGCATCCTGTGCCAGGGCCTCCCCTCTCCCTCCCAGGGAACAATTCCTTCCCAATCTCCCATCCAGCCCTGCCCTCTGGCAGTGGGAAGCCATTCCCTGTGTCCTGTCCCTCCATCGCTTGTCCCCAGTCCCTCTCCAGCTCTCCTGGAGCCCCTTTAGGCCCTGGCAGGGGCTCTGAGCTCTCCCTGGAGCCTTCTCCTCTCCAGGTGAGCACCCCCAGCTCTCCCAGCCTGGCTCCACTGGTTCTGTGCAGGGTGTTTGCTGGGATCCTCCTTCCATGCTGGTCCTTGGGTGGTGGGAGAAGAAGCATCAGCATTCCCCAGACACTGCACAGAGGGAGTCCATGGGATCAGGTCCCCCAGGCCCCTGGTGCCAGGGCCCTGGCATCCACCCAGGCACCCACTCACCAGGAACACGCTGCAGGAGCAACAAAAATGTTAAAATTTAATGTCTTGACTAATGGGCTGAGCAGAGTGGAGCAGAAACCTGGAGGAAAAGGGAAAGGGATGAGCATGGTCAGGCTTGGGGAGCCCCTAATGGCTTCCCCCTCCACCTGCTGCTTCCTGGAAAAACAAGACACCTTGCTTGGCTCATGGGACCCTCCTGCCTCACTAAATGAAATCCCACCACAGTGTGGGACCAAGGGACCAGTCACGAATCCATGCAGCTCCTGATGGATCTCCACAGGAGCTCCTGGTGAAGGACAGAGCCCTCAGGGTGAGACCTTGCCCATGGGAACCCCGGTTCCATCATCCTCCTCCACCAGCACCTGCAGCTCTGCTGGTGTCCCACAAAACCGTGGGATGCTGAGGGCAGGGAGAGGCACAGGAGGGCAGATCAGGACATCCTGCTGGGCTGTCTGTGTGGATTTGAGATCTGGGGAGAAGGTTGGGACAGTCTGAACTTTGTGTAGGTTCAAAAGAAGCCACAACCTAAACAAGTCCTTTCTCCCTGCCTGCAAGAGAGGGAAGGCAGAGAGCTGCCGTGGCTTCCACCTGCTCCTCCTGCTCTGGAGCTCTTGGAAGGAGTGGTTGGGACTCTGGGATGAATTTCCAGGGCTGCCTTTCAAATACTCTGGAGACATCAGACCCACAAATCCTGCCTGCAGCTTGGTTTTGCTGTGTTCCCCATCCATGTGTCCTTCGGGATCTGCTCAGCTCCCTGTCCCCAGGGGCTCGTTCAGTCCCAGCCTGGGAGCAGGCACCCTTCAAAGGGAATTGGGGAGCCATTCCCAGGGATAGAATCAGTGCCCAAACCCCAGCACGGTCCCAGATGGATCCCAGGGGGGTGTGGAGCAGAGCAGCAGTGGAGGCAGGAGGGCCTGGCCAGGACTGATGGTGACCACAAAGCCACAAAGGTCCCTCAGCCACCACGGCCACCCTGGATGGCCCTGACCGGTGTGCCCAGAACAGGGGGATGGGATGGGATGGGATGGGATCATGGATGGGATGGAAATGGGATGGGATGGGATGGGATGGGATGGGATGGGATGGGATGGGATGGAGTGGGCTGGGATGCCAGCCCCAGCTGAGCTCCCTCCACCCCTGGCACACCAGGCTGGGGTGCCTGTGTCCCACCCCACTCCAAGGCAGGACACAGAGCCATCCCAGGGAAGAGCTCCTTGTCCCCAGGCTCTGCTGAGGTTATATCATTAATTATCCACGTTTGTACTTTCCTCAGGAATTCGTACTCAGGAATTTTTACCTGCTGGGTTTTTACAGCTTGCTAAATAAGCAAATTCCTTGCCAAGGAACTTGGGAGACGTGGGGAGCAGTGGGGCTTTGTGGACAAAACTTTTCCAAGCTGCTTTATTGGACTTATAAAACACAGTTTAACCCTTTTCATGGAATTGCTTTGCATGAGGTGACAGGGCAGTAAAATGCTCATTTCTCCATGGCATCCCCAATGAGTTACAGCTCGGTTTGTGGCAGGAACAATAAAGGAGATGGGAACAGAGGGGAGGGATGTGAGGGGAAGCACAGCCAGCTGCCGGGTTGGAGAGAGGCTCAGACTCACCCTGAGGGCAAAACCCAAACGCTGCAAAACAGGAATAAAGCAATTAAATGTGATGAATATTTGAATGTGGGATTGAAGGGGCCGGAATCAAGGCTGGAGCAATGCAGGAGGCTTGGAGAACAGGCATTTCAGAGCCGGTTTGTAATAAAAAATTGAGAGATAAACCATGTGGTAACAAATTATTTTCACAAATCCTGTTCCCTTCAGCTCCCCAAACAGCTGTTCAGCTCCATGGCATTTCCACTCCTTCTGTGTTTTTAAAACATAAAGTTACCAAATAGATTTTTAAAAAAAGGTGGCTGGCTTTTCCTGCCTCGGGGCTGGTCCAGGCACAGTCCAAGCACTGCTGCTCCCTCTCTAGGGGTGGAGGAGCCCCAAAGTGAAACCAGGCTCAGCACAGTCACTGGCTTGGGGGAGTGTTGGCTTTCTGTAAGGAATGGCAATTCCGACAATGGGATAAAGCAGGCCCTGCATGGCCACGTTCCCAGGTCATGCTTCTCCTCATGCTGGAGGCTGATGTGGAATTCCCACCTTGTGTTTTCATGGATCAACAGCAACAGGAGGTCCCTGATGGGGCCATGTGAGACCTGGCGTGTCCTGTGCGAGGCATGAGGACATTGGGGACACCTTGATGTGTCTAAAGGGGGCCTGGAGGGAAGATGGGCACAGACCTTTTATAATGGCCTGGAGAGCCAGGACACAGGGAATGGCTTCCCACTGCCAGAGGGCAGGGATGGATGGGATATTGGGAAGGAATTTTTCCCTGGCAGGGTGGGCAGGCCCTGGCACAGGGTGCCCAGAGAAGCTGTGGCTGCCCCTGGATCCCTGGCAGTGTCCAAGGCCAGGCTGGACAGGGCTTGGAGCAGCCTGGGATAGTGGAAGGTGGAAGGGGGTGGGACTGGATGACCTTTAAGGTCCCTTCAACCCAAACCATTCCACGCTTTATGACTGCTTTACCTTGGGACAGGTGTTTCTAAAGCAGAGCCTTGCAAAACTCAGCCTCACATCCCTGAAAGCTGCTCCACATTCCTGGCCTTTGCAGGGATGAGTGGACTAGAGAAGTCTCCCTGCAGGGATCCAGCAGTTTGGCAGAAGGTTCCTTTTTTGGGTTCCCATCAGCTGCTCTGTGCCTGTGGATCCCTCACTCCTCATCCCAGGGACCTGGAGCCTCTTCTCCTTTGGAGACTTCCAAAAAGCCCCCACAGTGGTGGGAGCAGCAGGTCCCCAGGCTGGGGAGGCTCAGGAGATCCCTGTCCCTGCTGTCCCCAGCTCCTGGGAGCACACGGGTCCACACCCAGCCCTGCCTGCCGGGATGACAAAGGGTGATAATGAGATTATCCTTTTAATGATCTCCATGGTAACCAGCCCGTGCAGCTGCACATCCCGGTGGGAGCCCTGCTGGGGTGGCCAATCCGGGCGACTCCAGCCTGGATCAACGTGGGAGCAAAGCAGGAGTGGGGGCAGGAACCTCTGGCCAGGGCTGGCGGTGGCCACAAAGCCACAAAGGTCCCTCACCCACCTCACCCTGCCCAGCGTGCCCATCTCAAGGGGATGGGGTGGGATGCCAACCTCCCTCGGCTCAGCTGGGGGGGTTGGAGAGCTCTTGGAGTGGGTTTGGAGTGGTCACAGGAGTTTTGGAGGTGTTAGGGAGACTTTGGGCGTGTTGTAATTGTTTTGGAAGTGTTGGAGGGGTTTTGGCGGCGTCAGAGGGTTTTGGCGGTGTTGGGAATACTGGGGAAGTTTTGGAGGGGGTTTGGAAGTGTCAGAGGAGTTTTGGAGAAGTCAGAGCAGTTCTGCAGGTGTTAGAGAGGTTTTGGTGATGTTGGAGAGATTTTGGAGGCATTGGAGTGATTTTGGGAGTGTTGAGAGGTCTTGGAGGTATCTGAGTGCTTTGGTGGCATAGGAAATGTTGAAGAGATTTTGGAGAGGTTCTGGAGATGCTGGAGTGGTTTTTCTAAGGGTTTTGGAGATTTTGGAGAAATTTTGAAGGTGTTGGAGGGGTTTTAGAGATGTCAGGAATGTTGAAGGGGGTTTGGGGAGATTTTGGAGACGTTGGAGAGACTTTGGAGAGGTTGCAGTTGTTTTGGAGGTGTCAGAGGGGTTTTGGAAGTGTTATAGGGGTTTTCAGAAAGGTCTGGAGGACCCAGAGGGGTTTGAAGGTGTTGGAGGGGTTTTGGAGGCAATAAAAGGTTTTTGGGTGTGGTAGAAACGTTGCTGAAGTTTGGAGGTGTTGGAAGATATTTGGAGGCGTTTGAGGGATTTTCAAGGTGACAGATTTTAGAGGGGTTTGGAGGCTGTTGGATGGATTTGGGAAGTTCCAGTGAGGTTTCAGAGATGATGGAGAGATTTGGGGAAGGCTGGAGAGGTTTTGCAGGTGCCCAAGGGGTTTTTAAGGTCTGAGAGATTTCGAGTGTTGGAGGGTTTTGGAGGCGTCAGAGAAATTTTGGAGGCCTTGGAGGAGTTAAAAATATTGGAGAGGTTTTGGAGAAGTACTGGAGATTGGGAGAGATTTTGGAGAGTTTGAAGGGGGTTTGAAGGTGTTGGAGAAGTTTTGGAGAGGTTGGAGAGATTTTGTAGAAGCTGCAGGGGTTTTGGAGAGCTTTTGGAGAGATTTCATAGGTGATGGAAAGGTTTCAGAGAGGTTGGAGGGGTTTTGGAGCGGTTGGAGGTATTTTGGAAGTGATGGAGAGGTTTTGGAGAGGTTTTGGAGGGGTTGGAGAGGCTTTGGAGGTGAGGGAGAGATTTTGGAGGTGATGAAGAGGTTTCAAAGGGTTTGGAGATGTTTTGGAGGTGATGGAGAGGTTTTGGAGAAGTAGGAGAGGTTGTGGAGGGATTGGAGGGGCAGTGGAGGTCCTGGAAGGTGTTGTAGAGCGTTTTGGAGGTTTTGGGGAGGTTTGGAGGTTTTGGGGAGGTTTGGAGGTGATGCAGAGGCAGGTTTGGGAGGTTTTGGGGAGGTTTGGAGGTGATGCAGAGGCAGGTTTGGGAGCCAAGGCTCTCCCTGGGGATGCACACAATGATCCATCAGCACATCCAGGCTGTGTCTCCTCACCTGCTCCTCCCTGGGTAGTTCCAGCCCCTGCCTGGCCCAGGATCAGCATTTTCCCTGCAGGGATGAGCAGGACTGGGGCCTGTTGGGATCAGTGCTCTGCTGAGAGCGTGGAAAGAAAATCCTCCGTGACGGAAAATCCTCCTGGAGACCCCACGGGGCCGCTCATCCCTAAGCTCCTCGCGGAGCCCTGGGGACAGTCCAGCCCCACAGATAGTTTATTCCCCCCTCCTCCTGGTGTATAATCCTCTGAAGGAAGTGCCAGCCTTTGCAATGTCCCCACAGGGCTGTTGTCCCCTCTAAAGCCCGTTAAGCCGCAGGCTGAGCCACCTCTTGTCACTGCAGGTGCCACAGGAATTTGGGAACCACAAGGAATACTTTGATCTGTGTCAGCCTCACTGGTTTGGAGTTGCCGTGGATCCCAGCAGCTGTTAGGGACTGGATTTCAATTTTCCTAACAATAATCCCCTGGATTAATGGATCTGGATCTCCCCGCTGATGTCTTCACTCCCAGCCAGGTCAGGCGATGGAAAACTGACGGTCACAAAGAGCTCCAGGCTGAGACAAACCCGGGACATGGGAATAGCCAAAGGATCCCGTGCCATGGAGCTTTGTTGTCCTTGCTGAGGAGGGCTGGAAGGGTTGGGGGGTTGTGTCACCCTGGTTCATTTAATTACTTCATTAGCTACACAGGCACAACGCCAGGACCCACATCCAGGGCCCCGGTAGCTCCTCAGGGGGCAGCAGCCAGGAGGCAGCACAGGCAGCCCTGGGGCCAGATCCAGGGCCAGCTCCAGCTGCAGGCCCAGGCCCGGGCCCTTGCCCAAATCTGGGGCCAACCCTCTCCTCATTCCTGTCCCCATCCCCATGCCATCCCATCTTATCCCATCCCAGCTCCATCTCTTTCTCTATGCCCATGCCCATCTCTATTCCAATCCCATCCCACCTTCATCCGTGTCCCTAGCCCCATCCTATCCCATCCCCAATCCCACATCACCCCATCCCATCCCATCCACAGCTCCATCCCGTCCCGTCCCATGCCCCGCCCACAACAGGCGTGCCCAATCATAGCCACGCCCACCGAGGCACAGCCCAATCACCTCCCATTTCCTGCTGCGCGGGAAATCGCCTCTGGCGCATGCGCGGTGCTGCGGGGGCGGGGCCAGGCGCAGCTCCGGGCGTGCCCTTTCCTCAGCGCCCCGCGAGGCGCCGCGCCCTTCTCCAAGATGGCGGCAGGCAGCGCGCCGCGCCAAGCTGCGCATGCGTGAACGGTGCTGCCCCGGCTCTGATTGGCTGCGGGCGCCGGTGAGCGCTTCCGGTGGGAGGGCGGGGCGGGCCCGGGATGCGCCTGGCGTAGCCCCGGCACCGACACCGGCCCCGGACCCGCGCGGGCCGCGCCGCTCGCCGCTCCCGCCCGTCCTCCCGCCGCGCTGCCCGGCGCCCCGGGGCTCCCCGTCCCGCCGGCCGGGGGAGGCCCGGGGGCTGGGTGCCGGCAGCTTTCCGGTGCCCGTGGTGACTGCACGGCCGGCGGAGGCTCGCCGGTGCATGGGCGGGGAGGCCCCGCCGGGCCACCGCCGGCCATGAGATGAGCAGAGCGCGGCGCCCTGCCTAGAGCCGCCCCGGGGCCGCCGCGGCCATGGTGAGCTGGGGGAGCGGGGCCCTGCGCGGGGACCGGAGGGATGGAAGGAAGGAACGGGGGGATTGTCCCGAGGGGCCCGGGACACCGGAGCCTGGGGGGCTGAGGGGCGGCTGCACCCCCCGAGCCACCGCAGTCACAGGATGGAAAAAGCCGGGAAGGCACAAATTCCTCCTGGGAGCGTCGGTGCCTGGGGGTGTTGGGAATTACAGGATTTGTGGCGTTACGGGCAGTGAGGGTGAGGAGGGGCTGCTCCCGGATCCCTGGCAGTGTCCAAGGCCAGGTTGGATATTGGGGCTTGGAGCAGCCCGGGATAGTGGAAGGTGTCCCTGGACGTGGCAGGGAGTGGAACGGGATGAGCTTCAAGGTCCCCTCCAACCCAAACCATTCTGTGATTAAGATTCTCCGGCGCCAGCTGTGGGCTTGCCCTCACGGCCTCCAATTCAGCCTTGGATAAGCTGTAGGAATGACCTGGATTCTGTCCTGTGATACCGAATTGGCCTTCAGCTGCCTCCCCGCAGTGCCAGCGGGGCACCGGGAGACACAGGGGCAGCTCCAGCCCGCTCTGATTTGCACAATCCTCCCTTCCCCTCGATAAGAAGCCGAGGAGGTCTCTGATCTTCCCGCAGAGCCAGGCTGGCAGGTGGGGATTGCCTCCAGGGAAACAGCGTGCTGCTGCTCACTGTCACCATCCCAGAGCTGCTGTTGTTGTTTTCCCCTTGTCCTACCCACAGGGAGACCTTGTGTCCCAGTATTTATTGTGATGTCAAAGGGAAGCCACCGAGGTGCCCTCTGCAGCTGGGCAGGGAGTGGGGAGATGCCTCCAGAGCCCTGGATCTGCTCCTGGGGCTCTGCCCTGGCTCACCCAGAGAGTCCCACTGAGCACAGGCTGGAGTTTCTGGCTGAGTTCTCACCCCTTTCTAGCTTAACCTGCCTGAAGTGAGGTAGGATCAGGCCTTGCACCCCTTTTCTTCTGGAATTTGGGATCCTGGTTGTGAATGTCTTCACCCAAGAGCTGAGAGAATCACATCTGTTCCCTGTGTGATATGCTCCTGGTACATGATGGGTGTTTTATTGAAGCTTTGATCTCTGTAGCCCCTTTGTTGAGCTTCATTAGTCTGGCTTTGCTGCTCCATGGAAGTGCTGGGGTGGGACATGTTCTCCTCAGTAAATACTGGCAGTATTTTATGGTAGTAGCCTGCGGGTGTGTGGCTGAGGGTGCTCAGGGTGGGCTCCTGATGTGTCTGCCACATGTCCCAGCTCTTTGTGGGTTTAGCTTCAGGCACGGGGTGATATTTTTGAGGTGGATTCTTCAAAAGTTTCAAAGAGGTGAATAAATGGTTAGCGGGATTTGCTAGGCTGGGGTGTGCACTTCATAGTGCAGGTGGCAAAAGGACTCAATAATTCTCTCCTCACTTTCCTGTACACACACATCTGTCCTTCTGGATTACACCTTGTTTTCTTCTTTTTTTCCTCTTGAACATCCACTGTTTGGCTCAGCCACAAGTCCAGCCTGTGGAAGTTGAGAAGCAGTCCCTGGGCTGTGCTGCAGGATTTACTGTTGTAACTCATCATGTGACTCCTGTGCAAGATTTTCCTTCTGTTCCCATTTCCCTGGAGCCTGCAGATGGGCATGTTCTGCTGCTAGTGCACCCTCCTTCCCGGAAACAGTTGGGAAAGTGTGAAGATGAGCTGCTGGAAGGCACACAGGGAACAAATACAACGTAATTAAACTCTGCTCCAGAATAACAGGCTGCTGGGAGCAGATTTTCCTTGGTGGGATTGAATGGGGCTGCTACGGAAAGGAATGAGCCTGGATGAATTAGAGCTTGATTAACTGGGCAGGGATTTGGGGAGGAAATTGGGAAGGCAGGAGGGAATGCAGTGATGCACAGTGAGCTCAGGCACTACAAACGTTGTAGAACAAGTGCCTGTTTGCTGGGCTTAGTTGCCACTCACGGCTCAGAAATCTTAATGCCACTGAAAATTGGGGTTCAGAGGAAGCTTTACTCGTGCTTTGCTTTCAGAGGTGTTTGCAGAGAGCTCTGTGTGGTGGTTCTTGGCTACTCCTGCCTTCTGTGTGTGTAAATGGTGCTTGGGCAGTGCCCAGTTTGGGGCTTCTTGAGGGAAAGGTGGTGAGGATGCCGTGGTGTCTCTGTAGGGAAAACAGATTTTGCAAAATCCAGGTGGGTTTCTGTGGAGTTCATCTCTAAACACACAGAGCAGATCCAACTTTAAGCTTTTCTTCCACAGACCACAAATTATTATCTTGTTTCCTGCTCACCTTTTAGGATCCTTTTAGAGGATTTTATGAACAGCTTCAAAGTAAATACTGCTCATGGAGCTATCCTCGAAGGGATTTGTTTTCTGTTCAAATAAGCCATGTCTTTGTCTCATCACTCTTTCCTTCACCTTTGTTCCTTCCACTGGTGAAGATGAACCATTTTTGAAGCTCTGGGAGCTCAGCTGGGACCTCCTGAGCAAACCACTCACCTGGGAACTGCATTTGCAACTCCCTTGCGAGGCTGGAAATTTCAGTGATTGCCTCCTAGGAAATGCATTCTTCAGTTATGTGGGGTTTGTATCCTGCCAGCAACTAAAACAGCTTGGAACAAGGACTTCCAGGAAATGCTGCTGTGTGAGGTTTGGGATGCAGAGATGCTGGAGAACTGCAGCCAGGCTTCTCTCAGCACAAATCACACTTCCCTCAGGCTGGGCCTCCCAGGCGAGCAGCCACGCAGGAGCAGACAATGGAAGTGGCAGCCCAGATCCAGGGAATCTCGTGTCCCTGTTCTGTGTGAGGCTCACAGAGCTGCTGAAATGGGAGCAGGCAGTGGGTGTCTGCAGCTTGGATGTTTCTGAGTTTCCCACAGCAGCACCCTGGCTTTTATTCCATAGCCTCTCTTACCACCTTCCCGTGTTTGAGCAGTAAATGCTGTCGTTTTCTTGTGCCTGGAGCTGGCTGCTGATGGCTGAAGCCTTTCATTGAGGAAGGAGTGAAGTGTGTGTGGATTGCAGCACGTCCTGCCAGGTAATGCTTGTGAGCCCTGGGTTATCCTGGTGCTCGTGGTTGCCAAGGAGCTCCTGCTCAATTACCAGAATAGCTCCTGTTTATTCTGTGTCAGCCTCGCTGAGCTGCTGGCCCTGAGGCTGGCTCAGGCTGTGGCTGTGAACCAGAGCTGCTTTGGGGAGCCCTCCTGCTGTTTGCAAGTGACCTAGGACACAGTGACAGGAGGGAGCAGCAGCTCCTTGCTCCTGCAGGGCCCCTTGGCCTGGCCGTGTCATCACCATGGGGATACTGAGGCCCCATGTGGGCTGTGCTGCCTGTCCTTGGCACAGGTGAGCTCAGGGATGCTGTGGTGCCTATCCTTGGCACAGGTGAGCTCAGGGATGCTGTGCTGCCTGTCCTTGGCACAGGTGAGCTCAGGGATGCTGTGGTGAGCTCAGGGATGCTGTGGTGCCTGTCCTTGGCACAGGTGAGCTCATGGATGCTGTGGTGCCTGTCCTTGGCACAGGTGAGCTCAGGGATGCTGTGGTGCCTGTCCCTGGCACGGGTGAGCTCAGGGATGCTGTGGTGAGCTCAGGGATGTGCTGTGAGGAGATGGGGAGGATGCTGCTGCGCAGGCAGGAAGTGGGCTCAGCTTCACAGCAAGGTTTTGGGATGAAGGAGGAGCTGAGGGTGTTGTCCCCTCCCTCTGTTCCCCAGCTGAGGTGCAGCATCAAAACTGCACCCCTAAGCCTGAGGTTCTGTCTGCTCTCAGTGCGTCTCCTTCAAGTGCAGTTAAAATAAAAGCAAACCCTTTGTAGAACCCGTCTGACTCAATCAGCTGCTGAGCAGAGAAACCAGAGAGTAGGAACTCGGAAGTTCTGGCCTCAGCTCCAACATCTGCCTTCCTTTTTTGGCCAGCAAGTCATATTGTGACTTCGTGTGCCCCCCAGTTATCTCCCCTCTATTAAATCATCAAACTGGAGATGATGATTAATGCTGGTGAACTTTCCCATCTCTGCAGCAGGGCCTGGGGATGAACCAGGAATGGGAACTGTAGCAGGAGAGCTGATCCCTGCTCAGATGCTTCCTCCAAAAGCAGAGCTTTTTCTCAGAAGAAAACAGCTCATTTAGCAGAATGGTTGCACATAATCCCTTTCAGGACTTATAATATTTCCAATACATCCATATTTCAAAGACCTGGATAGCTAAATGGAGGCTGCAGGAGGACTAGAAGCTATCAAGGTAAAATTGTTGAGCCTCCAGGTTCACTAAACAGGCTTGAAAAGCTCATTTCCACTGGCTGTTGCTGATGGATGGGTGGTGGTGGTGGTTGTAATTATTTCAGCAGGAAAGCATTAAAATCTGGCAGGTAGCACAAAGCTCCTGCCATGGGTTCAGTGCTGTGCAGAGATCACTCCATGCATGGATACCCAAAAACTCCCAGAACTTTGGGTTCAGCTGGGTGAATTATTTGCACATTGTTAGGTGGTGTCATTTAGGAACAGAGTAGCTGCTGTTAATGTTGGATTTATCCATTATGCAAAGTAGAAGAAAATGTAGCTTTGAGGTGTATAGGCTGATACCTGTCTGGTAGAATGTGCCCTAAAATCCTTCCAAATCATTCTCCTTTATCAGACAGCAGATATTTTCTATTAGGAACTATATTTGTATTTGGGTCACTGCTGCCTTGGCTTTCTCTCAACATGACAACCTTCTGGTTTGAGAGAAAGAAAAGAAGGTGTTTGCTGCTTTGTTTTATCAAAATAAAATGTTTAGACTCCCATTTATGTAGAATAATTTTTGGAATCCCGTTTCCAGCATTTATGAAGTGTGCAGCATGTGCCTGTTCTCCCTTGTAGGCCTCGTTGTTCCAACCAAAATGTAAATATTAATATTTTGATAGAGGGAAAGCAATTGGCTTTTCCCCTACCGATTCTGATGGTCAAGGACTTTCTTACTCATCCAGGCACCCCCTGGGGTTTATTTGTGGGTTCTCTGTCCTCTGGAATTTTGGGATGATGCAGCTTCTCCTGGGCTAAAGAGAAGTAAGTTATGGTGAAGCTCCCTTATGGTGAAGCAACTCTTTTCCAATCTTACCTTCCCTCCACACACGTTTGATTCCTTTCTTTATCCATGTTTCTCTTTTCTGTTTACACTCCAGGATACTTTCGCTCCACCAGAACTATTCCAGGCTCTTCTAGCAATACCATAAATTCCTTATTTTTCCCCCTGATCTTGCCTGACCCTTCTCCTATGTGGATCATTCCCAGAATTCAATTTCTTTTCCTATTTCCAACCCTTTGCATTCATGCTCTAAATTATCTTTTTGTTTGTTCCAGCATCTCCAGGCTTGTGGCTGGATCTCTGTGTGTATTTTTAGCATTTTGACTTAATATTTTATTAGGGCTTTAATTGCAGCATGGAGTTCTTCCCAAGAGGGATTGTCCTGGTTCCTTTTTGTCCCCTCTTTGGAGAAAGGAGTGTGCTCGTCTGTTTTGTGTACTGGCTTGTCAGGATGCCAAAGCCAGCACTGGATGCAGCTTTCCAGAGGGGAATGAGAGGGTTTTTTTCCTTTGGAGAGATGTTTTGCCTGAAAAATCTGTGTTGTGCTCAGCTGGTTCCCTGCTGCTTCATTGAGTAAGAACATAGCAGGTTTCTTCTGCATTGCAATTCTACCTTTTCTTTGGGATGAAGAGCAGTTTCTTCCTTGGATGTTTGGCTCAGTGGTGGTTTCCCTGTTGTTTAAAATCAGGCACAGTACTTGGCATGGCTGCATTTTTTGTTCTTCATCCCATTCCCTAATCCTTTGGTTATGGGGGATAAAACTGTGTTTTCTACAGTTCCTTGGCTTTCTTTTTGCAAATGTGAAGGAGGACAGAGTGATCCATGCCCTGTAGTGTCTGATGTGGAAATGTGAGGTCAGTGCTCAGGAGGCAGTTCCTGCTCCCAGCCATGCCTGGGGGCTGCTCCAGCCGTTCCTCTGATCCCAGGACTTGCTGGGTTTGGGAAAGCTGCAGGGGGGAAAGGCAGCTTTGGCTTTCAAAAGCTGCTTTTTCCTGTTTTCTGCTGGTGCTTGATGGAGCTGGTTGGGTCATGATGACCCTTTGGGTCCCCCAGGACCCAAATATCCCCCAGCAGAGCCTCCTGTTGTGAGCAGAGGGGCTGGAACCTTCCCCAGGGGTTGGACACCCCGGGTGTCCCAGAGCTGCAGGGGTGAGCAGCAAAGTGCAGTTGTGAAATGCCCAAAAGTGCAGAAGCATTGCAGATGTCAACATCTTGTTTTCCTTTAATTGGACCGAATGTTCTCCCTGCATGAGCTGTCCTTTGAAAACATTTTAATTAACAAAAATCTTGGTTATCCCCATGGTGTTTCCCATGGTAGTTTTATTATACACTCTTAAATGCCCAACACAAGTTATAATGCTCTTGCCAGGAATAAAATGTAGATTATCACAATATTTTTTCTCTTCTTTCACAAGGAAAGGAGGTCTGAAAATTCTATATTTCCATGTGGTATAATCACACCTCCTTGGAAATCAGGGCTGGCTCTGTAATGTATTGGATAAGGTAAATCCTGCCCCCAAGTTTGCCCTAAACCTTGCACATTGTGGTGTTGGGGTAGTTCTTCCCCATGATAATGGGCTTAATCCTGCAGAAGTGGATATTGGAGAAAAACCAGCAGGATTTGCTTGCTGGAGCTAATCTGGGTGGAGGTGTCCCTTTAAGAAATATGCTGAATAATTGTTTTTTTTCTTACATTCACTTTCTTTTTTTTGCTTGCCCTGGTGCTTCCCGTTTCCAGCTCTGCATATGTGCATAATTCCAGAGACTCCTTCACTTGGGGCTACAAACAACTGTGATTCAGAGCCTTTCCCTGGGTATTATTGGGACTTGTCTGGAGGCTGAGATAAATAAAGGTTTATTTGCAGCTCTGCTGACAGTGAAGGATTTGAGAAGTGTTTTTAAAAATCTCTTCATGCATCTTGGACTCCTTAGAGCTGCTACACAACCACGCCAGGTTCTTCCCTCCTGTCACTTGGGCATCTTCTTTTCTTGTCTTCTCTCTGGTCAAAGGAGCTGCTACGCTTGTACAGGTGGGGAGGAACAAGTTTGGCATTTTTAAGTGTCAGATTTTCACCTGTAAGTGCATGAGGAGTGTTCTCTGTAGGAAGAGT
>VZSR01002741.1:1804692-1823721 GCA_013398615.1 Brachypodius melanocephalos | reverse complement strand
GTGGCACTGGATGATCTTTAAGGCCCTTCTGCCCCAAACCATTCCACGATTCTGTGATAGCTGTGGGGGTTTTAACAGAGTTCAGCTAAGCTGGCCATGCTGGGTTCAGTGTAGGTTCATTTGAAACTGCTGCTCATCTCTTGACTTCTGGACCATTGGTGTAAGATGATGAGGGTGTTTTTCTTAACACCTTTTACAAATACTTTTTATAAGCATTTTTTTATTGCCTTCACAAATACTTTCCTCACCAACTACTCCTTTCCAAAGGATTCCTTGGGATCTTTTTTCCCCCTGCCTGTTTAGATGTTGGATTACTTCACCTAAACCTCTGTTTGTGTTGTCTCAAAGTGACTGAAGCTGCATTTGGGGCAGCCCTGTGGTCTTGCTTGGTTTGTTTACATAGAGAAAAGGGAAGTTTTGTTCCTTGTGCCTGTGGTTCTGGGGCTCCTGCACAAGCATTCTTTATGGAGAGGATCGGGTCTCCCTGCAGCCCTCGCAGGCTGCTTTGGAGTGTGGGGCATCCTGGGGAACCCAGCAAAGGGAGAGTGTGAAGTGAAAGTCATGATGCAGCCTCAGAGGTGTGAGTTTCTAGACTTCTAGAATTTAAGTTAATTTTGAACTGAGACAACAGAGTCACCTTGCAGTGTTCTAACTTCTGGAAGCAGTTCCTGCCCAGCCCAGCACCCTTGGCAGATATTCAGCTGTGTCCATCTGAGGAGCAGATCTTGTTTGGCTGGTTTTGCTGATAACCCACAAAATGGAAGGTTATTATCACTGATGGCTTAAAAAGTGGTGGCCAGCAGCTGAGAACTGACTGAGCCAAGTGTTTGCTGAGGAAAGTCTGATGGCTGTGGCTGGATCACCAGGTTTAAGTTGCAAGTCCAAAAAGTGACTCCAGAGGCACCTCTGCCTGCTGTGCTTTGGTAATGTGCAGGGTATTGATCTGAGGAATCTGCTTTGGGTGCTTCTGCACTTCTGAGCTGTGTGTATTGTCATTTTAGCAACTGCTTGTTTGGGAAAATACTGAGTTGCTGAACCCTTTCCAGCAGCTAAACCACAAGAAATCAATTAGGAAGTCAGCAACACGTGACCAGCTGCCTTTCCTGGGCGTCAGGAACCCAGAAATCGCTCTTGGGCTCATCTTCAGCAAGCGTGGCTTGAGACAGCACTGTGCCCAAACCACCCTTTGCTTATTCCAGCCTGCTGGGATTGTTTTCTTCCTTTGCTGGGGTTCTGAGAGAATTCCTGGGTGCTGAAGGCACAGGGAGCTGCTGGGTGGAGGACACACAGCCTGCTGGGCTTGGTTATGTGGGTTAAGAGTTACTGGGTTAGAAAGAATCGTACTCAGACACTTGAGCCTGTTAATCAAAGTTCAGCCTTCAAACCTGATGCCTGGTTAACTGACTCTGCTTGTCCAAGAGGGTTTGAGAAATCAGATCCCTTGGGTATTGAAAAAGGTGCTGATTACTCGTGGAGCAGGCAGTGTTCCAGGTAAGATGATCTCTGGTGCAGAAATCAGGCTGGCACTGCTGGCTCTCCATGGCCTGTTCCACACTGCACTGCTCAGCCTGTGGTCCTGCTCAGTCCTTGGCTGATATTTAAATTAAACACTCTGGTTCCTGAAGTGCAGCCAGGTTCCTGGAGGGGGGAGTTGTCCAGGCAGGAGGGCTTTGAGCAGCTCTGGAGCAGGCCCTGAGCTTTGGGACCTCAGGGACAGAGAGGAGCATGGTGCCTTTGCTCCTCTGCCAGTTGCCTTGAGGTACAACAGCAATCTGTGACTTTTATACCACAACTGAAGCAAAAAATTTACTATAACGAGTTTGCAAAATCTCCATGTTGTTAGTGATGTGCTGAAGTCTGTGGAATGAGTGAGCCAGGAGAGGGATGAGCTCTGCAGCCAGAGCTGTCTTGCCACAGCCCCAGGGACTGAGCTGTGCTGGGAGCACAGAGCGGGGCCCAGTCTGCTTTCGGTTCTTGAAACCACAAAAACATCTCTGAGGTGCAACAAGGAAACTGAGAATGGAGGCTGAGCCCTGGTACATCAGCAGAGCTCTGCTGGGGAGCACGTATGCTGTGGGCTCTTCATGTCAGACCTCTGATAAGACCCTGGCAATGAACCCCCAAATTCTACAATTATTGGTGGAAAGGATTAAACATAATGAGTAACCCTGCCTTTGAGCTCCCAGCTCTGCTTCCCTATAGTGTGTGTTTATCTTTTCTGGAGGATGTCCTGCAACTTTTTAAAAAAACACTTCATAATTCTGCTTTTTTTGCTAAAAATTACAGTGCACTTCTTCCATGAATTTTACTTCCCTGAGTGACCCAGGGCTGTCCTAGGGATTCTCCACGTTTTTGTGAGCAGGCTTGAAATGACCCACAAGCTTTCTGAGAGTGTGATTTCTAATTTACCTGTTCACGACTGTGTTGTGTTAGGGAGGGGCTCTGAAAGACGCCCTGGTAATCCTTCAATGAGTAAATTACTACCTCAGTACATGGAGATGTTAGTATTGCTGATACTCACAGTACATATGTGCATCATTAAGTCAGGCTTGACTATAAATAATAGAGAAAGAAGAAAATTCAGCAGCTGGAGTGTAGTTGTTTGTATTTTTAGGTGTGTGGCTGTGCTGTTAATTAACTGCACAACACTGGAAGCAGAAGGCTCTGAGGTGGAAGAGGATGGGACATTGCAATTAGCAACGACAGGGTGATGATGAGTTATTTTATACAGGTGCTGTGGATGAAATTTCTTGTTTCTTGTGTGTTTTTTTTAACCCTGTGCACTGGCTCATTGGTGGCATTACAGCAATTCCAGCTGGGAATTTTCCCCTCAGCCAGGATTCTCGTGGTGTGCCTCCCTGCAGTCCCTCCTCTCTTGAAAGAGCTGCCCACAAGCTGGTAGACATAGCTGGTAGTGATTTTAACAGATAAATGTGATAAAATCTGAATGCTGATAACTGGGAGGAGGCTGAGCTGTGCTGGGCTGAGTGTCTTGCACTGGAAATGGCAGGAGAGGGGGGTGGGTGGTGTTGGGATTGGGATGGAGAGGCAGGCTCCAGAAAGTGAGGGAGCTGCAGAGGGATCTGCAGTGGGCTCGGTGCAGGATGTGGGACTTGGTGGGCTGGGAGGTGTTAAACACAGGGAGCAGAGACTGTACAGGGACTGCAGGCACGGATGAACGCGGTGGGCGTCGGGATTCAAACCACCACGGGTGCAGGCGGTGGGAACAACTCCCTAAATAAAGAGTGGAGATGCAGAAGTGGGGGGTTGATCTGCTGTGAGGGCTCCTGGGGTGCAACAGAGCCAGGGTTTTCCTCCCTGCCGCTGGAGGAGGTGTTGGAAGCTCGTGTGGTGTAAAATCCATCCTTCCACATCAGGAGGGTGCTCCAGCGCTGCCTGAAGGATGAAGTCACCTCTGTAACGTTGCAGCTGCAATTAACATCTTACTAAAAAAAGCTCTGGAGAGGGAATGCCTTAAATTTGTCTTAGAGTGCTATCCATTTCAAACACATTAGGGAAAAACTGAGCAGACCTAACCCTTCTCTTGGTTGTCATCAGCCCCGAGTTGCCGTATTTAGAGCATCATTTGTGTGATGGATGCTCTAATGGCAAACATTGCAAGGTTAAGAGCTCGTGTTTTTATGGCAAAGCAGTAGAGAAAAGCTTTCCCCTCAACGAAAAAATCCTTTCAGGGAGCGTAAAATGAAATAAAAAAAGAGGAAGTGAGCTCTAAATGAAAGCACTTGTGGAGAAAATGGCTTTAGAAAGCACTTCCATGTCTTGCAGAATGAGCAGGTGCTTTTTTAAGGGCTATGGTTGTGTTGGGTGATATGCAAACTAAAATTAGCATTGTATCTGCTCTTCAAGTGCATGTGCAGTGTCTAAACTGCAGCCCAAGGATCGCTGCTCTGTTGTTTGCTGGTGCTGGATGAGTAACTCATTCTGCCCCAGTGCTTTAGTCATAGTCTACATCTGAGCTTGTGATGGAGTCAGCAGCAGGGTACAAAGATTTTGCTTCTCCAGAGCCTAACTGAGGTGTGCAGCTGCGATATTGAACAGCCTGAAATGCAGGAGGTTGGCAGCTTTTTTTTTTTTTTTCTTTCTTTCCCTTAATCAGCAGAAATCAGTTAATGACTCATACAGCTTAAAATATAACTGGAGGATAGCCCTGAGGTGGGGTGGGTCCTTCTTGTGGTGCTTTGGTGGATGGAGAATGTTGTTGTATGTGCAGGTTCTTGGTAGCAAATCTTGTATTTTCTGTGAGGAAAAGGAGCAGTTGGAGCTCATTTTCCTGGCTGGAGGAGAGGGTTGGAGTCCAGAGGTAACTGGAATGAGTAAGCAGCTCCACCCCTCATCTGATAGTGGTGTGAAACACCTTTAGCAAACTAATGAGGGGACAGGAGATGGGAAGGACACAGGCTGACAGTGGCTCTCTCCCACCCTGATGCACAGCAGGTCCTGCTTGGATCAGATGGGGCAGTTCAGGAGGAGCAGAGCTGGAGCAGAGCTGCTGCTTGCCTGCTCTGTGGGGTGTGGACCCAGCTCAGCACTTAGAGACTATCTGGGGACAGTCACCTGTGACACACCTCCCAGAGATGCTGTTTTGACCCAAATTCCAGGTCAAGCTCTGAATGTGCTGCTGGAACACAGGAATCTGCAGCTGTGGCTGTGTTAGATTTAGCCCTGCTTGCTCTCACCTCTTACTGCCTTGTTCCCCTAAGGGAGCTGTGACAAGGACATCACCTTTGGCCAGAGGATCTGCTGAATTTGGCAGACAGGACCCTCCCTGTGGGTCAGAACTCAGCCATGGTGTTGAGGCAGTGGAGCAGGAGTGGATGGTGACGTGGCACCTCTTATCTCCCCTGCTTTTTGTGAGCTGCAGAGTTTTCATGGGGAAAGCTCGTGTTACCTGCTCTGCAAGCAGGACTTGGAGAACTGAATATATTTTCCTCTAATGGTTGGCAGAAGAGAGAAATGGTATTTTCTATGTTTGATCCAGCCCTGGGAAGCACTAGGGGTGAGAGGGGTCAGGTTTGACTTTTGAAAGAGACTGGGAAGTATTTCTGTTTCAGTAGTTGCATATTTAGTAATGCCTCGTGGAAGTGAGGCAAACTGCCAGCCCTGGCAAAGAAACCTGGGGTAAATTCTGTTACTGATGGTCCACACTGTCCTTGAAAACCTTGGGAGTTCAAA
The DNA here is from genome assembly GCA_013398615.1 of Brachypodius melanocephalos. Taxonomy (NCBI): domain Eukaryota; kingdom Metazoa; phylum Chordata; class Aves; order Passeriformes; family Pycnonotidae; genus Brachypodius; species Brachypodius melanocephalos. The sequence goes on along the minus strand of VZSR01002741.1, from coordinate 1,818,528 downwards.
TCTGTGTATGACCCAGAATTTCAGACCAGAACCTGAACTCAGCACTGCTGGTTCTGCCTGTACTCCTCCTCAATGCAGAGTAAACAGGGAGCCCTAAAAGAAAGCAAACTGCTTGTTAACGTGGGAATAACACCAGGAGATATTCCAGGTACAGCCCCAGGTGCTCCAAATAGCTGGACTTTTATTGGGGTCTCACTAATCAACTTCCCAGGTGTCTGGGTCCAGGTGCAACCACCTTCCCCTGCAGCTCTGCACAGCATGTGAGCTCCTTATCTCAGTGGCTTCCTTATCAGAGCCCTGCTGGACAGCTGGGGGTGACCACATGCCCCCAGGATCTGGGGAATTTGAGGAGTACCCAGAGGCATCAGCAAATGCAGGTCCTTGGCAAGTCCAGCCTGGAGTAGAAAGGGATCCTGAGCTGGGCTTTGGTTACCTAAGACAATTTTTCCTTCTTGACTTTCATTTGGCCAAACCTCCCGAAGAGTCACAAGGTGTCAAACAAGAGGAGAGAACAGTCTTGGAGGTCCCACTGTGTTTTTGTGCCCAAGGTGGCCTTGGGTGCTCTCCAGCCTGGGCTTTTTGGCATGAAATCCTCGTGTTGTGCTCTCTGGTTTCTTTTCTTCCTGCTTTTGACAAGTCGAACATGGTGATCATGGTGTTCTGCTTTGGAAGATTGACTGTGTTCCTAAGGAATAAGATCTTCCAAATCTCAGTGCTGAAGTCAGTGGAGGGCAAGGCAGATACTCAAGATTTATAAGAACTCCATAATTTATTTCCAAAAGCAGGACATAAATCTTGAATCTTGGAAGAAATGTACTTATGTCAAGTGCTCTTGCTGAAGAAGGATTGAATTAAGTATGAAAAGATGTCTGAGCCCTTCCACCCTGTGAAGAGCCAAGAGTTTTCCATGGATTGAGGTGATCTTGGTGTTGGATGGTAGAAGGTGGAGTGGGAGAGCAGTGCTGCTCTTGGAGGAATTTGCATCAAATTGAGATTGGAAACTCACCTTTGGGGGTTTGGCATCAGAAACTGCTGGTGAGACTCATCCTGTGTTGAGCAGCAGAGATGGAAAGTGCAGGGATTTAGGAGAACAGTGGATTTGTATGTGTGGATCTGCTTGGGAGGAGCTTAGGACAATTTAATTCCCCAATTGGCAGTGTGGCTCTATCCTAAGTAGTTGAGGACTCCACTTAGTCAGATATTTCTTTTTACAGTGAGCCTCTCATCCACAGAAGTGCTGATATCTGGGAATGGTGACTGGCAGGAGGCTGATCCGTGGCTGAAGGGAGGTTTGCAGCCCAAGCATAAATGGAGTAAAGCTGGAAACTTGAGCTGCAAACGTGGCACTGCTTGGATTTTTGGTTGTTTTAAGCCAATTTCCCACTACCAACCTCTCTTGCTAAAACAGTCCTTGATTTCTAGAGCAGGGCTTTAAAAAGCAAGAAAAAAAAGGAGAAAGCAGGGCAGGAAGAGGAAAGGTAGGATGGAATTTAGTATTCCTTTGTAAATGGAAATATTTGGTGTCCTGCAGAGCATCCACTTGCAGCTGCTGGAGAGCAGAGCCCTCACTGTGGAGTTGTTGGTGTTGCTGGGGGTTAATCCAGTGAGGAGGGGCTCCTGCTGCTTGGCCCTTGGGAAAACTGTTGTGCATGGAAATGGGAATTAGCAGGAGCCTGGAGTGTTTCTGCAGGATGTCTCACATGCTCTTCTCTGCAGGAGACTGCCAGGCACAGCTTTTGATTCTGGTTTGGGATTTTTTCTCTTGGTGTTTTTTTTGTTTTGTTTTGGGTTTTTTTGTTGGTGTTTTTTTTTTTTGTTTTGTTTTGGTTTTTTTGAGGCAGAAATTTCAGTTTTCTTAAATGTTTACTTTGTTCCTGTGCTTGGAGGTCTGGGCTTGAATCTTGATGCATTTATTATTGATAGCATGGGTTGAAAACGTGGGAGACACAGCCATGGCATGGTCTGTGCTGTAGCAGCACTGTTTCTAAGGCTCTTACCTTGCCAGAATAAAATCATTCCCACTCCAGAGTGCTCCAAAACTACAGCTGGATGCTAATCTTGATAATTTATTTAGGCCTTAAAACTAATAATGATTTCCAAGAATAAAACCTAAATTTGGGGGGGAGGGGGGTGGTGTTCTTGATTCAGGTTGCTGAATAGTGGTATATTGCTTTTTAGAGTGCTGGAAATTCCTTAATTTTTCAAGCTTCCTGAGCAGCAGGATGGCACCAAGGCAAAGACAGGAAGAGATGTCAGGAGTCACAGGATCATGGAATGATTGAGGTTGGAAAAGACCTCCTGGATCACCAAGTCCAACCTGTGACCCATGCCCAGCTTGTCCCTAGCCCAGGGCCCTGAGTGCCACTTCCAGCCCTTCCTTGGACACCTCCAGGAATGGGGACTGTACTACCCACCCAAGCAGCCCATTCCAAAATCTGATCACCCTTTCTGGGAAGAAATTCCTCCTGATGTCCAAGAGAAATCCTCTCAGAGTTTGTGCTTCTCGTGATAGGATATTTATGATTTCTGAACATCTGAAAACATCTTGAACTTGCTGTCTTTGTGAGAATTATTTATTGCCTTAAAATTCCTGAATGCCACCAAAATAAAGAAATTTGGTTGTGTTCTTGTCCTTATTAATGGAGCTGAGTAAATGGTCCTTCATGTCCAAAGCTTTCACTTGCAGTGGACAAATCTTTGCTGCTCCTTTTCACCAGTGAGCAGTTTGAGTTCCCAGTTACTCACCCTGTGCTGGTCTTGCTCGTGTTGGATTTTGGTGCATCTGTGATGTTCTAATGCCACCCTCCTGTGTCAGAGTGGGAATGAGTTTTATCTCTTTCCTTCAATGTCGTTCCCAGGCATCAGAAGAGGCCTCTCTGCGGGCTCTGGAGAGTCTGATGACGGAGTTTTTCCACAATTGCACAACAAACGAGCGCAAACGTGAGATAGGTGAGTTCCTGCCCCCCACCAGGGGAGTCTGCTGGTGTCCACACAGCTGTGCCTGCACTGAACTGGCATCTTCCCCTCTCCTGCTTAGGTGGGAATGGAAGGAAATGTTCCCATGGTTGGGGTTCTGGGGAATCTGGCAGCTCCTATGGATGATAAAGCAGTGATCTTTCCTCTGTGCATTGTTGGATTGTGTGTCCTGGGAAACCTCTGCCTGGAGATGGAGCGTGGACTTGAGCATTGGGAATGCAAAGCAAGGCTGTCCCAGTTCTTGTGGAATGACAAGCAGGAGTAACAGCAATTCCCTTTGGGTGGGGTTATTAAATGTGTCCTGAAAGGCAGCAGAGATCCTGCCAGGTGCTCTGGGGGGGCTGCTTGTGCTGGTGGTGATTGTAAAGAGGCAGATCCCTTTTATTCCCAAATAGTCACAGGGATGCCCCAAGGGCTGGAACCCCTCTGCTCTGGAGCCAGGCTGGGAGAGCTGGGGGTGCTCACCTGGAGAGGAGAAGGGTCCAGGGAGAGCTCAGAGCCCCTTCCAGGGCCTAAAGGGGCTCCAGGAGAGCTGGAGAGGGACTGGGGACAAGGGATGGAGGGACAGGACACAGGGAATGGCTTCCCACTGCCAGAGGGCAGGGATGGATGGGATATTGGGAAGGAATTGTTGGCTGGGAGGGTGTTGAGGCCCTGGCACAGGGTGCCCAGAGCAGCTGTGGCTGCCCCTGGATCCCTGGCAGTGTCCAAGGCCAGGTTGGATGGGGTTTGGAGCAGCCTGGGATGGTGGAAGTTGTCCCTGCCCATGGCAGGGGGTGAGGTGGGGTGAACTTTAGGGTCCCTTCTGCCCCAAACCATTCTGGGATTGTTCTGTTTCACCTCGTGCCAAAAGTGCAATCAGCATGAAAGAATTGTCCCAGAAATCCTGTAAAATAAACAACACAAGGGTTTTGTTGTGGTTTTTCCAACAGTGATCTCCTGCTGTGGAAAAGGTATCCCTCATTTTCCTGCTTAAATTGCAGAGAAGAAAGCAATTAATTAAGCCTTGAATTTGCTTAGCCTGTAAAGCAGCCCTTGTTGCTTTTCTCTTTGTCACATCTCATGAGAGATGATCAAATCCTTCCCTGAGCATTCAGGGAGGTTTCTGACACCCTGAGCTTCCACCTAGTCAGCAGCTCTTGGAGGTGGGTTTGGAACACGGCGATCTGAAGTGCTCCTACTCTCTCACAATGTCCTGAAATCCCATTTGGCTTTTACAGATAAAATAACAGTGCTCACAATACAATTGCTGTGTTATTTGTTTTAATATTCACCTCTTATCTGCTGCAGTATTTATGTCAAAACTGATTCTAAAATGACACATCTGTTTTGTTTTCATTAAAGCCTGTGGTTACTTTGCCTTAAACACTGTAGAATGTGATTTTATTATATTTTTTGCCCTCCTCCAGGTTGAGTCATTCCCTGAACACAGGGTCTCTTCCCTGCTCAGTTGCTGTGCTGTCCCTATACATTGTTATGGCTTTGTTTACAGCTAAAGAATTTTAATGGAGTATTTTACATCAAAGTCAAATTAAAACTGAGGTACATTTAAAAATAATATTTTACTTTTATGTTTTTTTTTTTTTTTTGCAGAGGAGCTTTTAAATAACTTTGCCCAGCAGATAGGAGCCTGGAGATTCTGCCTGTACTTCCTGTCCAGCACAAGGAATGATTATGTGATGATGTACAGCCTGACAGTGTTTGAGGTGAGGGCTGAGCTCCTGCCTGCTCACTGCATTCTCTGCCTGGTGCAGTTTTATCTGGCAATCGATTTTTTGGGGGGAGATGTTTGTCTGAAATGGCATCCCTGGTAAGTACAGTGATAAAGGATGCTTTTATTGCTCTCTGCCAGAGAGGTTGCTTAATGGCAGGCTCAGAGTGGGAGAATATGAATCTTTGTACACAAATTGAAGAATTCATTTCCTGGCATCTCTAAGCACAAATTACCTTCAGTTTCAGAGGCTGCTTGAGTTTCTGCACGATGCTTTTAAGGGTGTTATTGCTTTTATGCTGTTTTTATGATCAGAAATATGGGGGTGATTACCTGCTCCTGGCTCCTGCAGGCTTTGAGTGCTGAGAGGGAAGGCAAACTTGCTTTTATTTTCCTGACATTTTGTAGTTGTGGTTGCAAACTTGTGCTGGTTGGAGCAGTGAGGTCTCTCTTGACAGCCCCATCCCACTCTTCACCTGCTTATAAAAGAACAAAATTTGGGTTAAAAGCCTTGGTATTGATCTCTGTGTCTACTGGAATAAGCAGAAGTATTCTGTGAATAGCTCTGTTATGTCACTGATTTCTCAGTGACCAGTCTGTCTCTGAGGATGTCCTGGGATTTGCTTGATGTCACATCTCAGTCTGGGCCATTTGTGGCCTCTGTGTTGTGTTCTTGGCTGGGTGGGCCTGAGCTGTGCCCCTAAATCAGAGGGGTTTATATTTATAGCCTTTGCACTGGGCCACTTTTTAGATAAATTACATATTTAGATAAAAATTCTGCTCCTGAAGTTGTGTTGTTTTTACAGATTATCTGCATCATTGTTGATTTCTTCTCTTAAATATTCATTTTACTTGTTAGGGATTGCAGAGGGAGTCTGGACCCCATCTGCAGATTGAATCTGATTTACCTTCCCCTCAAAAAGGGGTCATCATGGCAAATGACATGGGAATTATTCCTGCTCAGGGGATGGAGTCCCACTGATTCTCCTGATGAGCAAACCAAGTGCAGGGCCAGGAGGTGGATTCAGTGATCCTTGGGATCATCCTGTGTGGATCCCACCAGCTCAGGTTATTTTATGGAGTTTGGTTACTGAGTCTCTGCTTCCCTGGGGGGCGAAGAAGTAGCATTGAAAACCCTAATTGTGCCCAGAATAAAGAAATCACTGTGCAAGTGCAGAGGGAGGGACAGGAGTCCCCTACCCAGCTGGGAGATGAGGATCTCTCCATGGAGGAGCTTGAATTCCCAAAATTAACTGGTGCAGTGCTGGACATTACCTGGTCCTTAGAGCCATGATGTGTCCCCAACTCTCCTGGGGTACTGGATCAGTCAAAGAGCTGTGAGCACAAGGATCATCCCCAAAACTGCCCAAGCATTTTCCAAACTGCTTAGAAGTTAGCAGTCGATTTGGGATAAAACTCCTCCTGACCCCCTCCAGATGAATTGTTGTCACCTTCTGCTTTTTGGAAAAGAAAAAACACCTTCCCAAAAGCATTTATAGGGAGAAAGCTGCTGCTGGCAGGTGGGAGGAGTAGGACAGAACACAGCGGGCATGAGAGGATGGATGTTAAAGCTAAAACATCTTCCAGTTTTATTGGGATTCTGAACTTGCAGCAAGGAACCCTCAGCTGGTTGGGCCATTGTTTTCAAGCAGCACTTGTGGATTTTCTCTGCTAAGAAACACCAAAACCAACTTCTTTGAGGAATTTCTGTATGAATACCCCTGTGTAGCTCTCCGCTGGGAAGTGGTGTCTCTGTGCATCCATCCTACTGTGGATTGCATCTCCTCTGACCATACATCATCTTCCAATTCTGGATATTTGAGGTGACTTCCAACCCAGCCCAGGCCATGATTGTCATCTGCAGCATTCTCTTTCTCCAGGCTGGAGATGGGCACAGACATGGCCTCAGCCTCCTCTCTGGGTTATCCCAAGAGATTCAGATCCTAATGCTCCACAGCCCTAAATGGGGTCAGGGCAGGGAAGCAATTTGCGACTCTCCTTTCCTTTGGATTTTGTTTGGCTTTAAGTGGACTAAAAGCTTTCTGTGCAAGTGGTGCCTTGTCACTGCCAGGCACTGCCTGCTCCAGTGACCTTCCAGCCCAACTTCAGGAGCCCTGGGTGGCACCAGAGGTGTGGAAAACCAAACCTCCTTCCCTGTTTTTCTTTTCCTGCTTCCTGCACTAAGGCTGTTCTCCCTTAGAAGGGAAACCCTCAGTGCACAGGGTTAAAAGGTAGAAAAAATGGTTCTGTGCCTGCCACTGTAGTTCTGCTTAACCCAAAACCAGTTAAACCAGTAACTTCAGCTCCATTGTGGCACTGACAGTCCTGGGCCATGAGATGCAGCAGCTCTGCCCCTGCTTTGTTGTTCAGCCTGGAGAAGAAAGGCTCGGAGGAGACCTCAGAGCCCCTTCCAGGGCCTAAAGGGGCTCCAGGAGAGCTGGAGAGGGACTGGAGACAAGGGATGGAGGGACAGGATGAGGGAGAATGGCTTCCCACTGCCAGAGGGCAGGGATAGATGGAATATTGGGAAAGAATTGTTGGCTGTGAGGATGGGGAGGCCCTGGCACAGGGTGCCCAGAGAAGCTGTGCCTGCCCTTGGATCCCTGGCAGTATCCAAGGCCAGACTGGACAGGGCTTGGAGCAGCCTGGGACAGTGGAAGGTGCCCCTGACCAGAGCAGGGGGTTGGAACAGGATGAGTTTTAGGGTTTCTTCCAACCCAAACCAGTCTGAGATTCCTGATTCTCTCAGTGTTTCACCTCAGCCAAGCGTGTCCAAGACGAGCTCATTTGGGATGCCCATTGCTTTTCCAGAACCTGATCAATAAGATGTGGCTGGGGGTCCCATCCCAGGACAAGATGGAGATCAGGAGCTGCCTGCCCAAGCTGCTGCTGGCTCACCACAAAACTCTGCCTTACTTCATCAGGAACAAGCTCTGCAAAGTCATCGTGGACATCGGCCGCCAAGACTGGCCCATGTTCTACCACGACTTCTTCACCAACATCCTGCAGGTAAAAGAAATCTGTCCATGAATGAAGCCAGCTTTTCCCTTAGAAACATCATTTTGTTTCCCTGGGTAGGGTTTTTTTGATGAAGATTAAATAGGAAATGTTGCTTTGTAAATTCCTTTCTCGTCTTAGCCCTCGACTTTTTCCACGTTATGTTTCTCTCCATTGCTAAAAGTGTTTTGAGGAAGGAGCAATACTGTGCCACAAGTATTCACTTTGAGTTTTAAACATTATGGGCTAGTTCTTGAAAGTACAAGGAGAATGGGTTGTTCTTTAAACAAAAAAGGAGTCAATGAAATGATGGATGTGTCACTGATTCTCAAAAGGGCAATTTTTCAACTGGGCTGCTGCAGATTTTTCACCCAACAGCCAAATCTGGAAAATCTCGAGATCTCACCCTGAAATCTCTGGTACCTCATCAATAAGGTCTCTGGTGGGATGTTGTTGGAGTGTTTAGGAAGGTTCAGCTGTGAACTGAGGATCCTGACTGAATCCATGTTATCAGCTGGAATGTTGGTTGCAACTCAGCATCCTTACAGGGAATCCTGAGCCAGGCTGCTGGAGCATCACCAGGCTGGTGCAAACCTCTTTCTGTTGCAGAATTTTGTCTCCAGTTCCCTTAAAATTGTTCCTAATTGGCTTAAAGAGGCTGAGTGTAAACTGAAGTGCTGCACAGGCTTTTTCTGCTGACATAATTACATGATTTGAATGCAGCAAAGCCCACGGCCAAGCCACAAGGCAGTTATTTAAATCCAAGTCCTTGAGTGGCAGGAGTTTATTTGTTAAGACAAATGGATCTAGTATTAATTGCAAAATTAAAAAAAAAATCCTATCTTGGCTGCAGAGCTCATCCCTGGCTGGTGTAATCACTTTTCTGGAGTGGGGCATGCTGCAGTTTTTGCCTCAGTTGTCAACTTGACAAGAAATACTTGGAGATAACTGTCTCCACGTGGAGTTTTGCCTCTCATTTCACCTGGATCTGGACTGAAAGGCAGCCTGAGCTCTCCTGGCCTTTCTAGCACTCTGAGGTTATCTTAAGGGATTGCAGAGCTCTCTTGAGGAATCTATTTTTCCTTAAGCCTCTCCTTGTGAGCTCAGCAGTGGAGGGAAATGTTTCCATAAATTAATTTATGTGGCAGACACATTCCTAAAATGTTCAGAGAAAGTGGAAGAAAAACAGTAATGCTGAATTCCAGGGCCTAGACAGAAGGAACAGTAGCACAGGAGCAGAATGATTTGCTGTTGGAATTGCAGATGAGCCTTGTCTCAGGACTTTTTTCTGAGATCATTTGCAGCATGTTCTTTGTTCTTCAGCGTTAAATTGTATCCTAGTACTCTGAGTAGTCTCTAAACCTTTTACTGAACCACTGGAGGGGTGGGGAAGAAAGCTAAATTGGGATATTGCATTGTCATTATGCAAAGCCAGTTCTACTTAGAGTACAGCTTCCTTAGAGGTTTAAAATTTGTTTAGCCTGACTGAGGTACAAGTGCCTGGTATTGCTAAAACTCCCTGGATTTGTCAGAAAATATCCTGAGAGATGATTTGCAGTCCCTTCAAAATTTACCAACAAGTTGGGTGTTTCAGTGAGTTCTTTGCCATCTGCTCCTGTGTCTGGGACTTCCTTTTCAAAAGCCCCTTGAAGAGCTTTTAGATGGGCTATTTTCTCCCCAAATACTTCAGCAAACTCTGTTTTTAGCAATTTTAACTCCATCTGGCTCTTCTTTGGAGGGTCAGGGGATCAGGAGCAAAGTCAACCTGTATTACAGAATTATGGCTTCAAGGATTACTGGTGGCAACTGGGATTGACTTTGAACTTATTTCTCCCAGAGGGAGCAGTGCATAAATCTCTTTGGATGTATCTGGGCAGCAGTGAGGAGCAGTGCTGTCCTTCAGCTGGAAACAAAACTTTATCCCACTTGAAGAAGTCTTTAATATCCCAGTGGCTGATGAAGGCACAAGTCAGCTTTTTGAACAGTCCTGTTCCAGCATGGGGCAAAAGTTACTCTTTTTGGGGGAAATGCAGCTTCCAGTTTGACACCCAGTACAGGTGCAAGGGGAGGTCAGATCCCTCAGCTGTGGTCTGGTGGCATCTGCTCCTGGCTGCAGCCTCTGGGCAGTGTGGGAAGGGTGGGATTTTTGGGGGAAGCTGCTGGGCTGTGAGGTGCTGGTGCTCAGGTGGTCCTGGGCAGGGTGAGGGCAGAGGATGCAGCAGACAGAAGGGACAGGCTGTTCCTGTGACCATGCTGGGACACAGAATGTGTGCAGTGACATTATGAAAGCTCTCCTGAAACCCCAAGGATTGCCATGGGGCTGGAGCTGTTGAGCATCAGAGGTTCGTGTCTGGGGAAATGGAACGTACCTGTGGGAGCTGGAGTGCCCTCAGTGGGGAGGCTGTTGGGAACTGTGAGCAGTGCTGCTAATCCCTGTCTGTCAGTGAATGTTGCCATCACTCTGCTGTCCTGTGCTCAGCTGATCCAGTCTCCTGTGACCACTCCCCTGGGGCTGATCATGCTGAAAACCACCTCGGAGGAGCTGGCGTGTCCGCGCGAGGACCTGAGCGTGGCCCGCAAGGAGGAGCTGCGCAAGCTGCTGCTGGACCAGGTGCAGACAGTGCTGGGGCTGCTCACAGGTACGAGCCACACGTGCCACCCTCCTGCCGCTGGCACCAGTGTCACCCTCAGCACCCAGAGGTGCTGCTGGGCTGGCACTCCTGGGGCTCAGGGGAGCAAAATGGGGATGATTGTCCCACCACGATGCACTTGGAATGCTCAGCTCTGCCCTGCAGCGTTTGGGTCAACTTAATATGAACCAGCTGATGTAGCAGAGCAGCTGCTGAGCTCCCTCCATGAGAAGGATGGAGATTGTCTTCTTGTAGTGAGCCCAAAGCCTTTATGGAGTGTTTCTGTCCCTGTCAGTGCACTCGAGGTGTGTTCTGCCAAAGTGCTCCTGCAGTCTGTGCTGTGTTTGTTGCATCAGTGTGTCTTTAAGAAGGCTCTTCTGAAAGGTCTCTCTTTGGGCAGGTATTTTGGAGAGCATCTGGGATAAGCACAGTGCTACTGCTGCCACTCCACCGCCATCGCCGACCTCAGGAGAAAGTGGTAAGGAAAAGCTCCAAGGTGGGATTTCCATGTGCTTAAACCTGCAGTATCAGGCACAGATTCCATCCTTTACTGTCCAACCTCTCCTAATAACCCTTTCCCAGAGCTCTTCACAGGCCAGAAAATTCCTGATTGGAAAGAAAAACCCTACACAAAGAAACAAATTCCACTGTGGGGATGGCCCACTGAAAATGTCATTAAAATGTGCCCACAGAACTGCTTGTTGTCCTCAGGTGGCAGAAACCTCCCTGAAATTTCAGTGCAAAATGCTCTAATGACAGTGAGGTCAATCATGGAATTGTTAAGGTTGGAAAAGCCCTCTAAAGTCATCAAGTCCAGCTGTTATTCCAGCACTGCCAAGGCCACCACTGACCCCTGTCCCCAGCTGCCACATCCACACAGCTTTTAAATCCTCTCAGGGATGGGGACTCCACCGGTGCCCTGGGCAGCTCTGCCAGTGCCTGACCACCCTTCTATGAAACAATTTTCCCAATAGCCAACCTAAACCTCCCCTGGCACAACTTGAGGCTGTTTCCCCTTGTCCTGTCCCTGTTCCCTGGGAGCACAGCCCGACCCCCCCGGCTGTCCCCTCCTGTCAGGAGTTGTGCAGAGCCAGAAGGGCCCCCCTGAGCCTCCTTTTCTCCAGGCTGAGCCCCTTTCCCAGCTCCCTCAGCTGCTCCTGGTGCTCCAGCCCCTTCCCCAGCTCTGTTCCCTTCCCTGGACACGCTCCAGCCCCTCAGTGTCTGTTTTGTGAGGACCCAGATCTGACCCCAGGACTGGCAGTGCCTCAGCAGTGACAGCATGGGGACAGGCCCTGCCCTTGTCCTGCTGCCACCCCAGTGCTGCTCCAGCCCAGGTGCCGTTGCCCTCTTGCCCACCTGGGCACACTTTTCCACTGACCAACTTTGCAGCCCCTCTTCCCCAAGCCTGTGGTCTTGCATGGGGTTGGCATTGTCTCTGGAATTCCAGCTGTTGGCACATCAAAGCCAGTGCAGCAGAACAGAATCCTACCTGGGGAAAAGGAAAATAAAGGTAACCAAGTCTCTGTGAAATGGAACAGGGTGCCCAGAGGAGCTGTGGCTGCCCCTGGATCCCTGGAATCATCCAAAGCCAGGCTGGACAGGGCTTGGAGCAGCCTGGGATGGTGGAAGGTGTCCCTGCCCATGGCAGGGGGTGGCACTGGATGGGCTCTAAGGTCCCTTTCCACACAAACTGTTCTGTGATTGTCAAAGTTTATTTTCTATCCATTCCTGTTAGACTTTGATGTGAGTGCTTATCTGATGTTAACCCATTTACATCTCTATTTCTTCGTTACCTCCAAAATGGAGAACACATTTTTGTGTCCTTGTCCTTGGCACACATTTCCTTGTCCCTGGGACCTTGAGCAGTTCCCTGGGAGCTGCAGATGACTTCCTTGTGGCCAGATTGCACCAGGCAGCTCCAGACTGCTGCCTCTGATAAGCTGTTGGCAGTGTTTTAGTGCTAAACCTTTCACATTGAAGTCTGAGCAGCATTTTGAGTGCTCCTTTCCTGTGGAAGAGCTTAAGATACTTCTACATTTCTATACAAACCACAAACTTTATTGGGAAGAAATGTTCCTTTGGGTTGGTGGGGGAGAGTGAATTCTGTAGCTGCAAAGAGTTTGGACAGGGAATATTTACAGAAAAGATCAAAGCTTCTGGTGTCAATTGTCAAGAACAGTGCTCAGGGAGGGCACTGGTAGAACAAATTCTGGTGGAAGTCTGTTGGAGATGTCCCTCAGTCCCCTGGGGCTGGTGCTGAGGCAGCTTTCATCCACCTGTGTGCTCACCTCGTGACTTGGGATCATATTTCCCAAACTGGAAGTTGGCTGCACTTCTGTGCTGGGCTTTTCCTTTCTCCTCTCTCAGGGAAAATAAACAAACTTTCCACACAGTGTTTTTTCAAGATAATTACTAAGAACCAGGACCACACTGGCAGTGCCTTTTTACCTGTGCAAACTTGTTTGTGTGAAACTCTCTCTGTTTTATATTTCTGTGCTATGTCTTTGCTGTCTCCATGTTAAAATTGGTTGTGCTTCCACTTCCTGAAGTCACAGAGTCACTAAGGTTGGGAAGAACTCTGGGATTGAGTCCAACCATTAAGCAGCACTGCCATGTCCCCAAGCGCCACATCCACACGGCTTTTGGTCACTTCCAGAGATGATGATTCCTCCACTTCCAAAAGGAACACGAAGTGCTTCCCTCTGATCCACTGCTTGCTCATTTTGTGTTCCCTGAGACTCAATTCATCCAGGGCTCAATTCCTGTGTGCTGGTGACTCTTGAATGTTTTCATTGCTGAAGTGAGGCCACTGCCTTTTACTCTTTCCATCCAGGTGAGATTAAAGTTGTTCCAAGAGGCAAAACAAGCTCCTGAGTCCCCATAAATGTTTAATATCTTCCATCAGAGCCCAAATCTCTTTAGGAACTTAGAAAACCTCTGCTTCCTATTTTTCATTTGCACAGGGAAGTGGAGTGAAATGGTTACTTGCAGGTCTTGCATAGGTTTTAAATAGCACTCGAAGACAACATTAAACTCATTTCTCGTATCACTTCAGCACAGGAACTCTGATAATGTCCCAAGCTGGACAACATTTGAGTTACTGCCATGGTGTAGGATTTACTCAGCACCAGGCTCAGCCTCCAGATGTTGTCTTTGCATGATTTACAGCACGTTTCCTGATGAATCCCTTCCTCAGGAATATCCCTTTCCTTCACCTATGGAAAGCAGAAGTATTTGTGGCTGCTGTCCTGCTGCAGAGCCAGTCCCTGGGAGTTTTCTCCTTGGGTATGAATGCAGCTGATGCTGTGAATTTGTCACCTGTTTGCAAAGACACTGGAAACCCCTGAACCTCAGAGCTGCAGTGATTTAACTGCAGGCAAAGCACTTGAACCAACTGCTGTGAGTTACAGCAAGGTAATTGAGAGTTTCTGGTGTGGATGGATTAAAAGATGAGAATCTTTAATTCTCATTGATTTTTGTGGAGTTGGCTGAACTGAATGCTTAAAAGAATAGTGATAGCTG
>VZSR01002741.1:1770239-1804592 GCA_013398615.1 Brachypodius melanocephalos | reverse complement strand
GGGGTTTCTGGGTGCTCACGGCCAGGCCATGTCCAGCTCTCACCCTCCAACACCTCAAATCCTTCTCCCAGGGCTGCTCTCAGTCCATCCCCTGCCCATCCTGGATTTGTGCCTGGAGCACTTGGCCTTGTTGAGGTTCAGGGGGTCTCAAAAGCTGTCCAGGTGTGAATGTGCCCACAGAGGGGTTCAGTGCTAAGATTGAAGGGCAGGATTGTCTTGCTCAGCCACAGCCACGTGATGCTTTCAGCTTCTGGAGTGCAGGAGAAAGAAGCAATGATAAGGCTTGGCAGGGAATTATGAATTTAGTGATGTAAGACATCAATCTTGGTGAAAAATGAAGACTTAGGAGGGATGTGTTCATCAGTCAGGCTCTTGTGTATGTTGGAAGTAGATCAGTAAATCATAGCTGTTGTTTTGGCACTGCTGGTGTCAGGATGTTTCACTTCCAGAAAAAAATCACTCAGATTCTCTGAGAACTTCAGATTCTGTAGCAGAGCAAGTGCCAGATTTTTAAAGATTAAGAGATACTCAAGGAAGAGAAATGTACTGAACAACCTGGGGAGGGTGAATAGTTTTGCAGCAGGTGGAAGCCTGGAGATTGTGGGCAGCATCTGTGGGAAAGGCAGCCTGGCTGGGGCTGGCCCTTGGATTCCAAAAGCTTTTCAGGAAGCAAAGGCCCTCAGGGATAAGGGAGTCTCTGGGTTGTTGATGATTGGTTAGAGGTGGGAGATGACAGGTGAGTGCATGTGAGGAGGGAGTTCACTCTGGACTAGGCAGGATTAACTTTAGAGCTTCTCCACATCATTCTACAGAGAATTCACAGCAGCAGCAGCAGTCAGCAATAATTCCCTGCTGCGCTGCTCTGTGGAACTAAGGCTCATCTGCACCTTGAGTGGTGGCTGCAGTTCTGCTCTTTTGGTATCAGTAGGTGCAGAGGAGCAATGAAAGCTTTGCAGAAGGGCACTAAAGGTGATGGAAAGGTTTGAGTGGCTTCCATGTAAGTCACAACAGAAGTAAAAACTCCTTTCTGTCAAAGAAACTGAGCAGGAGCTGCGTGAGAAGCCTGCTGACACAAAGAATGTAAAAGAAGGGATTTCTTCTGTTCCCTGTTTGGGCAGAAAGTGAAACTAAGAGCTGGCATACCCCAAACAAAGCAGCTTCATGGTGGAGCTGAGGAACTCTGCCATGAGATATTGCAAATATTAACTTTAAATGGCTTCAGTTGGAGGCTGGAGAAAGTCATGGAAGATAAATCCTGAGGCTGTGTCATATTTTTCCAACTCCACCTTTCTTGGGAAGCCTTTGTCATGGTGTGGTTGGCAGGCTGGGGAAGGTGATCTGTGCCTGCCATGGCATCTGGTCCCTGGGAGGAGGTGCTGTCCTGACTGAGCTTTTTGGTGTGACTGGGAACATCACCACAAGTGTCACAGGCCAGCAGAAGACTCCACCACATTCAGTGTAACAGGGATGTGCCAAGCTTGCATCAAGGATGCTCAGCCTTGTGGAGGGGTAGAATTTTATAATAAATTCCTAAAATATACCCTGTGGCATTGTATTTCCTGAAATACCACGAGTGCCCTGCCTGATGAGGCCAGAAGGGTGTGAGGCTAATTCCTGAGTACAGAAATCACCAGTTCACTCAGACAAATAACCTGCCGAATCACAGGATGTTCTGGGTTGGAAGGGATGCACAAGGATGATCAGAGTCCAGCTGCTGGCCCTGCTCTGGGCTGGGCAGCTGGGGGTTCCTGCCCTGCCTGACACCGCTCTCTCCCCCAGGTGACCTCTTGAGCAGCCTCTTGCAGAGCCCCAGCGCAGCCAAACTGCTGAACCAGCCCATCCCCATCCTGGACACAGACAGTGAATACATCTGCTGCCTGACCCTGGAGTGCCTGGCACACCTGTTCAGCTGGATCCCTCTGTCCACGAGCATCACCCCGTCCCTGCTCACCACCATCTTCCACTTCGCGCGCTTCGGCTGCGACACCCGCGCCCGCAAAATGTCCTCGGTGAACGGCAGCAGCCACAACTCGGTGCTGGGGCAGGAGCGGGGCCGCCTGGGCGTGCTGGCCATGGCCTGCATCAACGAACTCATGTCCAAGAACTGTGTGCCTATGGAGTTCGAGGAGTACCTGCTCCGCATGTTCCAGCAGACCTTCTACCTCCTGCAGAAGATCACCAAGGAGAACAACGCGCACACGGTCAAGAGCCGCCTCGAGGAGCTGGATGAGAGGTAGGAGCGCTGCCAGGGCCTCGTGCTGCCTCTGCAGGGCTGTGGGGTTTGGTTTGGGGTCACGCACGGTGTGTCTGCTGGCCTTTTGTTCGGAGGGCAGCTGGGCAGATGGGGAGGTGTGCCCAGGTAAGGGCTGGGTGCTGAGGGAGCTGCTGGCCCAGGTTTGTCCTCCTTGCTGTCCCTTCCCTCCCCTGTTCCCCATGGCTGCTGTTTGACTGCAGTGTGAGGTGGCACCAGAGCTGAACCTGTTGTCACAGAACACAGAAGAGGCTCAGTGAGGTAAAGGCACTGCAGTGTCCCCTCTGGTCGGTGTCTGCCACTCTGCCCAAACCACACATCCTGCAAGTCCTGACTTGGGAGAAAACAGCAGAAGCTTCCTGCCCTTCACTGAGCCATGGCCATTTCTGATTCTTTTTTATTTTCACCTTTTACATTTATTTTTGAACAGCACCAAGCACAGCTTGGGGAGTTCTGCTCAGGGGTGAATGGCTCCACTTCCAAGGCTTTCCACAAGCTTGGCTGGAGGCAGCAGGGTAGCAGCAGCACCTTGGGAAGCTGTGTGTTCTCATTTTCTGGGGTGTTTCTGCCACCTTTTGTTCCCTAGCACAGCTCAACTCTCCTATGTCAGATATTCCTCCTTGTAGAGGGCAGAGTGAGACTCCTCTTGCTGTTGTGATGAGTGGCTAAGCCTGGGTGTTGGCAGGGTGGTGACTTGGTGCTGCCTCTTGTCACAGGGCTGCTGACAGTGGCAGACAGGTTGTAACTGTGTGAAAGTGCTCAGTATCTTACTACGGTACACAAGGGTGCAGATAAATTTCCACTCAGGAGAAAAGAAACATTTAGGAAAAAAGCTGTGGGTCCATTTGTAGAGAGGACTTGCTGCAGAATTCTCCTTTTCCATATCCTTAGATAAAGGTACAACTTTGGGGTGGTAAATCCAGACTCACAGGGAATTCTCCTGCTGATTTTTTGCTAGCTCTGACTTGTGTTGCTCTCTGCCTAGAAACGAGACATGTGGGAATGTGCTACCCCTGCCTGCAAGGCACAGGGAGCCAGGAGTTCCCCTCTGGATTTCAGAAAAGCTCTCCTGGAAACCCACAGTGCCCTATTTAACTGTTCTTTCTTTTATGGACAATATCAAGCAGGAGGGTCTGGAGCTGTGCTGGCCTGGGCAGAGGTGGTGTTGCCATTCCATGACATTCCTCAGACCTGTTTTCCACAGGGCCTGTTCATGTCTGGAGTTGGGAGATCCCCTTTGTTCATTGCTGAGGTCTGCAGTAGGGATGGAACCAAGATGTTCTGGAGACTGGAAAAGTCCAGCTGGTTTCTGGGGGAGTGGAGCTTTCTTTTCTCCTTGTGTTCCCTGTGGAAAAGGCCGTGAGGATTTTCTTTTTAAGGGCACAGCTGTGCTTTTTGTGTCCAAAATTAAAGGATTTAGTGCATGGAAATATCATCCTGGCTTGGAGTAACAAAATCCTGAATGAAAGGGGCACTGAAGAAAACCCCCTTTGGGGTGGGCTCAGAACCTTCAGGCCCTGGAGTCCTTTCTTGCCTCCCTCTTGTGCTGCTGGTTGTATTTGTTCTGTTAAAAATCAGTCTGAACACTTTGGAACTGCCAGACTAGTCCAGCAAAGAGGAAGTTCAAATTGCCTTTGGCTTCATTTGTATTTGGCTTTGAAGATCCCAAAATATGGGAAGTGGCTGGTAAGGATCCAGGCAATGGCTCAGTGGTTGGAGAAGGGGGCTGGGGGCCAAGGAAGAATTTCACTGGTCTCAGGTAAGAGCCTGTTTAGAAAATAAAAATTGAAAGGATGGAGATGTTTGAGTCTGGAGTTTTTTTGGGTTTTTTTTGTTTTTTTTTTTTTTTTTCCCCTGGCTTTAATTTTGAAGCTCAGGTGTGCTCAGTGATCTCCTGTCAAGTAGGCAGTGCCAAATAAAGAAGAAATTTCATCTTTTTTTTTGTGTATTCAAAGCAGTGTGTGGTTTTGAAGGCTCACAACAAGCCCCAGTGCTGCAGCTCTGTCAGCTGGCAGTGCTGCTGGCCATGGGGGAGTTCTTGTTAGAAAAAATGGGGATTCCCAAAAAAAAAAACCCCAAATCCCTAGAGTCTGCAGCAATACAGAGCAGGCAGTAGAGTAAAACCAGGCTGCTCATGCCCATCTGAAACTCTGCTGAGTCCAACCTTTTATTTAAAACTCAAACTTTAGATAGTTTCATGCATATCGGAGCTCTGGGCATGAGGGAAGGCTGGAATTGCCTGTGTGTGATGTGTGTGTGGTGCTGCCATCCCTCCTGTGGCTGATGGAGTGTTTAACTCTTGCTGCACAGATGGATCTGGAGATGATTTTTAACCCTGCTGAAGCTCTTGCTGTTCAGGGTGTGTTTGTGTTCCCCAAGAAAAGCTCACCCCACTGGGGGCTGTGCCATTTTTCCCTCAAGAACTCTCCATGCTGCCCCAAGGTCGTGCTCTTGCTGCAGTCCCTGGAGGTTTGGTGGCAGACATCTTTTGGGAACTACACTTTATACATTCCCTGAGGAGTACCATGCTTTGGGGGAAGATTTCTCTTTCATTTCCCAGTTCAGTCCCAAGCCTGGGCTCAGCTCAGAAGCTCTTGGATGGCTGATCTCCACTGCAGGAGGAATTTTCCTTTCCAGCTCTCCCTGGCTCTCCCACCCCCTCCTGTAAATGTAACCCCTCTGTTGCTGATTCCTGCATTAACTTCTTGCTTCCAGCTGAATTCCTCAGATGAACAGTTCATTTCACTAATCTGTCTCCATCAGTACAATGACCTTTGCTATCATATTTTTTCTCCAGGGTGGAGGGGGTTGTGTTCATTTGCAGGCCTGGTTGAACTCGATATTTATCTGAATATTAAAGTTGCATTTGACTAGACTGTCTTTTCTGCTGTTTCAGGTGTTAATGGAGTTAACCCATCTTGCCCATCCCGTAGGTAATTGTTGCAGGGCTTTATATTTTAATCATTCTACTGATGGTTAATTGTAACTTTGCTTTGAATGAGAAGATTTTGAGCGGCTTTTATCATTATTTCAATGAAATTACTTTCCATGGGGCACCTTTCCTGTTTTTTCTCAGTCCTTTCTCCTTTCCCTTTTAGCTACATTGAGAAGTTCACAGATTTCCTCCGGCTCTTTGTGAGCGTCCACCTCCGAAGGATCGAATCCTACTCCCAGTTCCCCGTGGTTGAATTCCTGGCCCTGTTGTTCAAATACACTTTTCATCAGGTATAGCCCGACATCCTTTTTCCCAGTCTGTTCTGTTGTCCAGGGCCAGCTTGTTTACCCCAGTCAACCCAAAAAAAGAGCATTTAACTGGTCTTACTGGCACTTCCCAGTGCTGCTGGGGACTTGGAAATGGCTTCATGTGCTCTTGGATTTGGCTGGAGACAGAGGTCACAGGTGGTGACCCTGCAACAGCAACTTGTCTGATGTTTAACTTTGCTTCTGCTTTAATTTTTTTCTAGTCCTTGGAAGGGACAATGTGGGAAAAGTCTCTCAGACTTGCATGGTTTGTGTTTGGGGGTGTTGTTTGTTGTCCTCAATCTATGGCTTTCTTATAGCTTTTAGTTTTTGTGGCTTTAGGTTGTTTTACCTTGCTGTAGAAGCTGTCAGTGCAACTCAGCCCCATTTACACAGGAATAATGACAAGGAAACAGCTTTATAATGTCACAGAATCCTGGAATGGGTTTGGGTTGGAAGGGACCTTAAAACCCATCCAATTCCAACCCCCAGCCATGGGCAGGGACACCTTCCACCATCCCAGGCTGCTCCAAGCCCCGTCCAGCCTGGCCTTGGTCACTGCCAGGGATCCAGGGGCAGCCACAGCTTCTCTGGGCACCCTGTGCCAGGGCCTCCCTGCCCTCCCAGGGAACAATTCCTTCCCAGTATCCCATCCATCCCTGCCCTCTGGCAGTGGGAAGCCATTCCCTGTGTCCTGTCCCTCCATCCCTTGTCCCCAGTCCCTCTCCAGCTCTCCTGGAGCCCCTTTAGGCCCTGGAATGCTGGAAGTTGGTGTAGCAAGCCATGAGATGGGTTAATGCTGAGACCAACTTTGTAATTCCTGGGTTCCTGCCCTTGTACAAAAGCTCTTGCTCATCTTTTGACAGCTCTGAATCTCCCCAGTGACATCCTAGAACTGTTTCAGTAATGCAAGCAGCTCTTCCCATGGATTGAAGCGGATGTTAACTCCTGTTTTCGTTGTGTGAAATCCATCTTGCCATAGCTTGTGGTACTCATTGGGAATTTTGGTGTCTTTCAGCCTACACATGAAGGTTACTTCTCTTGCTTGGACATCTGGACACTCTTCTTGGATTATCTGACCAGCAAAATCAAAAGTCGCCTGGCAGACAAAGAAGCAGTGCTCAACAGGTGAGGGCTGGGGAGCTGCCAGGGTGGAGCAGCCTGGACTCATGGAATGGTTTGGGTTGGAAGGACCTTAAAACTCATCTCATCCCACCCCTACCATGGGCAGGGACACCTTCCACTAGCCCAGGGTGCTCCAAGCCCTGTCCAGCCTGGCCTGGGACACTGCCAGGGATCCAGGGGCAGCCACAGCTTCTCTGGGCACCCTGTGCCAGGGCCTGCCCACCCTCACAGGTCTCTTTCCTACAGCAGCAAAGAGACTTTGTGGTCACCATAGAAGAGCTGTGAGAAATAAGCTACTGCTTACAGCAGCCTCCTGTGTGGTTGAGTCCTTTCTTTTTCTAAAATCATGAAGTATAAAAAGCATAAACCTCAGTGTTTCACAGTCATTCACAAGAATTCAGGCTGAGCAAGTTTGGGTAGACAAACTGTCACTTACATATGTTGTGTGTGAACCTTGCAGGCAGAGGAAGGAATCTTTGTAGTCTAAAATAGAACTGGAGCACATTTTAGCACAAATTAGAGGAGGAAACTACAACACAAGTTGCTTACTTAGTGTTCACACAGCTCACACAACTAATTAATGAATTAGGAAAGAAATTTTATTTAATTAGGATTTTAAATTTCCTCTTTAAGTAGAGGATGTGTTTCTGAGAAATACAGATGAGACCGGAAGTCAGCAGCTGCACTTGCTTACTACTGTGTGTATTAGTAACAACAGTGGTTGGCAGCTCTTCCTTGGCAGATGCTGACCCTGAAAGGGGTGGATTTTGTTTGAGAAGAGTCTCTTTGCTGCCACTTTAAAAATCTGGTGAATATCCTGGTGAGTTGTTCAGGTTTTGGAGTTTTAAAAGCACCATGGTTTGTGCCATGTTTAGTTCTGCTTAGTGCAGAAGGAAAATTCTTTCCCTTAAGCACCCTGAACAGCAGCAGTTGGGTTTTAAAAGCCAGCCTGGCATCATAACGACAAGGAAAAGTGGAAGTATTGTAGAGCAGACAGCTCCTCCTTTCACATGGGATCTGTAGGGTTTGAATTTCTCGAGAAGCAGATTTTTGGGTTGGAGCTTCATGGTTTGCTCCCATACCTGCCTGTTGCACATGTTGTCTTGGTGTCACCACTCAGCTTGTGGTGGAGAAAATTGTAACAAAAAGCTGGCTCTAGGTCTGTCAGGCCACAAAATCATAAACAAAGCTTGTGAGTGGTTGTGGCTGCGCTGTTTGTCAGAGCCGCCTGTCCTCTGTGACAGCTCTGACATCTCCATGTCCCTGAGCCGTGGGAACTCTGAGCTGGCCAGTCTGGGAGTGGTGTCACCACAGGGGCACAGAGGACATTTCCTGTTCTGTGGTTCAGAAACTTTGCATTTTTGTACACAGTGCCACTTTTACCACTGGAGAAGTTGCCAAATCCAAGGTTACGCCACCTTGCCCAGAGCTTGCGCTGCCTGGCTGGTGGCACAGCTGAATGTCACATCTGACACTGGGATGCCTCATGCTCTGCGTCTGCTACTCCTTTTTAATGCCTGTTTTTCCAACCTGATTCTCGCTAGAAAAAACCCAGGATTTTTTAATGAGACCCCAGCTGTTTAGAGAAGGAGGTTTTTCAAGGAAAAGTCAGACTAACCCTGCTTGAAATCCCTGAAGTTTGGTGTTGTGGCACCAGGAGTGACTGTGTGCTGTGCTGAGTTTGCAGCTTGGCATTCTTTGTGTTGGCTCTCTGGTGTGCTCTGTACCAGCTCCCTGGCTCCCAGAGCTGCAGGGGTATTTCAGTGATGTGCC
The DNA here is from genome assembly GCA_013398615.1 of Brachypodius melanocephalos. Lineage (NCBI taxonomy): Eukaryota > Metazoa > Chordata > Aves > Passeriformes > Pycnonotidae > Brachypodius > Brachypodius melanocephalos. Next base: position 1,796,203 of record VZSR01002741.1, on the reverse strand, counting down.
CTTTGTTTCAGGGGAGCAGGGCCTGAATTTCAGTGTGAGGAAGGAGACAGCAGCACAGACAGGCTCAAGGTCCCAGCTGAGGCAGCAATAACTGCCCTGGTTCCTCTGTTCCTCGTTCAGTGCCCAGAGCAGAGCAGCAGAGGCTGCTGAGGACAGCCCAGGCTACGAGAAGCTCTTGGTGCCTCCTGTTTGTGGACACCTGGTGTTGTTCCTGGCAAGCTGCTCCTGCTTTTCCTGTTTTGAGCTCTGGGGCTGTTCCTATTGCTGACACTCCTCCCTTTCCCTTCCAGAGGGATATTGGGTATTGCCGAGGCTGTTTCCTTACAGGTACCTTGTGACCTGAGATGAGCTGATACCTTGAATCCAGGAGCTGCTTGGTGTAACTGTTCTGGTTTAGGCTTCCTTTGCTGGGAGGGCTTTATCCACCTCTTTGTGTGTCTCCCTGGTGGCTGCAGGTACGAAGATGCCTTGGTTCTGTTGCTGACAGAGGTGTTGAACCGGATCCAGTTCAGGTATAACCAGGCACAGCTGGAGGAGCTGGATGACGAGACCCTGGATGATGATGTAAGGGCCACGTGTGAACCCTTGCGCTGCTGACACCTGGGGTGGCTTTTCCACAGCTTTTGCTTGGGAGTGTGGGCTAAACATCTGCTTCTCCTCTCCCTTCTGTGTGGGGTTTGAGCTGTAAAGCAGCTTTCAGATGCTTTTCACAAAAAGTCACACTGAAGATGGAACCTTTGGGTTTAACCTGGTTCTTATTGGGGCGAAAGTTTCCATCCCTATATTCTGATTGTCAGAGATATTAGATGTCCATTTTTTGTCCATTAATTTTGGAATTTAATGTCTTTCATTAGTTTGAAATTGATTTGCTGATCACTTGGGAATTTAAATGCTAAAATATCTCTGAAGCAAAAGCTTGAAGCTGTGTATTGTTGGTGCTTGTGTTTAAGCTTATTTCTCCTAAGTTAGTATTGATAAAAATCATCTTGAAGCTGATAAATGTCAAAGTGGAGTAGGTGGCCAAAACAGGTAGGGCCAGAGCCCTGGAAGGGCAGGTCAGCTGTCACAAGAGGGTGGGTGAAGGAGCAGGGGGAATTTCATCACAAATGGGATCAGACAGATTTTTAAATTCTGGGGTGTTGAGGGCTGGTCACATCTCAGCTTCTGAGCTTGATAGCAGCACCATTTCATAAGCAAAATAAATTATTTTCTTGATTCATTTGACACTTGTGTCATCTGGATAATTAGCTGTCATACCCCTGTAAAGACCATGTTGGTGTTTGGATGCCTTTCCATAGTGATAATAATGTCCCAAATAAGGGTATAAATTATCTAGAGCAGTCCTGATGAAGTTGTCCTTATCCTTCTGAAACAGCATGGCAAATGATGATACTTGCAAGACTTTAAGCTTTTGGTATAAAACTCGAAAAGGGTTTTAGTTCATTATTTAAGGACAAAATTAAGTCAGGACATGGTGTTCATGTTGCTGTGTGCGTCTCTTGTTCCATTTTTACCTTCTCATATTAATGGCAGGTTTGGGCTGTGATGGTAGCAGGCAGCTTCTTTCTCAGTCACCTCTATAGCTGAGCATGAAAGAGTCTTTTTCTGTTAAAATAATTGTTTAACTCACCTATCAACTTACTGCCACTCTTTCCTGCACTGTCCCCCTGGTTTTATCAATTCTCTATGAAAACAGAATGAATTCTCCATGAAAATAAGTTCAAGTGGAGTATGTAAGTTACATTTCTCTAAGGCGCTGCTTTGGGTCGGTTTTGGGGGGCTTCTCCCTCGTGTCTCTCCCTTCCCAGTGTCCCAAAAGCTCTTTATTCCCCCAGGAAGGGCTGTGCTCACCCCGGTGTCCCTTTGTTTGCAGCAGCAGACGGAGTGGCAGCGGTACTTGCGCCAGAGCCTGGAAGTGGTGGCCAAAGTCATGGAGCTCCTGCCAACTCACGCCTTCTCCACACTCGTGAGTCCTTCCCAAGCCCAAAGTGCCACCTGGAACGAGCACCAGCTGCTGTAGAGGTTTTTTGATAGATGCCTCAGTGCCAAAAAAAAGTAGGGAAATCTGGGGTTGATGCAAAACTTGGCAAAGGGAGATGAGAAATTGAAGAGAAAAAATTGGTTTTGGCTTTGTTGTATTTCTTGGTCTGTTTTGAGGAGAGTGCTTCAGTGTCTGAGTCCAGCTTGGTGGACACTCTTTAGAAATTCCCATCTCTCAAAGTGTAAACATTTGGCAGCAGCCCCTCTGTGCTGTTTATCTTGGTCTTTATCTCAGAGGCAGAGCTGTGAATTGGGCAGATAAGTGTCATTATTAGGGCTTTAAAGAGGGTGGAGTCTTTGTTTTAATTAAAGGTTAGATAAAAATGCTGGAGAGAGGCCTTGGACCATTGGGAAGCAGATCTGATCCAGATAAGTGCTTCTCCTCAGCTGTTGTCACTGTCTTTGGTGGTGTAAAAGTTGTCTGTAAAGATAACAATTTTGAGAAGAAAATCTTGAGGCTGGAAGTGTGGCCCAGAATTCAGAACAGTCCAGGTGGGATTTTGCTGGGTGAGGAGGAAGGGAAACAACAGCAGTGAGATCTCGGTGAGTGCATTAATCCTGCTGGGAACACTGCACACCTCGACCTCTGAACTGTATTCCCAAGAAGCAGAGAAAATGGGCTGCTGCAGAGGCAGGAGATGCCTGACCTGAAGTGCCTTTGCAGTTGCTGTTTTTCTTGAAGCAGGGAGAGAAGCCCGTCAGTAGAAGGAGGGAACAAAAGCAGAGGCTGCTGTGCAGTTTGTGAGTCAGCGAGAGGCACCAAGGGTGTTTCAGGGAGCAGATGGATCAGATGGAGGAGAGCACGTGGCTTCCTTGGAGTAACACATTCACATGAGGAAGGCTCTGTGGTTTTGTAAACTCCCCTCAGGCAGTTATGCAAAGACACTGCACTGTTAATTAGGCACAGCGTGTTGGAAGCCGGGAGTGTTTTCCTGAGCCCTGCATTGTTCCCAGTTCTTGTGGACTGGGGAATGTGGGAGGCTCTCCAGCAGTTCCCAGTGCTTTTCCCGGTGGCTGCAGGGCTGGTGGGTGCAGTGGTTAGTTCAGGAGTTTTAGCAGTGGCAAATAATTAAAGCAGTGGACAGCAGCTGCCATTGCTCCGTCCCATGCTGGGCAAGGAAAGGCTGCAGCTCCTTCTGCAGATGGGTGAGAGAACTTCCATAAAACCAACCACCAATTTCAACCATTTTCCCCAACAGAAATTAAATAGAGTTCTGCCAGGCTGAAAGGGTTGGGAAATATTCCCAGTAGGAGCAGGACCTGGCATGTTTGCTGTCACTGCTGAGTGATGGAGCTGGGCTGGCACTCTGCTCCCTCACCTTGGTGCATGACGACTGTGGTGTTTATTCCTTTGGCTGTTTTTCCCATGGAATTTCAGCTGCTGCAGCCTACAGCTTGCTGGCAGAATGCTGCACTGCTTCCCTTCTGTACCCTGGGAGAGGCACTGAGCTCAGCTTTCTGGTTGCATAATATTTGGGGACATTTTTAAACATCACCTTTTGAGAAGGTGATCCTTGCAGGTGAGGTGGGTGAGCACAGACCTCCTGCACTGCAGACTCTGCCACTCCTCTGCCCCCTGGCCTGGGTTGTACCTCCAGCTGTGTATTCGTGGTGTGCTGTGCCCTCACTTCCACTGTCAGACCATTATCAGGCTGATTGCTGGGGTTAGAGGCAAAGGACAGCTGCCACAGGAAAGTGCCTTCAGGGAAGTGATCTTTGTTTTCCTGGCAGCTGTCAGGACCTGAGAGATTGTGGGATTCAGCATCAGCCCTGAGTCCATCCTGCCTTTCCTCCAAATGTCTGTCTGAAGGCACTGGGGAGAAATGAGAGAGCTCTGCTCTGGCAGGGCAGTCAGTAGTTGGGTGTTATTGTCTGCCAAGCCCCAGGATCACAATCAGTTCTTCTCTCTTCCAGTTTCCCGTTCTGCAGGATAACCTGGAAGTGTATCTGGGGCTCCAGCAGTTCGTGGTCACTTCAGGAACAGGTAATAACCACACTCTAACACTGTGCTCCTCCCTCTTTCATTATTGCAAAACCACTCCAGACCTGCTTTGGTGGTGTTTTTTTTTGTATTCAGTGATCCAAACCTGTGTGGTGTCTCATGGCTCAGGAGTTAAACTCCACCAGCAGACAGAAATCTCTTAATACGATTTATTCTTATTGGCTTGGTTCTTCCCTTGTTCTGGTATTTCAAATGAAGATATCAGAGGTGTTAAGAGCAGCACCAGATGCTACAGCTCCTTCCTGGGAAACAAGGGAAGCAGCAGTAGTGAGATCTAACTGAGGGGAGGTTATAGCTTATTGAAATTCCCTGGTGTGATCAGGAAAGGAATCTATTACATCTCCAATACTGCAGGACATGGCAGAATGCTGACTGTTACATAGCCAGTTCTAGAAAAAATATTCCCAGTTCTAGGATCATTTCAGCCCTAGGATAAGCAATGTGTAGGGTTTAGTGCTGTGGCCTCAGCCTGTGTTAGAGGCTGTCCTGGGGACTGGATCAGCAGCAGCAGCTCGGGTGCAGCTCTGGATTGATCCCTGGGTGGTGGCACAGAATCCCACAATGGGTCCAGAATCCCACAATGATCCAACTTCCCTGCTCATCCCAGAGCACATGGCACAGGATCCTGTGTTTGTATTGATGGCACAAAATGTTTTTTGTGGAGAGGGTGTTGCTGAAAGCTTGATCCAAGATTAAATACAGTCAGTGGAAAGGAAATCTGATTTTATTCAAAAGCTGATGTTGCAGAACATATTTGCTTTTTTAGTAGAAGCTCTGGAAGGAGCCCAGGTGTCCACACCTTAGCAGCAGGAGGATTGTGTGGGGCTGGAAAATCTCCTTAGCAGAATATTTCTTGTACCTGAGAAATATGGAAGTGCACAACACACCTCACAGCAGAAGTGAAGTCACAAATTCTCTGTCCCAAATCTGCTGCTGGGATCACTGGAACTGTAGCCAGCAGAGGGAGAGTTGGAAAACCACCTTCTCCAGGTGGAAAACCACCTTCTCCATGTGGAAACCACCTTCTCCAGGTGGAAACCCACCTTCTCCATGTGGAAAACCACCTTCTCCAGGTGGAAACCACCTTCTCCATGTGGAAAACCACCTTCTCCAGGTGGAAAACCACCTTCTCCAGGTGGAAAACCACCTTCTCCAGAGCTGAGAATGCTCCTGATGGCAGCAGAAAACAGAAAGGCTCCTGTTTGTGTAGGAGTTAACACCACACAGAAGGAAATAAAGGTGTAAAAGGCTGAAATAGTCGTTGACATCTTTATCAGCCTTTGAAGCGTTGTCAGAAGAGCTGAGCCTCCTTTCCAAGCTCCAGTGCTGCAGTGCCTTGGCCAGTGCTGCCATCTGACCCGCGACCCAGAGCTAATTTCAGAAGAATGCTTGTCATGTAGTGAGAATAAACTTTGCATTTCCTGTCACTTTGTCACCAGGTTTCCCATCCCCGAGAGCTGCACGGGTTAATCACAGAGCTGTGGGGTTCTTCCCTTGCGCGAGCAGGGATCTCCAGCTCTGGGGGCAGCTCTTGGAGAAAGGCTGATGGTGGCAGGGTTACTGATGGGCTGTGGTGTCCCTGCAGGTCACAGGCTGAACATCACAGCAGAGAATGACTGCAGGAGGCTGCACTGCTCCCTGAGGGACCTGAGCTCGCTGCTGCAGGCCGTGGGCCGCCTGGCCGAGTACTTCACCGGGGACGTGTTCGCCGCCAGGTTCAACGATGCCCTCACCGTGGTGGAGAGGTGGGTACAGCCCCTGCCACCCCTGCAGGGACAGTGACAAACAGGGCTCCCTTCTGTCTCTCCTTGGTGTGAGGAGATGGAGGTGTAAGGGATTTGGAATGTGATTGGTGTGTGCTGGGCTGAGCCCCCGCTGTGGGCAGCAGGGTTGGGGGTTCTGCCCCTCTGCTCTGGTGAGACCCCACCTCCAGAGCTGCCTCCAGCCCAGCACAGGAAGGATGTGGAGCTGGAGCCTCTCTGCTCTGGAGCCAGGCTGGGAGAGTTGGGATTGTTTCAGCCTGGAAAAGAAACAGCTCAGGGATGAGCTGATTATCCCTTCCAGTAACTGAAGGAGCCATCAGGAAAGATGGAGAGAGACCATTTACAAGGGATGAAGTGCTAGAATGGGGGAATGGCTTCCCACTGCCAGAGAGGGCAGGGATGGATGGGATATTGGGAAGGAATTGTTCCCTAGGAGGGTAGGGAGGCCCTGGCACAGGGTGCCCAGAGAAGCTGTGGCTGCCCCTGGATCCCTGGCAGTGCCCAAGGCCAGGCTGGACAGAGCTTAGAGCAGCCTGGGATGGTGGGAGGTGTCCCTGCCCATGGCAGGGGGTGGGATGAGATAAACTCAGTCACTTGAAAACATTGAGGAACTTGGGTTCCGGCATCTGCATTTGTGAGGCAATGAAATAACATGTAGAGTTTGATTAAAGTTGTATCTTTCAAAACTACATCACCAAAAGCTCCTTTGATAGTTGGACTTCGTGATCTTCAAGGTCTTTTGCAACCTTGATGATTCCATGATTCTTCTCTTAAATGAAAATACCTGTGAAAGCTGAAGGGGCAAACATTTTATTCTTCCTCTCCAAGATACTTAATTAGCACATAGTTACAAATGGCAGAATTTCAGGCCTTCCCACAGGTTTAGTGTTTTCATTTCTGTGCAGGAACATCTGATTTGTTCCATTTTATCCCAAACAGTGCAGTAGGCTCTGAATTATTTTAAGCTAAATGGTCAAAATCTCATTTGTATGTTAGCTAAACATTGACACAGACTGGGGAAGAGCTGCACTAGATCAGGTGCTGGAGCAGATTTGCACTGCCATGTGTGTTTGCACCTGCAGGTTGGTAAAAGTGACATTGTATGGATCCCAAATCAAGCTGTACAACATCGAAACCGCCGTTCCCTCCGTGCTGAAACCTGACCTCATCGATGTGTGAGTGTGGGCTGCCCCAAAACTGGGCACTCAGGGTGGGGAAGGGTTGGATCTGCTGCTCAGACCCCTCCTTGGCAGATACTCTGGGAGAAACAGCCTCTCCAGCTGTTGGCACCTCCCTAGGAAAGCACCTTTTTCAGCTGATGGAAGTCAAGGCTGCTGCCAGCATTTTGGACCAGTCTTTCCTCTAATGGAAATATCCAGGTCATTTAAAGGAAAACATGTTTGTGCTGAGAAGGAAAAATGTCCCTTAAATCAACTCTTGAGAGCAAACTGGGATTGTGCCCTGTGCTGGTGGCTGTAAAAGCAGGGTAATTAATGAGGAAATAAGTGTTACAACAGTGATATTTTAAAGAAATGGATCCACTGTGTAGTGTGTAGTTTATTTATAAATCCAGTTGATGGATTTTTTTGCTACCAAAGTCAGATCTGTGGCTCAGGTAAAAGAGGTTTTTCCCAGTTGAGGGTTTCAATCCTTGTCTTCCAAGACAAACATAAGCCTTGCAGCTGTGCAAGCCATTTCTGGGACAAACAAATGCCTGCCATCCAGGCACTGACACTCAGTGTGAAATGTTGGTGCTGCTGGTCACAGATCACCTCTGTGACAGACTTGGAGGGACCCTCCCTTGCCAAGGTTGTGCACCACAAACCTGTTCCCTGCCAGCTGGAGTTCTGTGAGCAGAATTTAAGGTTTGAACACTTGTTCTGGTTTGTAACTGCACCTTCAGCAGCTCCTTGAAGACTCCCACTAGATTTCACCATATCACTCTGTATATAACGAATGGGATTTCTCCTGTTAGTCCCAAGTTAATGGCACTGAAATCTGTGCAGGTGATGTTGTTTTAATGGTTTTTCTGGTTTACAGTAACTGGGGAGGTGTTTTCTATGATCTGTCAGCAAGGGTTCATCCTTTTCCCTGTCCATGAAGAAACAAAATGTGGTCTATTTCTTAATGAACCTAATCTTCTTTCTAATGCAAACAAGAAAAGAAATGTGGTCCATTTTCTAATGCTTGCCTGAGAAAGCAACACTGTCACACGTTTGGGGGACACCTCTCTGAAAGATCCTGACTCAATCTTCACGTGATAAAAGTGTGATTATGAAGTGTGGTTACAGTCAGGTACCAATTTGTGATAACTTGGCTTTATCAATTCGCATTTTTGCCTTGGCGGGTCCAGAACCAAAACCAGTGAGGATTTTTTACAAACCACGCTGCCAGATTTGCCTGAAACACCACTCTTGTGTCTCCTGGTGGTGCTCACTGTGTCCCCTGGTGTCCCCAGCCACGCCCAGTCCCTGGCAGCCCTGCAGGCCTACGCTCACTGGCTGGCCCAGTTCTACAGCGAGGTGCACCGGCAGAACCCCGAGCAGTTCATCTCCCTGGTGTCCACGGCGCTGGAGGCCATCACCCCCCTCATCAGCTCCAAGGTACTGCCCCCCTGGGGGCTGGGGGCTGCACTCTGCTCAGCTGGGGTGGGCTCTGTGTCCCAGAGCCACAGGAAGTGTCCTAGCAGCACGGGGGGTCAGGCTAATACAAGCACAAGCAACTTAGAGGCTTTTAAACTCAGTCTAATGATTTTATGGCTTGAAAGCAGGAAAGTCTCTCTCTCTCTCTCTCTCTCTCTCTCTCTCTCTTTCATATGGTATTAAGGGAACTCAGCTATGCTCTGCTGGACAAATATATCGTAGAATTTTTTAGGAAAAGTTCTCTAAGATTGAGTCCAACCATTCCTCCAGTACTGCCAAGGCCACCACTGACCCATGTCCCCAAATGCCGATATTAAATCCCTCCAGGGGTGGGGACTGCCTTGAGCAACCTATGCCTGACCGCCCTTTTCATCAATAACTCTTTCCAAAATCCAGTCTAAACCTCCCTAGGTACAGCTTGAGGCTGTTTCCTCTCATCCTGTCCCTTTTCCCTGGGAGCAGAGCCCAACCCCTCTGGCTGCATCCCCCAGGTCCTGGCAGCTCAGTGAGCTGCCCCTGGCTGTGTGTGCTGGTGGCACTGGGCAGCCTGGGCACCCCTCTGTCTGTCTCAGGTGCAGGAGAAGCTGCTGCTGTCTGCGTGCCACCTGCTGGTGTCCCTGGCCACCACGGTGCGCCCGGTGTTCCTGATCAGCATCCCGGCCGTGCAGAAGGTGTTCAACAGGATCACTGACACCTCTGCCCAGCGCCTCCCCGACAAGGTCAGTGGGCCCAGAGCTGTAAGATGTGCCTCAGGTGGGGAGGGATAACCTCAAAAACCAACTGGAGGGGCAGCAGTCATCTCTATGTTGTGGATGTCCACAATTTGCAGTGATATTGTTTGTAATTAATAATCTGTTTCAAGGAACAGCACAAGGGAAGAACACAATTGCTCCTCTTAGATCTGATTCTTTTCTCATTTGTTGACACCATCCCTAGTTCTGCATCATCTTTACAGTACAGGCACATTGATTCTGACCTACACAAAGAGTTTTTTGTGAAACTCGTTTATTTATATTGCAGAAGCAATGTAAATAATATAAATATATTCCATTTATAGCACTGACAAGCCACAGTGCTGGGATGTGGTTGTGTTATGTGCTGGCAAGGAAGCACAAAGTGCTGCACAAGTTGCAGAAGCTCAGCTTGTAAACCAGACAAGGAGTAATGAAAGTAAAATCAGCTTTGTTTTTATAAACACCAGAGATTTACTGCTGCAGGGAAGGGCTGACAGAGCTGGGAGCTGCTTCCAGGCCTTAAATCCTGGAGCTTTGCTTCTCTCTGTCTTTGCAGAGCTGGTAGTTTTCACTTGGGCTCTTGTTATGCTGTTGAGCAGTGAACACCACTGGTGTCTTGGACAGCCATAAAATGTCGCTTCACTCCAGGCTTAATTTGTGCTCTAGCAAAAATTAACTCAGAAAAAAAGTTAAAACTTTGTCTCTTTGCTTAATGTTGCCCAGAGAAGTTGTGGCTGCCCCATCTCTAGAAGTGTCCAAGGGCAGACTGGGCTTGGAGCAGCCTGGTCTGGTGGAAGGTGTCTCTGCCCATGGCAGGGGGTTGGAACTATGTGACTGTCAGAACCCAGGGCATCCCTTTGGCTGCCCATGAGGCTCGGGGACCCTGGCCAGACAGCCTGGCAACTGAGCAAAGGAAGTCTGAGTTTTGTCTGAGGGAATTTGATACCTGTCCAGGGGGGTGAACAGGGGGATTTTACTTCTGTCCATGGGGGTCACAGACCCTGGCACAAAGCTGAGATGAATTACAAGTCTCAAGAGTGTGAAACACAGTAGTTTAGCTTATCACAGGATGACAAATACGTAGTTTTGGGTTTTTAGAATGGGGGTAGATGAAAGCAAAGATGGAGATTTTGGGGCGGTCTCTAGAGTTCTTCTTCTTCACCTCCATCTTCTGCAGTGACGTGGCACAAGATAATTCACACAGATGGGGTCAAATAGAGATGACCTGTTTAGTGTAAATAGTGGACATTGGTAGGAAATTATAAACAATATGTTTGTAATAGTCTGTATTTAAGACTATGACCTCCCACGGGAGGAGGAGTTGTGCAATGGCCGAGGTGCAAGACAGACCTCGCTGGGCACAGAGAGACCTGTGAGATAAGAAAGAACAAACAAAGTGATAGACCTTGGAGAAACTGAAGCTTGAAGTCTCCGTCTCTTTCTTGTGTCTGGCCCAGATATTCCAGGAGGGCAAAAAAGGACTCTGACCACCTGAATCTCGGAACCCAAATCCGAGATGTGACCTTTAAGGTCCCTTCAACCCAAACCATTCCAGGATTCAATGGTTTTGCTGTCAGTCCAACCCTGGTGCTGTCCGGGGTCTTGTAGGTGGCTTCCTGCTCCCACATCTCACTGTGGGTACCAGGAGCTCAGGGTTTATATCCACCTGGATGGCTGTTTTGGGAGCTGCAATCCATCCTCAGTGTCCAAGCAGCTCTGCAGAGCTCATCCAGAGCCCCCCACACATCAGAGATGCTCAAAGCAGGGGTGGAACAGGAGGAGCTCTACCCTCCCTTCCCACCCAAACCATGGCTGTGATTGCTGTCCCTCCCAGGCCCAGGTGCTGGTGTGCAGGGCTCTGTCCAACGTGCTGCTGCTGCCCTGGCCCAACCTGCCCGAGAGCGAGCAGCAGTGGGCTGTGCGCTCCACCAACCACGCCAGCCTCGTGTCCGCCCTCACCAGGGACTACCGCCAGCTCAAGGCCACGGCCAGCCTGCCCCAGAGGAAGGTGCAGCTGGAGGACAGTAAGTACCCGTGTCCTGCTCATCCTGCTGCCCTGGGGACTGTCATTAAGCTGATTTGCCAGTGATTATTTTGGCTGAGAAACTGTTTGGGAGAACAGCAAGGCAGCAGGTTTTGTTTTCTTTCTGTTTTTAGAGGCTTTTCTGCTCTGTACAGGGCACTCTCAGCCCAGCTCACCTGTAAACTCTTCCATTAAAGTGCTGTCTTCCTAAGGAAGGTGGGCTCAGGGTTGGGGTAGAAGTTTAGATAGTAAGGATTGCATTGGGAATACTGAACAGCCTCATGGTGTAGTATTAGTAGTACTGGCTGGAAGCAGCATTAATGAAGATCATGGTTGAAAAAAGTGAAGGGGGAAAATAAGAATTTCTTCCAAGCTTGGGAAGTACTGGAGGGGATTTTTTTATATAGGAGGAATGCAAAGAAACTCCTGGCAGGTGTGCAAGGAAACTACTGTATATGCTTTGGGCCTGGTTTGGGGTGATTTTGTTTTTTTTTTTTCATTGAGGATCACTTTAGAAATCATTCAGAAATCTGCAGTGTCACACATCAATTGTTTTAATTACTCTGTGTGTGGGCTTAATTTCTCTTCCTCTTACCTGTGAGCCGTTCTGGCAAGAACCTGCGAGAAGCATCACTCCTCTTGTTTTGCAGCCAAAGTGATCATCCACCAGACCCTGAGCGTTCTGGAAGACATTGTAGAAAGTGTCTCTGGAGAATCCACCAAGTCCCGGCAGATCTGTTATCAGTCGCTGCAAGAATCCGTGCAGGTCTCACTAGCCCTCTTCCCAGCTTTCATTCATCAGTCAGGTATAACCTCAGGCCAGGGCTCGTGCTGTGAGTAGCTTTCTGAGCTCCTGCTAACCCCCAGAGCAGCAGCACAGAGTTGTGGTGTGGGTGTGGAGTGTGTGAGTTGGGTGTGCTGGGAGAGCTGGGCTGAAGCACAGCAGGGAAGGGACATCCCTGCCAGCCAGGATCCAGGCAGGATTGTCACACTTTCAAAGAGAAGCTGGTCCTGAGCACAAAAAAAAAAAACCAAAAAAAGCAAGCTTTGAAATACCCTCTCTAGCTGTATTTGCCATTTACATTCTCTGCAGAAACTTGAAGACTAAGACTAAGTTGTTATCAGATTGGGTCAAATGATGCAGGATTTGGGGATTTTTTTACCCCAGAGATGGAACCAGGACTGTCACTTGGCAGCGTTCTGGCCTTGTGTTTGTGTCCCATCAGGCTGATTCCTCCTGTTACATTTGGAGATGGGTGAGATTTTCTCAGTGATGGGGGTTGAGGGGAGACAAAATCAGTGAAAATCAGAGGATCCAAAGGTGCTGTGACTCCAGGGAGCTGTTGTCTTCAGAACAGGCTGGCAGCCTCATCAATTGCATTTTATCAACAATCAAAGGCTGTGTGATGAGGGAGGAGTTGAACAGCTCCAGCTTGGTTATCCAGTCTTCATTGGGATAGATGAAGGATCAGCTCACTGCATCACCATATGCTCACTTCTGAAGATAGAAGGGTCTTCTCAATTCCTGCCAAAAAAACAAGCTGGATTCTGTCTCCTCCACCCTGAGCTGTGTGCATGGTTTGGATTTCCTGGTGTTTCCTGTTAACCCTGTACAAGCAGTGAGAACTGGAGATGGGCCTGGAGCTGCCCCTGAGCTTTCTCCTAGAACTCTGAGCACACTGAGGCCTTGCTGGCAGGGTTGTGAATGTTCTGGGGGGCTGGTGCTGCCTGTGCTTGTCATCCCAGGCATGTTTTGGAAGGGAATGAACAGTCTTGAAGCCCTGTAGGAACCAGCTGATGGTTCAGTTTCTCAGACAGCCCTGTTTGTAAATTCCCAAAAGCAAATGGGGTTCCCTGAACAGGAGGAGCAAACTTCAGACTTAAACATGAAAGACTTCTTGATGCACTAGGATGTTTCCTTAATATGTTCCTTTTGCTTTTCTCTTCCCTTAGATGTGACAGATGAGATGCTGAGCTTCTTCCTCACCCTGTTCCAAGGCCTGAGGGTGCAGATGGGAGTGCCTTTCACTGAGCAGATCATACAGACCTTCCTGAACATGTTCACCAGGTACTGCCCAACACTGGGCACTTCTGTCTTACCCCTGAGGATGGTTTATCTTAGGAGCTTTCAGCCACTTGGTCCCTGTCCCTAAAGTGGGCTGTTTCCAGCCTTTGTGGCCAGACTTTGTCACATCCCAGGGCTGAATCTGAGGAAAACACTTCAGATCTGGAGAGACCCAGTGCATGCTCATCAGTCATGGCTGCCACTGTGCAATTCCAGCTCTCCCACAGACTTTCTGGCTGTGTGAGGTGTTGAACTGGACTCTCACATTCCCTCTTAGCTCCTGCCCAAGGTCTGAGAGCGTCCCCTCACTCTTTTGTTAGGGAGGGGAGTCTGTCAACCCTCAGTCACAACCTCCCTCCCTTCTGTGGCTTCATGTACTTGGCCAGTATTAACTGAGCATTTTAGAGGCATCACCTCTTTTCCAGTAAACCAGGTGAGCCTTTGGATCTCTGGGAATGTTCCTAATGCCTGTTTGTGTCCCAGGGAGCAGCTGGCAGAGAGCATCCTCCACGAGGGCAGCACCGGCTGCCGGGTGGTGGAAAAGTTCCTGAAGATCCTGCAGGTGGTGGTGCAGGAGCCAGGCCAGGTGTTCAAACCCTTCCTGCCCAGCGTGATCTCCCTGTGCATGGAGCAGGTGTATCCCATCATTGCAGAGGTAGGGAAGGGAAGGCATTACTGGGGGGATGGCAGCAGTGAAGTTTTGACTTTCCAAGAGCTGCAATTGTGGAGGGAAAACACCCTGTGGGGGAATAGTCAGTGGGATTGGAAGCAGGGTGGGTGGAGGATTTTGTCAAGGATTTCAAGAGAAGCTAAAATTAGGGAGGTGGTCAGAGCAGGAGGTACAGCTCGGAGTCAGTGATGTGTTTTCAGCCTGTTCCCACAGCTGCTGCCTCTGGTGCTCCTTTAGAACTGCTTTGATCCTTGGCTGCAGCAGTGGGTGGGTGGGATCCAGGGCTTGGGGTGGGATCCCAGCAGAGGAGCTGCTCTGAGCTCTGTCCCCTCTCCTGCCAGCGCTCATCCCCTGATGTGAAAGCAGAGCTGTTTGAGCTGCTCTTCCGGGTCCTGCACCACAACTGGAGGTACTTCTTCAAATCCAGTGTGCTGGCCAGTGTCCAGAGGGGAGTGGCAGAGGAGCAGATGGAGAATGAAGCCCAGTTCAGTGCCATCATGCAGGTACCTCACCCATTCCCAGCATTCCCCGGAGCCTGTCCTGCAGGGGAACACTCCCTTCTTGGGGCAGTGCATTGAACATGGAATCACAGAGTCATCAAGGATGGAAAAGCCCTCTGGGATTGAGTCCAGTCATCATCCCAGCATTGCCAAGGCCACCACTAAAACATCTCCCCAAGTGCCACATCCACACGGCTTTTAAATCCCTGCAGGGATTGTGACCCCGGTGCTACCCTGGGCAGCTCTGCCAGTGCCTGACCACCCTTTCCATGAAGAAATTTCCCCTGTGTTCAACCTAAACCTCCCTTGGCACAACTTGAGGCTGTTTCCCCTTGTCCTGTCCCTGTTCCCTGGGAGCACAGCCCGACCCCCCTGGCTGTCCCCTCCTGTCAGGAGTTGTGCAGAGCCAGAAGGTTCCCCCTGAGCCTCCTTTTCTCCAGGCTGAGCCCCTTTCCCAGCTCCCTCAGCTGCTCCTGGGGCTCCAGCCCCTTCCCCAGCTCTGCTCCTTTCCCTGGGCACGCTCCAGCCCCTCTTTGTTCTTGTGAAGGTCCCACGTGAGCACACGTGGGTGATGGGTTTAGATGAATCTTGAGTGAGGTTTCTCCTCCCAAAACTGCTGCAAATGAAAGTTGCTGAGGAGTGACCCAGCTGCTGAGCTCACAAGGCACAGAGCCAGGCAGGCATGAGGAAACAATGTTAATTCCTTTGCGAGCCTCATCCTGCAATAAAAACACATTACTGCCACTGACCCATTTAATTCTGAGTGTTGTGATTGGCCCTGGGGAGAGCTGTCAGGGCAGGGAAGTTTTCCTGAACATCCTTTGGTTTCCATGGACTTGTTGAGTGCTGCAGCATGGTCCATGGTAGGGAAGGGTCAATGGGGTAACACCTGACAGACTCTGGCCTGGGAAATAGAGAATCATGCAATGGTTTGGGTGGGAAAATGCCTTAAAGCTCATCCCATTCCACCCCTGCCATGGGCAGGGACACCTTCCACTATCCCAGGCTGCTCCAAGCCCCAGTGTCCAGCCTGGCCTTGGGCACTGCCAGAGATCCAGGGGCAGCCACAGCTGCTCTGGGCACCCTGTGCCAGGGCCTCCCCACCCTCCCAGGGAACAATTCCTTCCCAATATCCCATCCATCCCTGCCCTCTAGCAGTGGGAAGCCATTCCCTGTGTCCTGTCCCTCCATCCCTTGTCTCCAGTCCCTCTCCAGCTCTCCTGGAGCCCCTTTAGGCCCTGGAAGGCAGGGACAGCCTGTGCACAGAGCCAACTCCAACCCTCTCAGGTTGGGGCATTGGAATTTTTATGAATAACAGACTCTGTTCCAGGTGTTACTTTGGTCAGACCTGGCCAGATAAGTTCCCTTGAGTTCCTAGATCTCCTTAGACTGCAGATGGGAGGACTTTGAGAGAGTTTCCCCATCGTAGAGTGCCTGGAGAAACTGGGTCCTCTGTGCTGCACAAGTGGAGAGAGAGCTCTTGCACTGACATAAACTGGGTCATGTTTCTCTCTGCCCTTCCCTTCTCCTGCCACATTTTGGTATGAATGAAGCCCAGGCAGGTTCCTGTGCAGGCTTGTCCAAGCATCTCTTTCACCTGCAGCTGTGTAACACTTCCAAACTCTCTTGAATGCCTCATTCTGGAAGATATTTATGCAATAATCTCAGTTCAGGCTGGGTGACAATACTGCACTGCTTGTTTTACTCCTTGGCTCTTGTTGCTCTGATACAAAACTTATTTAATGTTCTGTAAGTGTTCCCACAGCCAGGGCCTTGTGTGGGGATATTAATAGTTTGTATGCTGATTTCCACCTGAGATCTAAGGCCAGAACTGGCTCAGTCTTGATGGGATCTGGGTCATTTTTGTCCATTTGACAATAAATGGGTCATGTGGGAGAATAAACCCTTTGTTCACAATGTCTTGAAGAGGACCTGTTAAAATCCTGCTGCCTGTCTCTGTGCAGAGCTGGCCTCATCCACCTTCATCCCCTGTGCAGTGTTTTGGAGGTGTTGAGGGTGGAGAAGATGTTTGATCACACACTGTGCAGCCCTGCCAGACCAGCTCAGGGTCCAGCAGGTTTTGTTCTGGGCTCTTCACTGTACATGGTGCCAGGGCCCATCTCCAAATCCTAAATCAGGGCAGTGACATCTGCTTGGGCTCCTGGCTGAGACTGAGGACCTGCCCTGGGGTGTGTCCTGGTCTGTTCCCCCGTGCTGTGGTGCCTCAGGTGACATCTCTGAGGGACAGCCCTACCCTTCCTGAGCAGCCTCCTGCCCAGGGAGCTGGGCTCAGTATCCCTGGCCCTCTCCAGTGCCAGCTTGGCCAGCCTGTTCCCAGTGGACCCAGCTTAGCAGCTGCTGTGCAGGGATATTCCCATGTTCCCACCAAAATGCCATTCCCATGGATCTGGTGGCAGCACAGGTGATTTGAACAGCTGCCTGTCTCTTGTTAGCTTGCTGCACTGAGGCTCCCAGGGCTTTGTCCTGGTGTCAGGGTGAAAATGCTGTTGTTTTGCCTGGCAGGTGTGATGTTTGTGGTGGTCTCCATGCCCTCCCTCCCCCTGTGCTTTGTTCCCAGGCGTTTGGCCAGTCCTTCCTGCAGCCTGACATTCACCTGTTCAAGCAGAACCTCTTCTACCTGGAGACACTGAACACGAAGCAGAAGCTGTACCACAAGGTGGGTCCTGCCTGAGCCTGTGCTCTCTGTGCATGGGAAGAGGGGAAAGCTGTCCTGGGACTGGTTTGAAACTACTTGGAAGTCCAGGTCAGGATTTGGGGGTTTTGTGCCACAGCCTTTGGGTGGTTGCCTTGCTCCAGGGGGTTGGAATGGAGTTACCATCCCTCTGATAATAGGAACTGGGAATGGGAGGGATCCCAGCTCCAGTTATACAAAGCCTTGATGTGTTCTCTCCTCTGACAGCGAGGGAAAGCAAGAGAACACACAGTGACAGTGAGGTTTGCAGGAACTGGGATCATCAGTGGGACAGTGAGTGCCTCCAGCATTCCCACCTGGGCAGCTGCAGGTATCCAGTATTCCCAGGTCTCTGTCACTTGGGAGTCTCCATCTCTCTCTGGACCCATCCTCCAGTCCCTGTAACCTACCCTTAGCTGCTGCCATGAGGGATTAAATCTGGAATCCAGGGAATCTGGTCAGCTTGGGGAAGCTGAGCTTTCAGTTTCTCATCTGTGGTCACACCTGAAGGGCAGCCCTTTGTGTTCACAGGTGCCTGGGGCAGACTGCAGGCATCTGGCCACATTCCCTGGCTCCCAAAAACACTGTGCAGGGTACACCTGGCTGGAATTGGAGTGGGACTTGATGCTGGTGGCTTTGCCAATGCTTAAAACTTGGTCAGAGCATGGAATCATGGAATGGTTTGGGCTGGACTGGGACTGTAAAGCTGATTTATTTTTACCCCCCCTGCCATGGACAGGGACACCTTCCACCATCCCAGGCTGCTCCAAGCCCTGTCCAGCCTGGCCTTGGGCACTGCCAGGAATCCAGGGGCAACCACAGCTTCTCTTGGCGCCCTGTGCCAGGGCCTCCCTGCCCTCCCAGGGAATAGTTCCTTCCCAATATCCCATCTATCCCTGTCCTCTGGCATTGGGAAACCATTCCCTGTGTCCTGTCCCTCCATCCCTTGTCCCCAGTCCCTCTCCAGCTCTCCTGGAGCTCCTTTAGGCTCTGGAGGGGCTCTAAGGTGTCCCTGAAGCCCCAAACCATGAGGTAAGTGTGGTCAAATTCAGCGTTAACTTTCAAGCTGATACTAATTGAGCTTATTTTAGCCATTTTTGATCTGTCTCGGCTTAGAAAATCATCTCGGTGCTCACCAGAGTTTGCAGATGCCACTGAAGCCGTGGCTGCTCTGTCCTTGCTGGAGTTGTCCTCTTGTGGGAGAAGTCCCTTAACCCTGTGTCCCTGTCCCTGTGCAGAAGATCTTCAGGACCACGATGCTGTTCCAGTTTGTGAACGTGCTGCTGCAGGTGCTGGTGCACAAATCGCACGACCTGCTGCAGGAGGAGATCGGCATCGCCACCTACAACATGGCCTCGGTGGACTTTGATGGCTTCTACTCCGCCTTCCTGCCCGAGTTCCTGGCCAGCTGTGACGGAGTGGACTCCAACCAGAAGAACGTGCTGGGGAGGAATTTCAAAATGGACAGGGTAAGGAGGGGCCTGCAGCGTTGTGGTGTTCCCAGTGCTCCCTGAACACGCTGGCAGGCAGCTGGGGATGTCTCCAGGCGGTGCCTTTTGTTCCCAACACTTCCATGCTCAGCAATCCCCAGGCAAGGATTTCTCACTGCAGGTAGCAGAGCTGCCATCTCACCCCTCGGGCTGCAGGATGCTGTGGGAGTCAGGGAATGTTTCCTGGAGGAACTTTGCCTTGGAGTAGGCTGACGTGTTCCCAAGTGGGATGCTCAGGTCCCTGCCTAAATCTCGCTCCAGCTGCTGGCCAGATGTTTGAGGGTTACAGTAAGGACAACAGCAGAGTACCTGCAAAGGCTCACAATTCCTGCAAACCTCTCATGTGTTGGAAGGAAATGTGTGGAATATGGTGGCAGAGCAGCAGGTTCTGCTTCCATTTACTGAGGGCTGTCCATTGAGTGCTCCCTGCCCTGAGGGAGGGGTTGGGAATTTGAGACCAAGGGTGAGGATGGGAATGGAACCCTGGAGGAATTGCTTGGCTCTAGAAGGCAACTGCTCCTCAGGAATATCAGCCCTTGTTAGTGGGTGTGTGACACCCAGGAGCCTTGGCAGGAGGGCAGCAAGGAATTAGTGCTGCATCTGGCCATGGAGCCAGGCTCAGAGAGCTGGGGGTGTTCATTTGAGGAAGAGAAGGATCCAGGAAGAGCTCAGAGCCCCTTCCAGGACCTAAAGGGGCTCCAGGAGAGCTGGAGAGGGACTGGGGACAAGAGATGGAGGGACAGGACACAGGGAATGGCTTCCCACTGCGAAAGGGCAGGGTTAGATGGGATATTGGACAGGAATTGTTCTCTGGGAGGGTGGGGAGGCCCTGGCACAGGGTGCCCAGAGCAGCTGTGGCTGCCCCTGGATCCCTGGCAGTGTCCAAGGCCAGGCTGGGCAGGACTTGGAGCAGCCTGGGATGATGGAAGGTGTCCCTGCCCATGGCTGGGGATTGGAACTGGACGGGCTTTAAGGCTCTTCCCAACCCTGACCATTCCATGATTCCATCCCATTCCTCTCGGGCCTCACTGCACAATGAGGAGCCGGAGATGGGAGCAGGGCAGGGATCCCTGCAGTCAGCTCTGAAACCATCCCTGCCCCAGGCACTGGAGTTCCCTGGGCTCAGACGGAGTCGGGGTGGATCTGTTCACGAGTGAACACCCCCTGGGGCTGTGCCCCTCTCTGCCGCCCGCCGTGGCTCCGTTCCCAGCAGTTGTTGTTGTGTCCCTTGCAGGACCTGCCCTCGTTCACACAGAACGTGCACAGGCTGGTGAACGACCTGCGCTATTACAGACTGTGCAACGACAGCCTGCCCCCGGGCACTGTGAAGTTATAGTGACTGCCCTGAGCGCTGCCCTGCCCGGGGAACAGCTCCGTGCTCCGGTTCGCCCCTCGTGCTCCCGGGCCGTGCCGGCGCTGCAGGCCGGGCTCCTGCCCGTGCCCGCCCTGGATTCACCGCTCCACCGCTTCCTTTGAGTTCTCCCTGCCCAGCCCGAGGCCGCAGCTGGAGCCGGCAGGATGTGTCTTAATGCCCACCCCCGGGGCATCCCGACTGTTGGGAAATCCCTCTCCCGGGGCTTTCCCTTCGCTCCTGTAGCACTTTGTTGCATCTGGAGGTGTCTGGAGAGATCATGTCCGTATCAAACACGAGGCAGAAGCGCCAAAGACCACTTCAGACATTCGTACCTTCGTGTCATTCCACCTTCCTGCCCCGCCCAGCTCTCGGAGGAGGAGTCTCCTGACGTTGGGACTGGTTTGGCACTTCTGTCACTCCCTTTGTTTTTAAATTGCCTTGAAAAACCTCCCCGATGTTGACGGGGATTTAGAGACTTTTTTTGGGTTTTTTTTTTTAAACGTTTTCTCATCATTCCATTGTGATACTAAAACAACATGCTTAATGGGAATAAAGTGCTTACTTTGTTGTTTTAAATAACTTGGGGCTGGGTTAGTTTCCCTCTAGGTCATTCTGTAAATGAACACGCAGTGATCCACAGCTTTTCCCAGGATCAGGAATGAGGGGCAGCCAACAAAGATCCCAACAAGTCCAGCAGCTCCTGGAAGGTGCAGATCAGTGGTGGCTGCTTCTTCTGCTGTCTCCTCATTGTTTTTCTCCTGTGTTTTCTGTCACATGTTGTGGAGATCCATTCATTCCCTCTATCACACTTGTCTGAATCGATCATAAAGTGCCTGCAGGAAGAAATCCCCCATTCCCAGAGAGCCTGGAGCTGAACTTCCCCCTCTGACCAGTGACCCAGTAGTGGCATCTGTCTGGTAAAATCCCAGACACCAGTCAGATTGTGTTGGACTTGTGGATCTCTGATCATGCAGCTGGGAAGGATTTCTTTTCCTTGAGGTCTCTGGTCAGGAAGCAGTATTTAAATCAGTCTTAATTTTTATATTTAATAGATTAAATTTGAGAGGAACTTCTCACAAGGACATGGAGTGACAGGACTAGGGAAATGGCCTTAGGTTGAATGAGGGCAGGGATAGATGGGATATTGGAATGAAATTCTTCCATGTGAGAGTGGGGAGGCCCTGGCACAGGGTGCCCAGAGAAGCTGTGGCTGCCCCTGGATCTCTGGCTGTGCCCAAGGTCAGGTTAGACAGGGCTTGGAGCAGCCTGGGATAGTGGAAGGTGTCCCTGCCCATGGCAGGGGGTGGGATGGGATGAGCTTTTAAGGTCCCTTTCAACCCAAACCATTCCATGATTCCATGGAATCAGTCTTAATTCCTTGTGGTTCAGAGACTGGGCTGATACTGGGCAGCTGCAGTGGCAGGAGCAGCACCAGGCACTGGGAAGGGAGCCCTCCTGGAGATGTTCTAGGAATGTTTGGAGATGTGGCTGTGATATGGCTGCACCTGGACAGCTGGGAGGTGTCAGGGGTGAGCTGGAGTGTGGCAGCATTTACTCCATGATTCCTGTGTTGCAGTTTTGTGGACAAGCTTTTTTCCGTGGCACATTTGTCACTGGGACATGATGGATGCTGTTTGGATCATCTGTGCAATCCCTGCATCTGGATCTGAACTGGCACCAGCTGGATCTTTGGGCTCCCTGCCCTGGAGCAGAGTCCAAATGCCCAGGATGTGCCTCACCTGCTCCAGCCCGTGCAGGTGAGGCCTGAGCTGCCTCCAGAGGGGTGAGGGAAGAGGGGAAGGAGGTGGGTGATGATCTGTGCCCAGCCTTCCCGAGCTCCCTGCCAGCCACTCCTGGAATAACACCTGGAGTGCCACTGTCTCTGTGTGACTCTTGGAGTCCTCATTGTTCCTGCTGGTAACTGGGTGCGTGAACACCCAGAGCAGAGTCCAGACCTGGCCCTGCAGCCTGGCCCTGCTCCTCAGCTGTTCCTGGGCACTCTGAGCAGCTCTGCCCTGCCCTGAGCTGCACTGGGGGACACTGGAAGCTGGCAGCCACCTCCTCCACCGGTTCCCACCTGGCTGTGGCTCCCTCTGGAGCTGGGCTGAAGGGATTTCATCCCAGCACAGCTCTCCAGGCTCACACTGCTCCTCTTCCTTGACTTGAAAGAGTGTGAAAGTACAAGATTTTCCCTTGGTCAATGCCAGCAGCTGCCAGGTGGCCAAAGCCCAGGCTCCATCTGCCACCCCTTGTCCTGAAACCACTTTCCCCTTTCTCACCCTTCTGTCCCATTCCCCCTGGCCTGGAGACCCTGGAGAGGGGCCTTTCCCCACCCCCAGCCCCCTCTTTTCCTCAACCTGTTGAATCCATTTGCCCACGGGAAGTCACTGGGGTGTTTTTTGCCATGGTGCTGAGCACAGCAGGTCCCCAGAGCCCCCCAGGCTCGGGCAGGGGTTCTGTCCCCCCGCTCCCTGTGCCTCGGAGAGGCAGGGTGGTAACAGGGAGAGTGGGATCAAGCCCAGCCCTCAGCTTGTTTCTGTGTGTTCTTCCAGCATGCTCCTCAGTCCTTCAAATCAGCACAGATTTGGAAAACGGGCTCAAAGCAGCCTTTTCCATGAACTTGTCCATCTCCTCTCCATGAGATGTCTCTGAGTGCGTGGGAAGCCCAGTAAAGAGTGATTTCCCAGCCTGGGGTTTGGAATGAGGCTTGGAGAAGTGATGAGAGGGGCTCCCACCTGGGCAGTTCCTCTCTGCTGTGTCCAGGACAGGTTTGTGCCCCACAGGGGGACACTGCCCCGGCTGCTCCCGGGGCCGGGGACCGGCACGGGCTGAGCCAGCCTCTCCTTGCCTGGTCAATCGAGGGCAAAGCACGAGGCAGGTTTGGGTCGTGGCAGGATCTGGCTCCCCTCAGGATGGGTGTGGGCTGTGCTCCCACCCTGGCAGGGCTTGGGACTCCAAACAGGGATGTTCCGTGTCGGGATGCTCCGTGCTGGAATGCTCTGGATGGGGGGGATGCTCCGTCCCGGGATATCCCGAGCGGGCGCGGCGGCCGCCCGGCCCCGGCTGCTGCTTTAAGGGGAGGGACGGAAGCCTGACCCGTCCCCGGGCTCGGCCGGGCCCTTAAAGCCTCCGCAGACCGAGCGAGCCCGGGTCGGACCCGCTGGGGCCTCCATGGGCTCCTTGGGGCGCTGCCTGGCCCGGAGCCTCCCCCGGGGGCAGCCGGGCCTGAGCCCCCTCGGACCCCGCTGCTACGGCTCCGGTGAGACACGGCCCCGTCCCTGCCCTGCCCCTGGGGACCCTGTCCCCACCCTCATCCTGCCCCTGGGGACCCTGTCCCCACCCTCATCCTGCCTCTGGGGACCCCGTGCTCACCGCTCTCCAGGGGACCCGGTCCCCTTCCCTGGGGCCTTCAACCCCTTCCCTGTCCTGCCCCTGGGGACCATTTCCTCATCCCTGTCCTGCCCCTGGGGACCTTTCCCACATCCCTGTCCTGCCCCTGGGGACCCTTCCCACATCCCCGTCCTGTTCCCGGTCCCCTGCTTCTGCTGCTCCTCAGAGCTCCTGTTGCCATCCTGTCCCCTTGGTGCCCCCTCCCCTGGCAGTGTCCCCGGTCCCTCCATCCCGGGCGGGTGGCGGCTCACGGGCTCCTTTCACCCCTTTGGGAGGAGTCGGTGCCAGGCTCTGCCGTTCCCAGCCCCGTGTGCCCCGTGGGATGGGGCAGAGGCCGGAGCTGGCGCTCTCTGATGGTCCCAAGCGGTTCAATGTCCCCAGGACTGTGCTGGGGACACCCCTGTGAGGACAGGGCAGGACCCTGGCACAGCCGAGCCGTGTTCAGCAGTGCCCGGGGAAGCGGGGGAGTTCACGGGGTCGGTTTGTCCGGCTCTGTCCCCGCCACCACTGGGGCCACCCGGCCTCGCAGCCCGGGAGGGGTCCCCGAAGCTTCGGATTGGCAGTGAAGTGTCCTCCGTCCCTGTCCCTTCCGCTCCTTCCTGTCCCCTCTGTCCCTGCAGCGGACGGGATGCGCTGTCCCTTGGGGGCTTCTGTCCCCTCCCGCGGCGTAGCTGTGGCTGAGCCAGCAGCGGGGTGAGACCCTGCTGTCCCATGGCTGACACCCTGCTGTCCCACGGGTGACACCCTGCTGTCCCACGGTGATCGATTTTCCTCTCCAGCAGCGCAGGGCTGTGACCGGGGACCCTCCGGGCAGGGGACAGGACAGAGTCCCCAGCACCGGAACACGCCACAGACATCCCTGGCTGAAAGGCTGTTTCCTGGCCACGAACATGTCCCCAACACCCATCGGGGCTTTGTGGCACGTCCCTTGGGACCCCACCAGCCTGAGAAGCACAGCTTGTCCAGGGGACGCGGCCCCGAGATAGGATGGGGACAGGGATGGGGGCGGGTACAACCCGCGGTGCCGCGGGGACAGCTCGGGGTGCTGCTGCCACCGTGCCGGTGTCCGGTGCGGCGCTGTGTCCCGCGGTGGTGACAGAGCCCCGCGGTCCCCGCGCAGCCCCCGCGGCGCTGCAGGAGAGGACGCTGCTGGTGGCCAAGCCGGACGCGGTGCGGCGGCGGCTGCTGGGGGACATCATCCAGCGCTTCGAGCGCCGCGGCTTCAAGCTGGTGGCCATGAAGCTGCTGCAGGTACCCGGGCCCGGCGGGGAACGCTGCCCCGGAGCCGGGAGCGGGGGTGGCCGGGGGACACTGCCCGGGTGTCACTGTCGCTGCCGCTGCCTCAGGTGGACCGTGGGCTCGTGGACCGGCACTACGAGCAGCTGCGGCTGAAGCCCTTCTACCCCGCGCTCGTCACCTACATGACCTCGGGACCGGTGGTGGCCATGGTGAGGGGACAGCTCGGGGGGCTGGGGGGGCGCGGGGGCGCAGGGGACTCAGCTGTCCCTTGTCCCGCAGGTGTGGGAGGGCTACGACGTGGTGCGGTGCACGCGGGCCATGGTTGGGGACAGCAGCGCCGTGGGGACCATCCGAGGGGACCTCAGCGTGCACATCACCAGGTAGGGCCGCGAGGGCCGGGATCCCACGGCCGTGGCACTGTCCCCATCCCTGTCCCCTCACAGGAACGTGGTCCATGCCAGTGACTCCGTGGAGACGGCCCAGCGGGAGATCGGCTTCTGGTTCCAGCGGGATGAGCTGGTGGCCTGGGACAGCAGGGACAGGGACAACCTCTACGGGCTCTAGGGGCGGAGCCCGGCCGGGGGCCAGCCCCCGCCCCCAATAAACTCCGGTGCCTCCAGCTCCGGCTCCGGTCTCCTCCCTTGGATGTCACCAGCAAGTGCTGGCGGCTCTGGGATGCGCTGGAATGTCCCCAGACGGCACTGGGATGGCACTGGGAAGGTCTGGGAGGCTCTGCAATGTCCACAGAGGGCGCTGGGGTGGCACTGGGAAGCTCTGGGAGACACTAGGATGTCCCTAGAGGGCACTGGGGTGGTACTGGGAGACTCTCAGAAGCTCTGGGTGTCCATGGACTCTTCCTGGGGGCACTGGGTTGGTGCTGGGAAGCTTTGTGTGAAACGGGGATAATGCTGGGAAGCTCTGGGATGAACTGGGTTGTTTCTAGGAGCACTGAGGCAAGACTGGGAAGCTCGGTAGGACCCTGGGATGTCCCTGAGAGCACTGGAACTGTACTGGGAGACCCTGCGAAGAACTGGGCTATGCCTGGGGGGCTGCAGGGGCTCTGCAGGTGACTGGAAGAGACCAGGGTGGGGACTGAGATGTAAAACTGGAGGCTCTGTGCGACACTGGGACACCGCTGGGTGGCACTGGGACACCACTGAGAGGTACTGGGATGCCACTGTGAAGCACTGAGACACCACTGGGTGGCACTAGGGGCCACTGGGACACCACGGAAAGCACTGGGACGCCACTGTGCGGTACTGGGACACCACTGGCACAGTGAACATCATTGGGATATCACTGGGAGCACTGGGATAGCGCTGGGACAGCTCTAGGACAGCACTGGGAGCGCTGGGGCAGC
>VZSR01002741.1:1749816-1769676 GCA_013398615.1 Brachypodius melanocephalos | reverse complement strand
CTGGGGGCGCTGGGACCGCTCCACCGCCCCGCGCTGCAGTTCCCGCTGTGGCCGCTCGGTGTCGCTGTGTCCCGGAGCGCCTCCGTTGCCAGGCGACGGCGGCGGCGCCCGCGCAGGCGCAGTGAGCAGCGCCCGCCGCCGCCATGGCCGAGGCTGCGATGGCTGCACGGGTGCCCCCGGACGAGGACGGGGATGAGTGTCTGCCCCAGTACCGGCACCTGCTCAGCCCCGACCTGCTCGCGTGAGTCCCGGCCCTCCGGGGGCCCGCTGGGGCCGCCTCCCCGGAGCCGGGCTCTGACCGTGCCTCTGTCCCACAGGGGCCAGGTAGCCTTCATCACCGGCGGCGGCTCCGGCATCGGTTTCCGCATCGCCGAGATCTTCATGAGGTGCGGGAGCCGCTGCTGTGGGATAGTCCCCTCCTTCCCTCCCTCGTTTTCTCCTTCTTTCCCCCTTTGCCTTCTTCTTTTCCCCCTCTTTCCTTCTTTTTCCTTCCTTCTCTTCTTTTCCCGCACTTTCCTCCTCTTCACCCTCCTCTTCTCTTTCCCACCGTCCCATCCCTGGAAGAGCCGGGGTGTGAGGCCGAGGGCGGCAGAGCCCTCAGGGAGGCTCCGGGGGCACGCCGGGGCTCTGGCTCTCCCCGTCCACGTCCCGCGGGCTTGGAGCAGCAGCAATTCCTGCAAGGAACAGCCGAACTCCTGGTGATCCCGAGGTGCTGGTGAGGAGCCCGGCTCTTCTCACCCGTCCCTTCCCTGCAGGCACGGCTGCAGGACCGTCATTGCCAGCAGGAACCTGCAGCGAGTGTCCGAGGTGAGTCCGGGCTCCAGCGGGAGAGGTGCGAGCCCCGGGAATCCTTCTGCTCTCTCCCGGTGGAACCGGGAGCCCTGGGAATGGTGCAGTAGGAGAAATGGCTCCCAGTGCTTCCCAGGCTCACAGCCCTGGGCACTCGGCGGTGCTGGGCAGGGTGGGTGCAGGTTTGGGGTCACCCCCAGCACAGCTCAGTTACTCTGGAACCTGCTTTGTGGGGGCTGCTCCACGATCATGATGGCTTTTTGTGGGGGAGGGAGACAGAAATGAGCTGTGGGGGAGGTTTGTCAGCAGGGCAGAGCCCAAGGTTGGACAGAAACCTGTCCAAACACACTCCTACTCAGTGTGGAGTAAGACCAGACCCCAGGGGCTGTGTGGCTTAAGATGGATTGCACAGGTATCTTGGGGCAGAGGGGAGGGTGCAGCTGTCATTGGCTCTTATTTCCCACTCCCTCATGCTCATGTGCCAGAAGAAGCTGCAAAGCTCAGCAGGTTTTTAGTCCTCAGGGGCCAGAGTCTTCTGAGGCCACAGAATCTGCAGTCCAGGACTCCAGCTGCTTGTGTACCCCTGTGTTGTTGGGGCTCAAAACCTCTCACAGAGCCCAAACCAGAAGCTGGAGCAGCTCTGGGTGTTGTGTGGAGCTGCTGCTGAACTTGTGTGTCCCCCTGTGCTTAATTTGCTGGGGATAATCTTACTCTTAATGAGCCATAGGGGTGGCTTGTGACAAACCTTGAGCTGCAGAGCTGGTCCATCTCACAGCCTGACATCTGGCTGCTCTGTCTTTGCCCTTTTGCACACTGACTTTTTGGACCTAAAGTGCAATTTTGCCTGAGCTCATGCCAAAAATGCCTTGCTAGGATCCAACCTTTGTACTTGCCCTGCAGAGATGTTGCCTGGGATGTGCTTTGTCCATGGCAGCCCATGCAGGTAATTGGGCTTAGCCAGCTGTGGCCAGCCCAGCATCCAATGTGGCTGGGATACAACATGCAGGAGCTTTCCCTGGCTACCCCAGGGCTAGCAGGGTGCAACCAAGCTCTCTCAAGTCTCTTTTTGTTCTTTCAGGCTTCGAAAAAGCTGGTGGCAGCCACAGGGCAGCAGTGCCTGCCCCTGTCCATGGATGTCCGGCAGCCCCAGACCATTGCGGCAGCAGTGGACGAGGCACTGAAGGAGTTCAAGAGGATTGACATCCTCATTAATGGTGAGGATGGACAGGGCAGGGGAGGGTTTCGGCTCACTGCCCACTGGGCAGGCTGTTTTCCTGCACAGGCAGCCCTGAGAGCACAGAGGAAGCAGAGATCTGTGTGTGGTACATGGCCATTGTTTGTCTAGGTGTGGATCATCCCTGCTCCCCTCATGCTGGCTGTGCTGCTGGGCACCCAGAGCCAGCAGTTTGTCCCTTACCAGGGCTGTCTTCACGTGCTCTCTGGCATGGGGACATTATCCCTCGCCCTCCCTGCCACAGAAGGGCCCTGACATCTCTCCCAGCCCTGTCCTGCCTGTCCCTGTGGTTCAGGTGCTGCGGGGAACTTCCTGTGCCCAGCCAGTGCCCTGTCCTTCAACGCCTTCAAGACAGTGATGGACATCGACACCTTGGGCACCTTCAACACCTCCAAAGTCATCTTTGAGAAATATTTCCGGGTGAGTGGCACAGAGCCAGGGGACTCTCAGGAGATGCTCTGGTAGGCAGGGGGTAGTGTCAAATAACAGTGTGCTCCTGGGGAAATCAAGGAAGTGAAGGGACCCAGAGCCTCCCTGCACAGATCCACAGATCCACTCTGTTCCCTTCCAGGGATCCCAGCCTGGGGATCCTCCTGTCCCTTGCCCTGGGGCTTTGTGCTGTTGCAGTACCTTTCCATGTTCTGCCACCTGCAGAAGCTGTGATCTCCTGCTC
Source organism: Brachypodius melanocephalos (assembly GCA_013398615.1). Taxonomy (NCBI): domain Eukaryota; kingdom Metazoa; phylum Chordata; class Aves; order Passeriformes; family Pycnonotidae; genus Brachypodius; species Brachypodius melanocephalos. The sequence goes on along the minus strand of VZSR01002741.1, from coordinate 1,766,980 downwards.
CTTTTCCAGCTCTGCTACTTTCCCTTGGCCTTTCCTTCTACCCTGCACATCCCACCTCTCCAGCAGGGCCCTGCTGGCTGCCCCACCTCTGAGACTCAGTGGGTAGAGCTGCCCCAGTGACGGCTTGGCAGTGCCCGTGGGTGACTGTCCCTCCAAGCCCAACTCTCCTGTCCCTCAGAGCCCTCTGTGACCCTTTGTGCTGCTCCCTGCCTCACTCCACATCTCCTTTCCTTCCCCAGGACCACGGTGGTGTCATCGTTAACATCACGGCCACCCTGAGCTACCGAGGGCAGGCCCTGCAGGTGCACGCTGGGGCTGCCAAGGCTGCCATAGGTACCTCAACACACCCTGCTGGGGCTCTGAGCCACTGGGGCCAGGAAAGAAGCCAGTTCTTCCTAAATACTGGGATAGGAAGATTGTCTTCATAGGACACGAAAGAAAGATGAGAGACTCCAAATATTTCAGAAGGCAAAGAGCATAGAAAAAAGGCTTTGTTGTCTAACTTTTATAAGGTGTTCCGATACAGACTTAACATGATTGGTGAATAGGAACGACACCTCTCTAATCCTATCGGTTAAGCTAGAGAAACAGCAAAACACCACCTGCAGAAGGATTGTTTTGAGAAAGGATTGTTGTTTACCAAGACTATTTTGAGAAGAAGCTTTCTTGAAAAAATTTTCCTTGGGAAAAGTTAGCAGCTGCTAGCAGGCTAAAATCTCTCAGATCCAGAAATATCAGGCCCACAGGAAGATGTGTTGGGGAGGGGCAAGAGTGAATCAGTGTGGTTACTGCATGCCTGGCTTTGGGATGAGGCTCTTCTCCCCTCCAGGCCCTTTGCTCTCAGCCAGACTCTTCTTTTTTTTTTCCCCTGAAAAGAAGTTGCTGGAATGGCTCTGCTCCTGTTTCTCACTCTGTTGCAATCCCTCTCCAGATGCCATGACCCGTCACCTTGCAGTGGAGTGGGGGCCCAACAACATCCGTGTGAACAGCCTGGCCCCCGGCCCCATCTCGGGCACCGAGGGCTTCCGACGCCTGGGTGAGGCAGCCTGGGCTCCCGGCCCTGCCACGGCAGGGCCCTGCTGGTGTTCTCTGGGAGGGGACAGGAGGGACCCCCAGTGCCACCCAGCTGGTGGGGAGTTGCTGCTGGGCACGGCTGTGCTGTGGCTTGGCTGGCACACCTCTGTGGGAGCAGCCCTTCCCGTGTCCCTGGTGCCTCGCAGGGCACTGGTTTGGCAGCAGTTTGGGCTCTCTGATGCCATGATGGAATGTGCTCCCCCAAAACTCATCCCTGCCTGAGGGGTTGGCTTTTGTAGTCCATCAGCAGAGTGTGGTGTAGCCCCAGAGGATGGGAAAGACCTGGAGATCTTAGAGTGGGTCTGGAGGCCATGGAGATGTTCCAAGGGCTGTGGCCCCTCTGCTCTGGAGCCAGGCTGGGACAGTTGGGGATGCTCACCTGGAGAGGAGAAGGCTCCAGGGAGAGCTCAGAGCCCCTTCCAGGGCCTAAAGGGGCTCCAGGAGAGCGGGAGGGGGACTGGGGACAAGGGATGGAGGGACAGGACACAGGGAATGGCTTCCCACTGCCAGAGGGCAGGGATGGATGGGATATTGGGAAGGAATTGTTCCCTGGGAGGGTGGGGAGGCCCTGGCACAGGGTGCCCAGAGAAGCTGTGGCTGCCCCTGGATCCCTGGAAGTGTCCAAGGCCAGGTTGGACATTGGGGCTTGGAGCAGCCTGGGATGGTGGAAGTTTCCCTGCCCATGGCAGGGGAGGAGAAGGAGAGATCCCTCCCAGCCCAGACCATTCCATGATTCCATGGTTCTAAAGCTCTCTGAGGTCCTGTCTTGAGCTCGCTGTGTCAGTACAAAATCCCTGCTGGGCTTGAGCTCTCCTCCTTTAAATCTTCCCAGTTCCCTGGAGCACTCAGCCAGCCCCATGGGCAGTGCTGCAGTGCTTGGCTGGCCATGGTGGTGGACAGTCATCCCATGGGCCAAACTGACTCTCTCCTGCTCCTTTTAGGTGGGAAATTGGCTGAGAAATCCGACCAGTTCTCCGTGATCCCGCTGCAGCGCGCGGGGAACAAGACGGAGATCGCGCACAGCACGCTGTACCTGGCCAGCCCCCTCTCGTCCTACGTCACCGGCACCACCCTGGTCGTGGACGGGGGGAGCTGGCTCACCTCCCCCAACAGCTTCTCTGCCTTGATGGGTATTGCCTCCTCCTCTGCTAAACTCTAGGTGACTGCATTTCCCCCTCGTGGGATTGGAGCAGGGCTCCGCAGGGAAACCCTGCTTTTCCCTGGGGCACAGGGCACAGGTCCCGTGAGGAGCAGCTGAGGGAGCTGGGAAAGGGGCTCAGCCTGGAGAAAAGGAGGCTCAGGTGGACCCTTCCGGCTCTGCACAACTCCCTAACAGGAGGGGACAGCCAGGGGGAGTCGGGCTCTGCTCCCAGGGAACAGGGACAGGAGGAGAAGGAATGGCCTCCAGTTGTGCCAGGGGAGATTTAGGTTCAGTGTTAGAGAAGATTTCTTCATGGAAGGGGTGGTCAGGCACTTGCACATCTGCCCAGGGCAGTGGTGGTGTTCCCATCTCTGAGGGAATTTAAAGGCTGTGTGGATGTGGCACTTGGGGACATGGGTCAGTGGTGGCCTTGGCAGTATTGGGGGAACAGCTGGATTTGATGGTCTTAGGCTTTTCCAACCTAAACAATGATCCTTAACCATGATTCTCCTGGGACATGGCTGCCATAGCAGTGCATGCAGTGTCCTCATGGACAGTCCTAGGGATGACATGGGACTCTGTCCTGCTCCTGGATTTTCCCTTTGAGCCTGGCTTGTGACATGGTGTCTTTTGAATGCTTGTCCAGACACCTTTGAGATTCCCCCAAAGCAACATGATGCCCATTTTCTGTGCCCCAGCAGCAGGACTGAGCACAAAGAATCCCAAGAGCCTCTTCCTTTGATGAATTCCTGCAGCCTGGCAGGGGAAGGGGCCTCCTGCCTTCCTCTCCTCCCTGCCTGTGTCCCACCTGGCAGCCTCCATGAGCTGGGCAGCCTCATCAGGGCTCTGTCCCCACCTCCACCCTCTCTTGCAGATGTCTGGGCTGCAGGAACCGACCAACCCCACTGATGGACAGCCTGGGACAGACTGACGGACAGATGTGACCTGTGACGCCGCGGGGGACATTTCCCAGAGCCAGTGCCAACAGCCACAGCCTCTCCTTGGCCACTGGTGGTAGTGGTGACACTGCCAGTCCCGTGTCTGCCTTGGGGACACATCTCTGGGGGTCTCTGCCCCCATCCTGTCTCATTGCTGCCTTCTGAGCTGCTGTGGCTGTGGGTGCACAGACAGCGTGGAGGGCTCAGATGGTCACTGTCCCTTTGCGGCTCCCTCCAAGCTGCTCTTGTGGCCTTTCCCAGGCCCCAAGCAGTGCCACCCATGGATACCCAGCCTTTTACTCCCCTCTCCCCTATCCTGGCCTGAGAACTGCCCCAGACCCCCAGCAGCAGCTCCTTTTTGGGAGGGGGAGCAGCTCAGCCCACCTGTGGTCAGGGTCACCCAGTGTGGTGGGCCCAGTTCTGCCTTGGCAATTCTTGGAGGGGAAACCCTGGCAGGGGGAGGTGGCTGTGTCCCCAAGGTGTCCTGGGTGGGACAGTGGTCCCGGGAGGCTGCCAGGGATGTAGCTGGGATGTTCCTTTCCCAGGAGCAGAGGTGGTGTGAGGACAGATCCCTGAGCTCTGGCTCTGCTCTGCAGCACTGCAGGTGTCCAGTGGTCTGTCCACACCCATCTGTCTGTCACACCAGTGTCATGCTGTCTCCTTCCAGACATTCAGGCTGGGGATAGGTGAAGGCTAGAACTGGAATCCAGTCCTTTCCTCCTGCTGGGCTGCAGGAGCCACAGTGGGGCTGCACGGATGGCACTGCTGGGGCCAGCCCTGTCCCTGGTGCTGGTGCCCTGGGGGACACACTGCTCCTGTGCACTCTCCTGCTGCTGCTGCTGCTGCTGATAATTTTTAGGCTCACTCTGGGCTCTAGGAAGCTTGCTCTCCCACTTAATTGTATTTCCTACTTGATTGTAGACTTGCCAGGTTTGATTCCTTCCTCCAGGCCACAAATAAAAAACTTGCCCCCTGAGCAGTGATGCCTCTCTCTGCAACATGAGCCCCAGTGCCCTGCCCAGCTGACTGGTCCTGGTGCTCCAGACTGGGCCCTGAGGGAAGGGGAAGAGCCACTGCTCCTGCTGCCAGAGCCTTGTGTGGCTCCAGTCCTCAGCTCTGTGGTGCCCCAGTGCTCCAGACCCAGGGGGCTTGGGGACCTGCCAGCTCCTCAGCCCCAGTGGCTCTGGGAAGGTGGTTCCAGCAGCAGAGGTGGTGGGAAGATGCTGAGGGCTTTGGTGGGAGACTCAGCCCTTCAGAGGGATGGGGATGCAGTGCTTGGCCTGGGATCTCAGTGTGTCCTTTGCCCCAGCTCCTGGGATTTGGCTCCAGCCAAAAGTATTCCTCTTCCTGGGTCACAGGATGTGTTTTCTCCTGAGAAGGTGCTTGTGTCATGTGTGTTGGCCCTTCTGCCCAGCTGCAGCCTTGTCTCTGACCTGCATCCCTGCTCTGGGAGGCTCCATGGATTTCACTGTTCAGCCATGACCAGGTCACTTGGGCTCTGTCAGGGCTGTCCCTGCTCTTTGGCACCCCAGGGAGTGGAGCTTGGCCATGTCCTCCAGCAGCAGGGGAAGGACAGAGCTCTGTGCCCAGCCCTGGCATGGCCTGGAGCTGCAGGAACGCATCCAGGGGTGCAGAGCTGTCACTCACATCATCAGGCTGTCACCTCCAGCTCTGCAGGTGCCTTGCTCCCCTGCCAGTCCCATCCACACAGGAAGCCTGGCTGCTTGAGCTGTCTGGAAACTGGGAATTGTATTGCCCAGGGGATTTTGCAGGGAATGGTTTGGGCAGGTGTCACCATGCAGCTGTGCTTCCCCCTGGGGGACTGACAAAGGAGCCCCTCCTGCCCTGCTCACCTCTAGGAATGGCTGAGGTGAGGAAGAGGATTTGGAGTGGAGGTTTCTATGACTGGACAGAGGTGGCATCTTCTCTGGGAATGCTGCTGAGCTCTGGCTGTCAGGGCTGGGGGACACACTGTGGCCCAAACAGGCTGATCCTGAGATGTCACACACCTCCATGGCCTGGGCAGGGTCACTGGGGCCGTGGATGCTCTTGCTTATCAAGTTTGCTGCTACTTATACCCCGGGGTGGTAATTCCACCCACTGGGCCAGCTCATGGGTGTGTTAGCAGGGTCATCCTGGTGCTTCAGCAGACACTGCAGGTGCACCGAGCCTGCAGGCTGTGAGCCCTACACACGGGCATTAATTAAGTCATGGATGTGGTCCCGGGGGTGTCCCAGTGCTCAGTTCCCGCTGGAGCAGCTCAGGGATCCTGGTGCACAGTGCTGTCCCACTGGGGTTGGGGGTCCCGGAGCACAGCTCATCTCCCCGTAGGGATTTGAGTGCCTCAGTGCACAGTTCATACCTGGAGCAGCTGGGCGCTCCTCGGGTTTGGGGTCCCGGGGCATCGTTTGGGTTTGGGGTCTCGGGGCGTGGTTTGGGCCTTGGGTTCTGGAGCGCAGTTTGGGATGCCAGAGCATTGTTTGGGTTTGGGGTCCCAGGGCGTGCTTTCTCAGCAGGGGGATTTAGGGGGCCCCATTCACGGTGCCCCCGGTCCCACGTGCTCGCGCTCTGCCTGGCCCCGCCCCCTCCACCGGCCCCGCCCCCGCCGCGCGCGAGCCGGGGAGGAGGCGTGGTCTCGGCACGGGCTCGCGCCGCGGAGGGGCGGGGCTAACCGGACCGGCAGGCGAGTGACGTCACCGCTCCGGCTACTGCGGCGGAGGCCGGGCTGGATCTGCCGGTTCTCCGCGGGCGGCCCCGGAGCGGCGGCGCGGGCGGGCGGGCCGCGGGGTTGTTTCTCGGCGCCGCCTCCCCCAACCCCCGGTCCCGGGCAGGACCCGCGGCCCCGGCGCTCGGAGCCGCCGCTCCCCGGGCGGGGCGGGACCGGCGGGGCCGCCCCCGGTGTCGGCGGGCGGGGCCGGCGCTCCTCGCACAAAGCCGTGAGTGCTGCGGGGACCGCACCGGCACCGGCACCGCCCCGATGTGAGCGGGGCATGGCCGCGGGGCATGGCCCGGGGCGGGTGGCGGCGGGCGCGCAGCGCCGGCGGTGAAGATGGAGCCGCGTCCGCCTGGGACCGAGACCCCGCTGCCCGGGGGGCCGGGACCGGGGCCCGAGCCGGAGCTGGCACCAGAGCCGGAGCTGGACTTGGAACGGGAACCGGAGCCGGACCTGGAACACGAGCGGGACCTGGTACCGGAGCCCCAGCTGGACCTGGAACCGGAGCCGGAGCTGGACCTGGAACCGGAGCCGGAGCTGGACCTGGAACCGGAGCCCGAGCTGGACCTAGAACCGGAGCTGGAACCGGAGCCGGAGCTGGAACAGGAGGCGGACCTGGAGCCGGAGCTGGATCTGGACCTCTGGGCACTTGAGCCCGCCGCTCCCGGCGCGGGGCCGCCGCCCTGGTGCCCGGGAGAGGCCGGGGACAGCCCGGGCCCGGGGAGCCCCGCCGAGCCCCCGCCCGAGGAGGAGCCGCGCCTCCGCCCGGTCTTCGACGCCCTGGACCGCGACGGCGATGGCTTCGTGCGTGTGGAGGAGTTCGTGCAGTTCGCCACGGCCTACGGCGCCGAGCAGGTGAGCACCGGGCACCGGCACCGCACCTGCCCACCGCGGGCCCCGGGCCGTGCTGGCTCCGGCACCGCTCGGTGTCCGGTGGCCCCGCCGGCCGAGGGTGATGGTGATGGTGGCTCCTGTCCGGCTCCGGCCCTTGGAGAGCGGCAGTGTCCCCAAGGACAGCGGTGGCATCGCCCGGTGAAGGGCACGCGTGGCCCCAGCGGCTCCCCCTGCGCCCGGGAGGAGCCGGAGCTGCCGCGATCCAGGGGAGCAGCAGCGCCGCTGGGAGCCCGCGGCTCTTTGTTCTCCATCACCGCCGCCGCGGGGCTTGGCCGGGCAGCGGGGACATCCCGGGGCCGGGGCTGCTCCGCGCCCCCCTTGCTGACACCGCACTGCCCGTGGGCCACCTCCATAGCGGGGAGCATCCCTGCCATGAAACGAGGTGATCCTTTAGGGCCTTTCCAACCCACGCCATTCCCTGGTTCCCTGGTACCTCGCCTATCCCGGGTTTGACAGCCTGAATGTGTATTTTTTCCCCCGTTTCTGCTGCTTGGTGCCCTGGCGAGCTGGTGGTCCCCTGCGGCACATCAGAGGCGATGTAATTTGAAGCTGCCTGGGCTGACCCAAAATGGAGCAAGCTCCGGCAGCGCTCACCAGGGGATGGAGATGGATTTGTTGGTGTTTCATGCATTGGCCTGGGCTGGCATCGCTACCAGGAAAAGAAGATTTTTTTTTTTAAGGCGTGCGGGTATTGCTGTGAAGTTTCCCTGTGCCTGCCCAGGTCTGCTCTCGTTCTCCATCCGTGGCTGCTGCGTGGGTATTTAAGTGCCATGACAAAGCAAATCATGTGTGAAGGAGGCTTTTGGTGGAGGAGGGCTTTTTATCCCCGTCCTGGTGCTAGAAACACCTCTCAAGATAAAACAAAGATATTTATTTTAGAAAAATAGCCCTGGAAAGTGGAGACAGGGAACTTCTTTGTGTTGCTGATGGGGGCACTGTGTGTGCAGAGGGTCTCAAGGTGTGAGCACAGGTACCTCAGGCTGCTCCTGCCTGTGCCAGGAGAGAGGCTTTATTCGTAAATCCTCTGTTCTGCACTGTCCTGCCGTGGGCCAGGTCCCCTGTGCCATCGCTGTGTCCCCCTGCTGTCCCCAGCAGAGGAAGCAGGAGCAGATGGTCCATGGAGGCTCCTGCACACTGTGCCACCTCCCCGGGAACTGTTTGCCTTCGTGTCCCTTGGCGTGGAGCAGCCCAAGGACGTGGGAAATGGGGACAGGAGGTGGCGTGTGCGTGGCAGGGGACATGGCAGGTGGCTCTGGGTGTGCAGCTCAGCCCGGCAGCGCCCGGTGCTGCCATGAGGATGGTGCCAGAGCTCCAGAGGGGCCTCACTGAGCCTGGAAAACACCCTCAGAGCACGGCCTGGGGAGTGGCTGTGGCTGCTCAGGTCACCCCAAAGCTCAGGGGGGTGTCCCCGGGGGTTTTGTGCCGCTGGATAATGTCTGTCCATGTGGATCCATCTGGGAAGGGGCTCTGCAGGCTCCCTGTTCTGTCCTGCTGAGCACAGCTGATGCTGCCTGTGCGGCCATAAATGAGGCTTTGAAACCCCATTTCTCTTCAGCAAGAGGCTGCTACAGGCAGCTCTGGGCATGCAGGACAACTGGGGGCTGGTACCCGAGCACCTTGGGCAGGCTGGTGTGGCAATGCCTGAGCCAACAGCTCCTGGGCACTCCAGGGGACTGGCAGAGGAGGAAGGGTGATGCCTGTGTGTGCAAGAGGGCTTCTGGAGAGTCTGCAGCTTAGAAAAGACCAGGGCACACTGAGGGAGGAGGAGAAGGGGTTGGTGATTGGATCTGTGAGCTCCCAGCAGATCATGGAATCACGGAATACCCTGAAGGGAAGGGACCCACAGGGATCATCCAGTCCAGCCCCTGGCCCTGCACAGACCCCCCAGCAATCCCACCCTGGGCATCCCTGGCAGTGTCCAAACACTCCTGGAGCTCTGGCAGCCTTGGGGCTGTGCCCATTCCCTGGGGAGCCTGGGCAGTGCCAGCACCAAATGGGGAAGAACCTTTTCACTGGTATCCAACCTAACCCCCCTTGATGTGTGGAGTAATACAGGGAGGAGTTCTGGGGAAATTCCTTGGCCTATTTTGCGTGAAGCAGCTGGAACTTGGGCCCAAAGTGGGTCTTTTGGAAAACAGAGATCCAGCTCAGGTGGAAGTTCAAGGGGAGGAGCATCCCCGATGGGTAAAACAGTGTTCAGGTCACTAAACGGGACCCTCAAGGTGGAAATAAAAGTTGTGCCACAGCTAGAACTGGGATGCTGTGAGAGAGGGCTCGGGGTTTGCTGGCTGGCTGCATAATCACAAAGGGCAGTTAATGAGGAACAAATTCCAGCCCTCTTGCTGGAGGTCCTGGTTCCGTTTTTCCTCCCCTCCTTCCTCCTGCCTGCTGCCCACAGGGATGGGTTCATAGCAGTGGAACAAATGGCTAAAGTTAAGCACCACAAGCAGCTGATTGCCGAGGCTGGAGAGGGCTGAGGGGTTAAGGAGAGCCCGTGTGTGTGTATCCACATGGACCAGGAGCTGCAGAGCAGCAAGTGTTGTCTTCAGCGCTCACTCAAACACCCAGAGGCATTCATGGGCTGCTGAGTGAGCGCTGTCAGCTCCTTTGGCTGCAACAATTATTAGCTAAATGTCAAAGGGAAGGCACCAGCTGGCGTTTATTGCATAAACACGATGGGATTGTGGATTTCTGGTCGGATGGATTGGGTATTCTTCTCTCTGTGGGGATAAGAAATGGGATTGGGACGGGGTTTTGCTGAAGCAGCTTGGGGTGTTGGAAGGTGGCTGGGAGAGCTCCATGGTGCTGGCATGGGGAGGGGATCAGGGCAAAGATAAAGGAGCTTTGTTTTGATCTGCAGTGATAACAGCTGATGGGGATCGAGGCTCTTGCCAGTGCCTTCATCTCCAGAGGGCTGAGGAGAGGATGGTGCTGGGGGTGAGCCCTGAGCTGGGGTGGCCTTGGGCAGGGAGGGACAGCCTTGGGATGGTCCTCCCCCAGCCTCTCCCAGGAGGGTGTTCGTCCAGCACGGATTGTTTTGCCACTCGAAAGGCTCACGTGGACCCCTGATACGGCCCCTGAATTTACAAACAAGATGTGGGACAGAAAGGTCTTGAGGACAACTTGACCTTCCTTGAGAACAACTTGATTTTTTCATCTAAAACCCCTGGACTGCTCCCAAAGCACCTGGGAGGCAGCTGCCAGTGATGTTGTGTTTTTATTGTCTCCTTCCTCCCCCTTTTCCCTGCATTTCTCTGGGATCCTGGAGCCACTGGCTGGGACAGGAGGAGCGAGTAAGGTTGGCTGAAAAGCGAGCAGGGAGGTGGGGGAACCCTTGATGGCACTTTTATGTCACCTTGTAAAGCAGGAGGGGTCATGTCTTGCACTTTTGGGGGTTGCACAGAACCTAAGGCCATTGTGCAACCACTTTTGGTTTAATTTTTTATTTCAAAACTTCATTTTATGTGTTTTCCCTGCTGCACCCTTGCACTGTGTCTGTCTGGATGAGGTGACAGAGCCCAAGGCTTTTCTCCCTGGATTTATTTCCAGCAGGCTCAGAGGAGAATGGATTGTTTGTAAGGCTGAGGACAAGCGTCCTGCTGGCACCTTGGGTTGTTTTTCCTTTTTTGTTTTGCTCTATCAGACAACTGGAGAAGGAAAAGCCTCTTGCACCACATGATCTCACTGCCTTGGCTCAATTAAGAGAAATCCCAGAGTTTGTCTAACTCCCTTCCAAAGGCTCCTATTCCAAGGGATCTTCAGCCTTTTTTCTTTTTTTTTGATGATCAGTTTGAGCTTCATTTCAGTGAGATTTGTTTTGCTTTCTTTAACATTTCCATCCCTCAATGCCTGCCCTGCCACCACATCAGCTCATCCTCAGCTGAGCTCTCCATATTCAGCTTTTAACTTTCCCTCTGGGGATGGTTTCTGGAGGGTTTTATCAGGTTTGTTGTACTTTTCCCAGCACTTTCTCAGCCTCTTGGAATGGGGTGCCCAGCCTGAGCTGAGAGCTGTGGAACAAATCCCATTTTGGGGCTGGCAGGGCTCACTCCAGACAGCAGCTGCAAAGGATCCTGGAGTTGGTTTCTATTTTTGAATAAAACAATGTGAAAATGTGGCAGTTGGTTTCTGTAGTGAAGTCTGGGTAGTGTCAAACTGCAGCTTTTTAGGGTCACCCCCGATGGTGATGCCAGGCTGGCTTTCCCTGCTCCCCTCTGATGGATCCCTTGGGAGGGGTGGACCTGCATCCAGGGCTTCCTCCTTCCAGCTCCCTTGGCAATGCTGACCTTGCATCTGATTTTGGATGTCCTCCCCCTTCACCTCCCTGTGAAATCTAATGATCTCTGTCATGAGGAAACCCCAGTTGTTGTGGGTTTTTTTGGTTTTGTTGGTTTTTTTTTTTCTTCATTTTCTCATGGTTCTTACACAGTTTGAGCAGAGGAAATGCTGGTTTTTGTGAAGAGATTTCTAAAATTACCTCTCATGGTTTCACAGGCGAGTGAGGCTTAAATTGTCTCCAGCTGTGTTGCTGCTGTGTACCTTGCAGGGCTTTAATTGCTGTTTGACTTCATAGAATCCCCTGCCTTGGAAGGATCATCACTGCAGCTCCTGGGGTTTGGTTCCTGCTGTGGAGAGGGGCTGGGATGGCGGTGGGGGATGCTCTGGCTGTGCAGGAGGTGCCTGTGGACACCCCTGTGTGCTTTGGAACACCAACACATCTGCAATGTTTTGCTGGCTTTGACCGAGGGCCCAGTTTTTTCCCCCTCAAAGAAAATCATGGCAGGGAATTTGTGGGGTTTGGGAGATTGGGTGGGAGCCCTTTCCTCCCCTCCTCCCTCTTCAAAGGGCTTTTACCAGCATCAATAAATACCAGGTCTGTGTGCTCCAGGAGCTCCAAGACAGGAGTTTTTCTTTCTCCCCTCAGAGAGGAAAACGCTTCCAAGCCAACATTTTTTGTGTAATTTTGGGTGAGGTGGTGGCTGGTTTGCAAATTCCATTTTCAGCTCACTTGATTCACTTATAAATATCCCAAAAGGCTCCGAGGAAGAGACGATTCCTGTGCTCCTGGGTTTTTTTTTAGCTGCTCCTGCTCGGGTTTGGCTTTAAGCTCCTGGGAATGATGGGGAGGGCTGGGAGCAGCTCAGCCCCAGGCAGAGCTCTCTGGTGATGTGTTTGTGGCTGCAGTCAGAGGGGTGGATGGTTTATCCCAGCGGGATCCAGCCCTGTGAATGCTCAAAGGCTGGGTTTGTCTGCGTGGGCTGGCAGGAGGGTGCTGGTGGTAATTTTATCCCAGCTGCCAGTTCATTAAATCAACCTTTTCATTTTGCCTCTCCCCTTCAGGTTGAGAGTGCAGGGAATGCAGAGTGGGGCGTGCACTTTTGGGAGAGGGGCTCCAGACAAGGGAGGGAGGGACAGGACACAGGGAATGGCTTCCCACTGCCAGAGGGCAGGGATGGATGGGAGATTGGGAAGGAATTGTTCCCTGGGAGGGTGGGCAGGCCCTGGCACAGGGTGCCCAGAGAAGCTGTGGCTGCCCCTGGATCCCTGGAAGTGCCCAAGGTGAGATTGGAGCACCCTGGGACAGTGGAAGTTGTCCCTGCCCATGGCAGGGGGTGGGACTGGATGGGATTTAGGGTCCCTTCCAACCCAAACCAGTCTGGGATTTGTTTTGATCAAGGTTAGTTGTGTTCCTCTGGAATTTGAGTTCATTCCTGCAGATGAAGAACCCTTGGTTACCCAGAGGGAGGAAGAAGGCTCAGCCCCACCTTTGCAGGGCTGGACCTGCTGTGGGTGGGGGAGCAGAGCTGGGGTGTCCAGGGGGTGGGGTGTGGGTGCAGCACCCGTGAAGAGCCCAGCTGGTACTGGGTGGGCACTGCCCAGGCTGGGACAGGAGCCCCGGCAGCACAAAAGGAACCATCTGAGGGTGTTCAGGGTTGGAGTGGAAAGATCTTAATCCCATCCCATTCCACCCCCTGCCATGGGCAGGGACACCTTCCACCATCCCAGGCTGCTCCAAGCCCTGTCCAGCCTGGCCTTGGGCACTTCCAGGGATCCAGGGGCAGCCACAGCTTCTCTGGGCACCCTGTGCCACAGCCTGCCCACCCTGCCAGGGGAGAGTCTCTTGGTGATATCCAATGTGAATCTCTCAGTTCAAACCCATTCCCCCTTGTCCTGTCACTCTGCCTGTGTAAAAGTCGTTCTCCCTCTCTTTTTATAAACCCCCTTTAAATACTGAGAGAAGAGAGGTGGATTCATGAGAAGCTTCCCCTCAGGAGCAGGGTATCTCCTAAGGCTGTGATTGATTAAAATTGGATTGGGGTCATCATAATGAACTGATTGAAGTGTGATAGTGCAGCACAACACAGGGCTCATTTGGAGCTGCTCTGGCTCACAGAGCCCTCTCCCAAAGCATTCCCAAGCTGCTGATACCATTATGTAACTCAGCCCAGACAGTAATTGATAATCATTACAATTGCCCACAGAATTCCTCTGCACTTTATTCCTGTTTGACTTTCGTTTGCTGCTCATTGTCAGAGGAATGATCTGCCTGGAACCCAGGGGCTTCTTTTTTTTTTTTTTTTTTTTTTTTTTTTTCCCTTCATTCCTGGGTTTGGAATTTTGCAAAACAAATTACTTCCCTTTAGCCTCAGCCTGCTTGGGCAGGGAGAGCTGCTGGGCCACCCTCAGCATCCTCTCTGCCACGGGACCAACGTTTTTCCAGCTCTAGGAAGCTGGTGGCAATGAACCATGGCTTGCTTCTCCCTGTTCCTCATGCCTGGCTCCATCTTTTCATCATTCCTGTGTGGATGCCTGGCCTGGCACCCCGGGCAGGTCCCTGCTGAGCCCAGGGCAGCAGTGCCAGCCATTCCCTCTGTGTGGTTGTGTGAATTCAGGCACCCGTGGAAAATGGAGGTAGCAAAGCTGCCAGACTGGTTCTGCTGGGCTGAGAATCAGGGAAGAGTTGAGGTTGGAAAGGAGCTCTGGGATCATTCAGTCCAGCTGTTCCAACATCACCAAGGCCACCCCTGGAACGTGTCCCCAGGTGCCACATCCACTCGTTTTTTAAACACTTCCAGGGATGGTGACCCCACCACTGCCCTGGGCAGCTCTGCCAGTGCCTGAGCACCCTTTCAGTGAAGGAATTTTCCCAATATCCAAATTAAACCTCTCCTGGCACAACTTGAGGCCATTTCCCCTTGTCCTGTCCCTGTTCCCTGGGAGCACAGCCCGACCCCCCCTGCTGTCCCCTCCTGTCAGGGAGTTGTGCAGAGCCAGAAGGTTCTCCCTGAGCCTCCTCTTCTCCAGGCTGAGCCCCTTTCCCAGCTCCCTCAGCCTCTCCTGGTGCTCCAGCCCCTTCCCCAGCTCTGTTCCCTTCCCTGGGCAGGCTCCAGCCCCTCCAGGTGTGTTTGGTCCCAGGGCCCAGAGCTGTCCCTGGGCTGGAGGTGCCCCAGGTGCTCCCATGGTGGCACACACAGGGTGAGCCTGGCCTTGGCCAGTTGTGCATTTGGACCCTGCAGTGACTCTCCCACATGCCAGAAGCATTCCCAGCTCCTCTCAGAGTGCAGTCCATGCCCTTGGTGTGCACTGAGCTGCCTGGAGCTGCTCTCCTGATGAGGTTTTTTGGGACATCTGCAGTGCAGCTGTTGGCTGAACCAGCCCAGTCTGCAGGACAGTTGTGCTTCCCTGTTTATCCCCTGTCAGACAGAGCCCCTAAAGCTCCTCTCAGCTTTTATTTTCCACTTTCAAATCTTTCCATCTTCCAGTCCTCTTCCCACACGTGGGATGTGCTGAGGGCTGGTGCTTTAGGTTCAGGCCTGAGGCCTCCCAGCAGGGACAGGACTGCACCAGCCACAGTGGGAGAAACACCAGGGATTTCATCAGGCTGCTCCCAGAATCACTGGCTGTTCATATATTTGGGTGCCTGTGCCTTGGATCTTCCAATATTTGTGTGGGAAGGAGCTTAAAGCTCATCCAGTCCCAGCCCTGCCATAGGCACAGACACCTTCCACCATCCCAGATCACTCCAAACCCCATCCAGCCTGGCCTTGGACACTGCCAGGGATCCAGGGGCAGCCACAGCTGCTCTGGGCACCCCGTGCCAGGGCCTCCCCACCCTCACAGGGAACAATTCCTTCCCAATATCCCATCTATCCCTGCCCTCTGGCAGCGGGAAGCCATTCCCTGTGTCCTGTCCCTCCATCCCTTGTCCCCAGTCCCTCTCCAGCTCTCCTGGAGCCCCTTTAGGCCCTGGAAGGGGCTCTGAGCTCTCCCTGGAGCCTTCTCCTCTCCAGGTGAGCACCCCCAGCTCTCCCAGCCTGGCTCCAGAGCAGAGGGGCTCCAGCCCTTGGGGCATCTCCGTGGGCTCCTCTGGAATGACTCCAGCTCCCTGTCCTTATGTTGGAGGCCCTTGATGTGCTTGGGAGCAGGCAGACCCCTCCAGGCTGGAGGAGAGCTCTGTATTAACAGGGCAGTCACAGTTCATATCAGTGGCACCTGGCATGAGCCTTGTTTTGGGATCCCAAAACTTCCAAGCCCAAAGAATGGCCCTGAAGATGCCATGGAGCAATGGGAATGCCAGCCTGGGCTTTCTGCATGGCTCAGAGCTCTGCAGAAATGGTCTCTTCTCCCCAAATTCTGGGTTGTGATGAGGCTTCTCCTTCCCTGTGGAACTTTTGCTGGAGTTGGTGTGGGGCAGAATAAATTCCTGATGGTGCTGTGGGTTGTGGGGGGAGGGAAGAGGAGGGGACATGGCCAAGGAGAGCCTTGGGGACAATTCCTCCCAAAGTGCCGCTGGTGCTGAGCTGGAGCTGGTGTTGGCTCCATCAGGGGGAGCAGCTGGAAGAGCCCCAATCCCTGTGGGTGGTGCTGGATCCTTCCCTGGCACATGGCTGTCCTGATTTTGGGGCTGCACTGGGGTTTTCCTCCAGGGCAGTGAGGATGGGAGAGCCTCAGGGGCTCGGGGATGGGGCTCCACCACTGCTGGCCCCAGGGTTCCTTACGGCTGTGGGCTTGGTCCAGGCCCTTTATTCCTGATTTTGGTCAGGGATTTTCCCCTCTCTAGGGAGAAATCTGCTTTTAAAGCAGGGAATTGTGGAGGCTGCTGTGGGGAGAGGTTCCAGGCTGCTGGGAGGCTTCTCCCCCATCCAGCTCCTTCCAAGTGTGACAGCAAATCCCCTTTTCCCAGGAATGCTGTGACTGAACTGCCTTTGCTCCCTGTTAGCACAGCCTGTGATCCTGCTGAAGCTGCAGCACTCAGGGACAGCGCTATTGGATGGGGATTTGTGTGCTGGGTGAGATGACACTAATTCCTGAGTTCCTCTGTGTGTCCTGGTGTGTCCCAGCTCCTCATGGCACGGGCTGCTGACAGCTCAGGGGTGTCCTGTGGAGCTGCTGCTGTCCCAAGGGTGGTTACAGCTTTGTTTCCAGGCTCAGTGTCCCTCTGTTTGGCAGCGTGGCCAGCAGCCTCGGAGCTCCCTGATCTATTTATTTTTAATAACTCACTGTAGTTTTCCAGGAGAAGGAGCTGCTGTTCCCTCTGGGCAGTGTCCCGTGGTGAAGTGCCAGTGGTGCTCGCTGTGTTTGAGTCCCTGCTGCTGCTGGAAGGGCTGGGCACCCTGCAGGCTGTTCCTGCTTCCTCCCATCCCCTGAGGAGGAGGAGGAGGAGGAGGAGGAAGGGCAGAGGGAGAGGAGCTGCTGCTGCGTCATCTGGCAAGGCCTGGGGGAGCCGACCGTGGAAAATCCATTTGCCAGAGTCCAGTGGGAAGCTGGGCTCCAGCAAAATGTGCAGGAAGTCCAAGGAGCCCAAAGCAAGAGTTTTTAGAGAGGAGAAGCTGTTGGGGACAGGAAGCAAAGGGTGGGCACGGGGCTGGGCAGGGATCCACATTCCCAAACAAATACAGCCTGAAAGGAGGGGCTGCCTGGGGGGCTCTGGGAGCAGAAGGAGTCTCTGCACTGAAAGGCTCCTGATGGGGAAATCACATTCAGTCCCACCTTGCCTTTAGAGGCTGATCAGGCCATTGAGGCTTTCACCACTGCCTTTGCCTGGGGAGGGATGAGGAGGCAGCTGCTGCCTCCCTTTTGCCTGGCCACATTCCTTATTTTTCCCAGGGGAGTGACTGTTCTTCACCCTGCTCACTGTGTTTGTGTGAGGAGTTTACAGCTGGGGGGAAAAGCAAAATTTGGATCTCCTTGTGGAATTTTTTCCCCCCGTGTTTGCTAAATGGATGCAGCAACCAGCTAATCCTCTCCTGGCTGCTTGGAACTCTGGGGCCACTGTCCTGGCAGGAGCACGGCAGGGAGGAGGTTTGTGGAACCTTCCCTGAAAGGTCCACGGGGAATTTTGGAAGCTTTGGTTTTGACCAGGAGAGTGCTGGAGGTCTTGGTGTGGAATTGGAGCGTTCTGGA
>VZSR01002741.1:1711452-1749709 GCA_013398615.1 Brachypodius melanocephalos | reverse complement strand
GAGCCCTTGGTGTGCAGCAGGGAATTCTCTTGTCCTGTGAGCTGCAGCTCCAGGCCGTGTGGAGCATCCATCCCATTCTGGCATGGTGGGGTGGCTGGGGGGTGCAGGACAGGCACAGGCAGCACTGAGAGCCCAGAGCACAGGGGTGGCTCCCCTGGGCAGGGCAGGGCCCTGGCTGCCAGCCTGGCAGATCCCTGCAAAGCCACGGAGCACATTCCAGGCCTCTTGCTGCTCCCCTGCTCGGAGGAGGTGCTGGGGAGCTTTGGGGTTGCCATGGGGTGGTTCTGTGGGTGTGGTGATGCCTTCAAGCCCCGTGTTTACAATCCCAGAGGTCCTGGGCTTCCCAAGGTGTGCGTGGCATCTCAGCCTCTTCTCCCTTTGCTCCAGGAATCCACCTCTGAGCCTTTGATCCGTTCTGGACTCTTTCTCCCCCCTCTGCCATGTCTGCTGTGTGTCCTTCACACAAACAGCCCTTTCTAGAGCTGCCTGAAGGGGTGCCAAGAGGAGGGGAGTAACCTGAAGCAGCTCTAGAAGAGAAGGCAGCCTTTATGCTGTGCTGCTCTCTGTTTCGGGCCCGTTTGTGTCACACTGAGCTCAGTTCTGCCAGGCTGGGGCTGGGGCTGGGCCAGGCCGGTTCCTGCTCTGCTCTTCAGCTGCTCGTGTTTGCAGCTCCTCCTTTGTGCCCTCCAAATTCCTGGCATTTACAGCCTGAGAGGGGCAGCTCTGCCCTCAGCACAGGAAGGACCTGGAGCTGCTGGAGAGAATCCATGGAACTGCCCCAAGGGCTGGAGCCCCTTTGGAGCCAGGCTGGGAGAGCTGGGGGTGCTCACCTGGAGAGGACAAGGCTCCAGGGAGAGCTCAGAGCCCCTTCCAGGGCCTAAAGAGGCTCCAGGAGAGCTGGAGAGGGACTGGGGACAAGGGATGGAGAGACAGGACACAGGGAATGGCTTCCCACTGCCAGAGGGCAGGGCTGGATGGGATATTGGGAAGGAATTGTTCCCTGGGAGGGTGGGCAGGCCCTGGCACAGGGTGCCCAGAGCAGCTGTGGCTGCCCCTGGATCCCTGGAAGTGTCCAAGGCCAGGTTGGACAGGGCTTGGAGCAACCTGGGATGGTGGAAGGTGTCCCTGCCCATGGCAAGGGGTTGGAACTAGAAGAACTTCAAGGTCCCTTCATCCCAAACAATTCTGTCATTCTGTGACCATGGTCCTGTTGTATGAGTGACAGCCTTTGTGCTTTGGGGAGGGTGAGTGTGCCCAGGCAGTGAGAGGATTTATCTGGGATGTGCCATGGGGGTTTTGTGCTGCTTTCCAGCCTGGAGGGGAGCACAGGGAATCAGACAGCACAGCCCTGGGATTCTGATCCTGCCCAGCCTCTGTAACCAAACTGCCCCATCACACAAACCCCTGGGTCTGCTGCAGCACCGGGCAAAACATCCAGCGTCTTAAAATGCCTCATCCTTGGTATGTGACCTCCTGGTGGGTTTTATTGTGTTGCTTTTTTGTTCAGATCAGCTCCAAACCCTGGGGAGGCTCGGTGTCCCCGTTCTGCAGGACACAACCCTGGTGGCTCTGTGGTGGCACTTGGCTCTTTCCCACTCCACCGAGACTTGTGTTTTATCTAAGCAGTGATCAGGCACTAAACCCTTTTTTTTATTATTTTTTTAAAATAATCTTGATTTAACCCAGCCTCCTGCCCTGAGCTGTGTTTGGGAGGGTGAGAACAGGTTTCCCTTGTCATCAGAGGAACAAAAACTAGAAACAAAGGCTTGGAGGGTGGAGGAAGAACCCTCTTGAAGTTCATTAAACAAATAAATGTTTAGAGTAGAGCATCGTGGCTGCTGAAGCCTTTGAGCACTTAGGGAGCGACAGGAAACCTGGAACACTTGAAACAAACAATTAAATTTGGATTTAATTTAAAACCATCTCAGCGTAACTTATATTCCTGTTAATGTCTCCAATCCATCCTTGAAGTTGTTTGTTTAAATATGTTTTTATGCTTCAGTGGCAACAATTGAGGGATAATTTGGAAATGTCACACTTGGCATTTGAGAACACACTTAAATACCAAAAATTGAGGCTCCTGAAGCCCTGGTGAGCACAGAGGTGTTCCTGCCTCCAGATATCCTTGGGGTTGGTGGGGTTAGTCCAAAAAGGTCCTATACAGACCAGAGGAATTTCTAGCAGCAGGTAAAATATCCCAAAATTCCAGATGTGAGTGATGCAGGTGGTGGAGATCATCTCCTACAGTTCAGCTCCACGCCCTGCACCAGGACCTGGCTGGATCCTTTTGTCCTGGTTTCTTGTGGACATGGGCAGGAAGGATGGGAGTCCTCAGGCTTTTTTGGCTGCCAGCTCTTAAAAACATATTCTGGCTCTTTTTTTTTTTTTTTTTTTTTTTTTTTTTTCTCCTTTTTTTTTCCCTACTTCCTGGTGAGTTTTGAGGGTTTGAAGGAAGGTCTTTTCCTCTGCAGGCCCCCAATGCATGGAGGGGATCTGGTCTCCAGCTTTGGGCTGGTTCTTGGCTCACACTTGGCTTGGAGATCTCTTCCTTCCCCTTCCAAATGGGGTAGACAGGAGTTTGGTGGGGAGGGAATTCTCTCCTGTCCATTCTGTATTTGCGTCTCTCCTCTCTGGCATTTCCTGCAGAAGGAGCCTGGGAAAGGCTTTGGGGTCAGTCAGGGGGGGCAAGACTGGGGGAGAAACTGCCCCAAGGAGGTGATGTCCACCAAAAGCTGTGGCAAAAGGCTGAGGAGCTTTTCTCTTGGATTAACAGGAAAAGGAGGATTTGTTAGGCAAGTGGGTGTATGAAATGGCAAGGGTCTGGTCTTCCTGGGAAGAGGATCTGTCTTCCCCTTGGGAATTTGCTCACTCTGTTCCTTCTCTGTCTTGGTTTGTGATATTTGGGTGATCTCTCTCCCATTCCTCTGCTTTTTATACTTGCAGGCTTATCCTTACAATAATTATTGTAAGATTTATTCCCCCTCTACCTAAATAGTAGCTTTGGTTATTTCTTCTGTGGCAGGAAAAGATGAGAACAAACCAGGCTGAGGCTTCCTTTGTCTCCTTCTCAGGAAGGATCCCTGGTGTCAAGTACCAGGCTGGTACCAGAGGCCCTGCAGTGCTGGATGAAGGGATGGGAGGGATGAGCTGATCTCTGGGCCAGATTAGGGAGGGATATTGCAGAAAACATCTTCACCAGGGTTGCTTATGGTGGGCCTTTAAATAGAGACCTGAGCAGGCATGGTCTGCCTGCTGAGCTCCTCCTGGAGCTTTGGGAGCTTTGGGAAAGGCTGGGAGAGCAAAATCCTGGCAGCAGCCCCGGGCCAGCGCTGCCACTTGTGAAATAAATAATGCAGTTCTAGCACTGCTTACTCACAATTGGCCAGGGCCGATCCCTGTAATGAGATCTGCCCCTCGGGGGTGTTTTAAAGGTTACTTAATTAGGTGTAATTGCAGCAGAATAGAAACCTGCTTTGAGGTTCTGAGCGCTTTGTGGAGTGCCAGCTCCTTCAGCTAGTTAGGGAGTGAGATGCCATCAACAGGGCTGGAGCCAGAGTTAATCCCAGAGTTCCCAGGCTGCCTGTTCATGGTGATGCAGGCACAGCAGGGAGGTGCTGCAGGGTGTTCCTGCCTTTGGGAATGGTGCAGCTCTGCCTCCCAGCCCAGCAGCAGCATCAGGCTGTGCTCACACTGCTGGGAATGCTCTCTCAGCAGCAGGCACGGGGGGATGGATGTGGGCTGACCCCAGACAAATGCTGCATTAGCAGGGATCAGTTCCTTTCGGCTGATCCCACTGCAGCCCGTGGATTTAGGGAGCGTGGGATCTAAAGGGAGCTCTGTAGGGTCAGCTGTGTCTTTGGCATGGCCCCTTTGGGTTGGCTGCAGGAGCTTCAGCAGTTCCAGCACATTTCCCAAAGGTGAAAAAAGGATAACTCTGACTTCTGTCATCAGCATTTAAAAATATTACACCTTTTTCTTTGAAAGGATTGGTTTAGCCCTGAGAGGCAAGGTGGGTTCTTAGGGACAGATGAGTGCTTTGGGTCTTCCCCTTGTGTTGAAGGTGGAGGGTGGAGGTGCTGTATCCACCTTTGTGTAACCGTGAGAGGTTTTCTAGGGTGTGTTCTCACTCGAATGAACTCCCGTGGGCCCTCCAGACCACACACCCGGCTAAACAGAGAGGAGAGCAGCTGCTGTGAGCCTTCCCTGCACTTTTTATTGCTAAAAATCCCTCAGTTTGGCACTTCTGCCAGTGCAGTGCTCGTCCTTCTCTCTGCTTGAGTTCAGGGATTGTCTCACTTACAATCCTGTTTCCCCCTAAAGATACAGGGTGTTCAGAGCAGATCTGGGCTTCTGGCAGTTAGGGGAGAGTAATAAAAGTTCAGTGACAGGTACTTGGATTTTCATGTCCTATCTCAGCCAAGCTCCCTTTCCCCTTCCCCATTTGCTCAGGTTTTTGGGGTTCTTTATCAGGAAGATGTCAGTATTCATTCCTCCTCTTTGCCTCCTTTGGAATTGCTTCCAGAGTCTGTGTAGATTAAAGCAGCACTGAGAGCTGATTTTATTCCCAGGGCAGGACACGGAAGCACCATCCCTGTGAAATACCACATGATTTGATGATCTGAGCTGCACCAGCTCTTCTTGGGGGGTGCCTGGCTGCTGTGGCTGCTAGAAATCTCCCACCCCCCTGCACCCTCCAAAGAATGTCTTTTTGGAAGCTGGTTCAGCCCTGGTCTCTGCCAGAAAATGAGGGAAAACTGCTGGCAGGCTCAGGGGTTGCAGGAGGTGTTGGCTGCCCAGCACAGCCCTGAATTCCTTCAGGGATCACACCTAAAACGAGCACAGTGGATGTTTTGTCCTGCTGAATCCATCTGCTGCGTGGTGCAGATACGGAGCATCCATAAGGATGAAGAGGAGAGGCCTAGAGCTTCCTTTTCCTTTTCCTCCAACCTGCTAAACAGGGAATTCACAGCTGGGGAATCCTTCACCTTCGTGGGAAACTTCCACCGCAAGGCTGCCAGGGCTTTGTGTGTGAATTTGAACTTGGAGTTGTCACTGCAGGAGGCTCAGGGTCATTTGCTGAGCTGAGCTCAGTGCATCCGAGCAAGGAAGCTCTTTGTGTGCTGTGAGGATCCCCCATGGCATCAGGGTGGGGCTCTGGGGGCTCCTGGAGCAGGGCTGCAAAATCCTTGGGTTTTGGAAGGTGAAACAGCCCTGGAGTGTGCAGAGTCTGGGATACAGGGGATGTGGGATGGGGGTGTGGGATGGAGATGTGGGATGGGGATGTGGGATGGAGATGTGGGATGGCGATGCTGCAAGGAGTACCTGTGGTGGTGTCGAGGTGCCAGTGACCTCCCCTCGCTGTCCCCATCTGCTCCATGTCCTTTTCCAGGAGGAATCCCTTGGTCTGGGCCATGTCCCTGGCACAGGGGCGAGCAGAGCCCCCTTGGCACGTGTCAGCCCCAGCTGTGCTCCAGCTGCTGTGGCTGTGCTCAGCTCCAGGCAGCCTGGCTGGCTTCAAGCAGTTTAAACCTCTCACTTTCCACCAGGATTTAAGTCAGCTACTTAAACCACGTCATCCTCTTTCACTCGTTAATGCTCTGTGTTTCAGCTGCTCGGGCTCCAAGGAGGGTTTGTAACCAGCCACAGACACACACAGGAAGCAAATCCTTTGTTTTGGGTATTTCTTGCTGGCCAAAAGCAGGACTGTGGCTTCTGTCTCATGGGTTAAGCTTGGTGTTGGGTTTGGTGGAGTGTTCCTGTTTGGTGTTGTGCCAGCAGGAGTGTGCTGGGAGCTGCTGGGCTCAGGCTTCAGCTGAAACCCTCAAATCTGTGACTTCAGAGCTTCTCACATTTACTGGATGAATCTAAAGCAGTTTGAGCCACAGTGCTGGTGCTTTTCCCAACTGCCCTGATAAGGCACTGGGTTTAGCCCAGTCATCAAAATGAAGAAATTAAGAAAACAATCCCAGGTGGCTCCAAGCCCTGGCCTTGGACACTGCCAGGGATCCAGGGGCAGCCACAGCTTCTATGGGCAACCTGTGTCAGAGCCTGCCCACCCTCCCAGGGAACAATTCCTTCCCAATCTCCCATCCATCCCTGCCCTCTGGCAGTGGAAGCCATTCCCTGTGTCCTGTCCCTCCATCCCTTGTCCCCAGTCCCTCTCCAGCTCTCCTGGAGCCCCTTTAGGCCCTGGAAGGGCTCTGAGCTCTCCCTGGATCCCTCTCTCCCCCAGGTGAGCACCCCCAGCTCTCCCAGCCTGGCTCCAGAGGGGCTCCAGCTCCACTCCTGGGTGAGAGCAGTCCCAGGGCTGTGAGGAGCAGGCAGGCACAGCAGATATTCCTGTTTTCTGTCCTGGGGGCTCTCCTGAGTGTCAGCAGCCACTCACACTCAGCCTGGTGGTGGTGTCTCAGCTGGTAATGGTGATTTTAATCCTGCACAGCAAATACAGGCAGGTTTGGATCAGCACAAACACTGCCGTGGGCTCAAACTTCCTCACTGTGTTGCTTTTGTTGTTTGTCCAGGTTGGGAAGTTTTCAGAACCATTTCCCCTCATTCCCCCTGCCCACAGCCCAATTTAAATACATGAGTGACTCTTTTTCATAAAGCAGACACTTCCCTGGCTGCCCTGTGTGTCCTGCCCCAGCCCTGGGGTGGGTGAGGTGCCCTGCTGTGGCATTGGCACCAGGGTCTGGAGCCCTCTGTGCCCCTGAGAAGCTGAAAACCACAGAAGCTGTAATTCAGAGCGTGTCATGCTAATCCCTTACAGGCTTACCAAGTCTGATTAAATGTCACTTGCCTTTCTGTTATCTCTGCACACAGATAACAAATTAAGTGACAGCTTTTGAACTGCAGGCAGCTGCCAGATGCATTAACTGGAACCGACACATTCCTACGAGTTGTTTTTATTAAGCTAAAATACCTTTGTTTAACATACAAGAAACCTGACTCACCCAAGATGATGCGTGCCATGTGAGTTTAGGAGGTCTGTCTGCCAAGAAAAGTGCTCTAGAAAACTGGAGAAGGTGCTTGTGTTGTCTTCTCCCATTCACAGAATCTCAGGTTAGCTTGGAAAAGAGCTCTGAGATCGAGTCCAGCCTGTGACCCATCCCTGCTTTGTCCCCAGCCCAGAGCACTGAGTGCCACTTCCAGGCTTTCCTTGGACACATTCCTGCAGGAATGGGGACTCCAAACCTCTCTGGGCAGCCCCTGCCGATGCCTGACCACCCTTTCTGGGAAGAGATTCCTCCTGATGTCCACCCTGAGCTGGTGTCAGCTGGTGGGTGGGCAAGGCTGAGCCCTGGCGGATTTGGGTTTCCTCTCCTGGCAATGCCACAGAGGCACAGCCTGGAATTCAGTGAGAGCACCCAGGGACTGGCTGGAGCTGTGTCAGGGCAAGGTCAGGCTGGAGAGCAGGGAAAGGTTCTTCTCCAGAGGGTTCTGGGGCACTGCCCAGGCTCCCCAGGGAATGGGCACAGCCAGAGCTCCAGGAGTGTTTGGACACTGCCAGGGATGGCCAGGGTGGGATTGTTGAGGTGTCTGTGCCAGGGCTTGGACTGGATGATCCCTGTGGGTCCCTTCCCACTCAGGATATTCTGTGATTCCATGGTTTTATGGTCTCAGCCCTGTGAGTTCCTCCATGCCAGTGGAATTTTTGCTGCTCTCTTGGGAATGTGGGGTGACCAAAGCACATGGACCCATGGGTGAACAGCCCTAAGTGTGCTATGGATGTGATTTTCCTATAGAAACACATTCTTGGCTTTCAGAAAACCAGCAAGAACTCAAACCAACCTCACAGTGCTGCTGCAGGGTGAGCAGGGCAGCTCAGAGCTCCAGGGCTGGGCTGGGGCTGAGCCTCCTTTGAGACCTGAGGTTTCCTCCCCTGAAAGGAGAGCTTTGGTGATTCACCAGCTCCTTCCCCAAGAACAAACAGAAAGCCCAGTGAGTCAAAAGGTTGAGAGCTGTACAAATCCAGCCCTGGAGACTCCCTCCTGTGCATCAGGAGGAGGATGAGGGCTGTGGCAGGGGGAGGGCAGCACTGTGGGCAGCTTTGGGGTGTGGAGCTCACCCTGCAATTCCTCTCTCACCTCATGGGATTGTTCCTCGGCTAAAGGATGTGGTGCAACAATAGACAGAGGTACCTCAAAAGCTCTTCAAAGGAGGGATAAATGTCTGGTTGTCTGAGCTGGAGAAGCATCTGGTGTAAAGGATTTTCTGCTGGTGCCAGACTGGGAGGAAGGAGCCAGATGTGCCTTTTTGAGACACTTTGGCCCCTGTGGTTTTGCCCTTTGCCCGTTCTCTCTGAAGATCCCAAACCATCCCCAGCGGGTCTCAGAGTGTCCCTTGCTCCATGTGTGTGCTCCAGCACCCCCATCCCAACCCTCCCCAGCTGACATGATTCCCTCCCCCTCAGGCATTGTCTAATTGGGAAAATGTTTCAATTATACGGCCTAAATTTGTAACATGGAGCAGTTCATTATCACCCAATCCCCTTAATTGGGCCCTCCTACCAGGCAGCCTATTACTGAGTTTCCCAATTAAGACAGGACCTCTTTAAAACCCATAAAAATAAACAAATCCCTGGCAAAGCAGGCCCATGTTACAGGAGACACTGCCTGAAATGCTGCTTCAAGGCTGAGCAATAGTTTCAACACCAACCAAATCCTAATTAACCCCTTTGTATTGATTGCTTAGGTTCTCTTCAAGGAGAACAGGCACAATTTGGGGTCAGCTCAAGAAATTCACTGTTATTTGCTCAAGTCTTTCTGCTAAAGAGGAAAAAGCTGATTATGAGGTGTTTTCTGTGCTGGAGGATGCTGTTTCCTGCAAGGATTCCATAGGTAACCCTGCTTTTTTGTGGTTGCAGGTAAAGGACCTAACAAAATACCTGGATCCCAGTGGATTGGGAGTTATCAGCTTTGAAGATTTCCATCGGGGGATCAGAGCCATCAGAAATGGAGGTGAGTTTCCTGCAGTGCTGTGAGTGAGGATGGGAACAGGCCAAATTTAACAGCACGGCTGAGCTGAGAAGCTGCTTGGGGGAAAACCATCTGGGTTTGG
Organism: Brachypodius melanocephalos; assembly: GCA_013398615.1. Classification (NCBI taxonomy): domain Eukaryota; kingdom Metazoa; phylum Chordata; class Aves; order Passeriformes; family Pycnonotidae; genus Brachypodius; species Brachypodius melanocephalos. Next base: position 1,740,652 of record VZSR01002741.1, on the reverse strand, counting down.
TTTCCTGAGAGTTACTGCTCTGTGCTGGGTGGAGGGGAAGGGGGAGAGGCTGGGGGCATTTAATAAGGGTTGAAAAAGGTGGTACAGCAGTCATGGAGTTGGTTCCAAGTTTTGTTGTTTATCAGGAAAGTTCTTTCCTACAAAGAAACATCAATGGGAAATCCCTTCTGCTTTGGTGTCTCTCACCTGTGTTTTTGGGGGGTTGTTGCTCTGGAACATCTTCCAACCACTGGCACTGAGCATGGACTCATGGAATGGTTTGGGTTGGAGGGACCCTCAGCACTCATTCCCTGCCATGGGAAGGGACACCTTCCACTGGAATGGAAATTACCACGCATTTACTGATTTATTGGTGAATTTACCGATGCATTTCTAACCTTCACTCCAACTGTTTGGTGCTCAGATGGTTTTTAGCAGGCAGCACATTAACCCAGAGCTTTGAGCTCCCTGACTGGAGTCAGGATGATCTTCAAACAGGCCAGTGCCAATCCCCACGTGGCTCCTGAGGGCTTCTTCCAAAAGCTTCCAGAGCAGTAGCTTGGTGAAATGTGAAGTTGCCATTTGAACCCCTTTGCTGCAGAAAAGGTGTTGTTTTTTTCAGTTTGGGATTTCTCTCAGAGTGTCAGAGGGTCATTTTGGGCCAGGCACGTTGTTATGGGCAGGGTGTGAGAGATCTGGGAAGCTCCCTGCTGAGCAGCTGGGGTTCTGAATGTGCAAATGTGAATTATCATCCTTGCACAATAGTCAGCTCTGCTCAGAGATGCTTATCTGGGATTTCAGCCCTGCTCAATGTGCCCTGCTGCCAGCCCTGCACATGGAGTGTGCTGCAAAGAGCCATCCTTCCCATACCAACTGTGCTGTTTCAGGAGTAAAAACCCCTCCAAGCAAGGTTTTCTCCTGTTCTTCTGTCAGTTTTCCATCCCTGCTCCTTCTCCCCAGTTCCACCCCCACTTTATTTATTTACTTATTTACTGCAGGGGTGCTGAGGCCCTGGCACAGGGTGCCCAGAGAAGCTGTGGCTGCCCCTGGATCCCTGGAAATGTCCAAGGCCAGGCTGGATGAGGCTTGGAGCAGCCTGGGATAGTGGAAGGTGTTGGGGTTGGAATAGGATGAGCTTTGAGCTCCCTTCCCACCCAGACCCCTCCAGGATTATTTGAGCTTGGGACTGCAGTGTTTGATGGCAGCTCCCAAGTTTCCTGGGGTAGCCTGAGCAATCCCCAGCTGCCAGGAGGCAGGAGGAACTGCAGCACACTATTAATTTGTAATAAATTGCCGTTGGAGCTGAGCGTTTGTGAAAGCCCAGGCTCGTGTTTCTCCTCAATAATTCATCACTTTGGTGTTGTGTTCTATTAATTGGATGGGAGAAGCAGATCCAGGTAAAGCTTTCAGGGTCTCTATTTATTAAATGTGAAAGAGATTGATACGTGTTTATTACAGTGGTTAGGAAGGGCTGAGCTCTTTAACAACACATGGCATTAAATGGTTATAAAAGAAACCCAGGGCAGGGAGCAGAGGAGGTTCTTTGAGTCTCACAGCTGAGCATTGCTCACATCGAAGCAATCAGAAGGATTTGCTGCTGCTCTTGAGACAGTCAATATTGATCATCCCTTTGTAACCAAAGCAGAGGTCATGCTGCTGCTGGGTGTCCCTTTTAATAAGGTTTGTTAATTAGCTAGGCCTATTTTTAGCCAGGGAATGCTCTCCTGGATTTCTTGGTGCTCTATAATTCTTGGGTCAGTCACAGAAGCGAGAGCTGGTGGCAGCTCGGACCTTTTGGTGTCTGTGTTAATGCAGGGTTTATTTCTGAGGATGCTCCACTCTTCTGTCCCTCTCCCCTCTCTGGAGAATTCCCTGAGGACAGCAGCTGGGATTTGCCTCCAGCCTGGCAAGCTGAAGGTGCAGGTCCAAGCCCAGCGAAATTTCCCTGTCAGCTGCATTTCTCACAAGTGCTTTCGTGTCCACTTGGCCTTCACATGCAGGATGCTGAGCTGCCTGTGCTGTCCCTGTGCCAGAGGCATGTCCCACTCCTGAGGAACAGGCTGATCCAGGGCTCCTGCTGCTTGCTGTGCCTCCAGCGTGGAGCAGGAGCCCCTGAAGCGCTCACAAAGCCCCAGAGCCACCTCTCCACTGCCATGGGCCAACTCTGGGCTCTGTCTGGCCAGGTAATGCTGACTGTAAGGGGGAACAGCAAAGGGATTTGGATTAGAGGCTTCAAGGAGGGTTTTAGCCGCTCGTAGCTGCCTTGTGCCCTCCCCAGAGTGAAGGCTGGATGGGGGAGTGTGGTTCTCATGGATTTATTTATGCCTGCAGTGTGGATGGCCAAGGAGAGCTTCCAGAGGGGTTCCCTGCTGTGGGAAGTGTGAGCCTGTGGCTCTCAGGTGGCTGAGCTCTGTTCTCAGGGGACTGTGGGGACAGACTGGGACAGGTTCAGCTCTCCCCATGGTCTGCTGTGTTCCAGCCCTTCCTGCTCATGGCTGCTGGGATCCCCCTGTCCTTCCCTGCTCCACAAGGAGTGGCTTGCCTGCTTTTAAAATCTGTGTGGATGGTGCCTGAGTGACTGGCCAGTCTGCACAGCAGAGGGGGAAATGTGGATCCAACACTGGCAGCGTGTCAGGGGGGATAAATAACTCTGAGAAGTGGAATTTCACAGCCTTGGATTGTAAAACTTGAGAAGCTGATAATGGAGGGAAGGCAGTAATGAAGGAGAGTATGATCCTTTAAAAAGCTGGGTTTTGAGGCCCGGAAAATCCTCAGCCAGAGGAAGACCTGGTGCATCTGGCTGCCATCAGTGAGATCCAAGGGAAAAGGAACAGGGAGGGAGCCAGTGTGGCTGCTGCAGTCATCACAGTGAGGAGCTCCAGCTCATGGAGGATCTCCTCAGGGAGAAACAGGAACCAGGGATTGCATCCCAGCCCCTGGGAAAACTCAGCCTGGGAGTAAGGAGCCTGTTTGTGTGGCAAGGAGCTGCCCTGGGATGGGGTCTGCAATCACAAGCTGAGGTGCCTGGACCGAGGAGCAGCTCTGCTCCTCTGTGTCCTGGATGCAGGAACAGCTGGAAGGGGAGTTTGGTGGCAAACATGAAGGATGGGCTGGAGCAGGCACAGCTGGATGCAGGCACACAACCAGCACATTCCTTCCTTTGTCAAGGTATTAGGAACCTTTTAAGCCTCAGACACCTGGCTTTTCTGCAGGGGTCTCTCAGCACTGAGCAGGACAAACTGAACATCTCCCTGCTCACACTGCAGCTCAAAAGGGTAGGGAACAAGCTGTGTCATTCACACACATCCTCAGAGCTAAAACATCTGTAACATCTGTCTTCCAGGGAGCAGCCTGCTGGGAAGGGGCTCTGTGCACACAGGAAAGGTGACACTGGAGGTGTCAGCCAGTTGAAGGGCCCTCTGTGCCAGGCAGGGAAAGGTGCATTCCTGGAGCTCCCAGCCTCATCCACCCCTTCTGCCTTGGCTTCTGATCCCTGAACAAAGGGGCCCCTGTGCACTGAGAACAGACTGTGCATCCACTGAGGGATGGATGTGCCCAGGACCTCAGGGGAGGGGCCCAAGGATGGAAATAGTCACATCTCTTTTTTTTATTATTATTGTTTATTTTTTAAATGTTTCAACTAAAAGCTCTTTGGATTTGGGGAGATGGAAAATCCAGCTAGAGAACCAACTCCCAAACCTGGAAGCTCTAAGAGAGTTCCTGTTTGCAAGAGGAAGACCTGAGAGACCCCTGGCAGTGCCAGCTTTGGAGGAGCTGGATCAGGAATCCACTGTGCCAAAGGAAAGATCCTCCAGGGGCTGAATAAGAGGCTTGGAGCAGGAGGAGCATCTTCAGCTCCCCAGAGGCACTTCCAAAGGCCAGCTGGAGGGAAGAGCCTGGAGCTGGGAAGCTGGAGCAGACAGGGCAGGATGCTGAATAGCAAATACAGGGCTGTGGCTCTGCCCAGAGCCTGTGTGGGAGCACCAGGCCATTCCTAATTGGAACTGGCAGCAGTGGGAATTGCTGTTGGGACAAGCCTTTGAGGGCTGCAGCTCTCCCATCCCAGGAGCATCCCTGGAGGATCTCAGGGGGCGTTTCCACGTTTTCTGCAGCTGTGTCCGGAAAGGTTGGTGAGCTCCTGGCAGCTGAGTGTCAGCTGGGAATTTCCTGAGAGGAAAGCCCACATCCAGCCCTTCTCCCAGTGAACGATGTGAGTGTTGGACCTTCAAGGCTTAGAGCCAGGAGGGAACTGGAGGGAACAGCTCCCAAAACCAGACCTGAGGAGTTCCCCCACGTGCAGGCTGTTCCACATTCCCTGCTCCCACTGCTCTGGCTCTCAGTGGTGCCTTGGGATCTGGCAGTGCTCAGGGGCCACCTTGGAGCTCACTGTGCCCAGAAGCCACCCAGTGCCACCCAGTGCCACCCGGAGCCACCCAGAGCCACTCAGTGCCACCCAGAGCCACTCCTGAGCAGCACGTGGTGGCTGGGGATGGGCCTGGGAGAGCCAGGCTGGCTGCCCTGGTGACCCGGACCCCAAGGAGCATTCCAAGGTGTTGGATATCCTGTAACCCCCCGTTTGCTTTGTGTGGAGGCTTTTTTCCCCCCTCTGTAGGATCTGCATTGCAGATGGCTTTTGCTACGCAAAAGGAAAGCTTCCCTTGCCCAGGGATAATTCCAGAAGCCAAAGCTTGCATTCCCTTCCCCTCCCAAATCCCGTAGTTATTTCTGGGGCTGTCTGTGAGCATCCTCAGCGCTCTCTGCCCCACCTGGGTGCAGGAAATGCAGTGGATTTGCAGCAGGCCACTGCCGACACCTGAGCACGAGCTCTCAGCGGGGGTGGCCAGGCCCGACTGAATATTCCAGGCATTTGCTTTTTAAAAGGAAAGCCTTGCCCAAGGCTCAGCAGATGGAAGCAGAGCTCGTGTGCACGTTTGACTAAACTCGGTGAGTATCTGGCACCGCTTTGAGCACTTCCTACGTTCCCCTGGGATCTGCTGATCGCTGGATTCATGCAGCACTGCTGCAGTGGAGCCCTTCCCGCTGCTCCTGCCTGTTCCTAACCCTGGCTAAACCATCCTCCCCAGGGACACAGCTCCTTGGATGGCTGAAGGTAGGACAGATGCCTCTTTGTGTACAGCTGGCGTGCAGGGAACGGGGGCTGCCGTGAATGGGAAATCAAGATTGATTCATGAGCGAGAATAAACCCCAAATTGCTCTCATTATGTCTTCTGCCTTTTTTTTTTTTTTTTTTTTTTTTTTAAATCTTTCTGTGCTCTGGCAGATCCATATGGATGTGCTGTACATACTGCTGGTGGGGATAAGGACTTTAGGAAGATGAGTGTTAATTCTGAAAGGAGTGGAGATTTAAATGGCTCTTTAAAATTTATATGGATGGATACTTGAAAAAAAAAATATAATCCCTGTGCTGTTCTTGGAAGCTCGGGGTTCTGCTCATCTCTGTGGTGCAGGAGGATGATTGTAGCACTAGGATTGTGCCAGTCAAGTTAGGGGTCCACATGCTTGTCTGTGCCCCCTTCTGCCAGGGGCAGGAGCAGCCAAGGCTTTCGTGGAGTTAATTTGGATTTTTTTCCCTTGAAATACTGGCACTTAGAGGGTTGTATTGGAAAGCAGTGAGCCCGCCCATAAAAACTGTGTGAATGCTTTACTGGGGTTCTTTAGCCTGGAGAAAAGGAGGCTCAGGGGGGCCCTTGTGGCTCTGCACAACTCCCCGACAGGAGGGGACAGACAGGGCTCTGCTCCCAGGGAACAGGGACAGGAGGAGAGGAAATGGCCTCAAGCTGTGCCAGGGGGGGTTCAGGTTGGACATCAGGAGGAATTTCCTCATGGAAAGGGTTGTTAAGCACTGGAAGGGGCTGCCCAGGTGGGTGTTGTAGTCCTCATCCCTGGAGGTGTCCAAGGAAAGCCTGGATGTGGCGCTCAGTGCCCTGGACTGGTGACGAGGTGGGGATTGGGCACAGATTGGACTGGATGATCTCAGAGGTCTTTCCAGACTCAATGATTCTGGGATTGTGTTGAGTCTCTGTAACTCTGTGCTCACAGCAAATGGGGAATTAGGAGTGTGAGGGATGGAGCTGAGCTGCCCTGGGGGTGCTCTGTGGTCACAAGGACTTGGAGTCTGTCTCCATTCCTCATCTGACAGGAGGGTTGGGTGTATCCAGGGCACAGAGACCCCTCTGTGAGGGGCTGATCCTCGTGTGGAGATGCAAACAGCAGAACTAAGCAGGTGTGAATCCAGCCCAGCTGGAGGCTGTTCCAGGGTAGAGCAGGACACAGGTACAGCCCCAGGGCGGGGGCATTGAGGTGGATGCTCCTTTCCTCCAGCCCCAGTGTCCTTGGAGAAGAAAAGTCCCTGTTCTGCTCCCAGGAGCCCCAAGATGCTCCTGTGTATGTGAAGAACTTTCTCTCCAGCTGTGCAGTCCCCAGGATTCAGCAGATCCTGGCTGCAGGCATCTTCCCCACGGCAGTGTCAGCAGGGAGGCTTGGGTGAGCAGGGTAATTTTTGGTTCCCCTTGGAAGCTGAAGCAATTGCTGAGAGAGAGGAGCTGTGGAGCAGCTGGGAGTGAAACCACAGATCACACTGTTCTCCAGCTCTTTGAGGTCACTATTTCTGCTCTGATACAGACATAGAATCATTTAGGTTGGAAATGTCTTTAGAATCATTGAATCCAACCATTAATGGACTCGATCTAGTAACAATACACCAGGGCAAGGACTCAGGTGCTGATGGGGGAGCTCTCCTGGCTCAGCAGAGCAGTTTCTTAGCTGGCATTTCTCTTTTGATTTCCATGACCGCTTGTTTGTGTTGAATTTCTCAATGTGGCAGCTGGGTGAAGGGTGACAGGGGGGAGAGGCTGCTGTGCTCGGGGTGCTCCGTGGCTGGGAGGGAGCTGTGCTTCCCAAAAGCAGCCTGGCAGATGACACACTGCATTGACCTACTTTCGGGAGAGGCGCAGGAGTGTTGGGAGAGCTGTGTCCGTAGGCAGCTCCAGGATGAGAGCAGCAAGGAACGGCTCCAGTGTGCTGCTGGAAAACTGCTGCCAAAGCTCTGCAGCCCTGGAGGGGGCAGGGAATGGGAGATTGGCATGGGAATCTCTGCCCCTCTGAGAGTTCCTTCTTCAGGAATGTCTCCCCTTTTATGGATTCCTGCTTTGGAGCACATGCCTGAGAAATCTGGCTGTGTGCGGTCACCGTCGTGGAGTGCAACAGGTCCGAGATACACCCTCAGCCTGGGGGAATTCTGGTTCAAAGCTGGGATTAAAGCTGGGATCAAACCCCCAAAGAATCACTGTTGGTTCAGCATGGCTTGGGAGGGGAAAGCATTGCTATGTAGCCAGATCTCCTGGAAATCAAAGCTAATTCCAGAGTGGAGAGACTTCCATGTGTCCTGAAGTGGAGAAACCTGTGATGGCTTTTTGACCCATAGACCATAACCCAATCTGATAAAGACAAATCTGATGCCCAAAAGAAGGCAAATTTTTCTGGGAAAGGAGGATAAAACCCACTGCAGGGGCTGTGTATTTTCCCAGGAAGATGAAAATAGGGAGCAGTGCTTTATTGGAGCTCTGGAGCAGTTCTTAGCATGCTCTTCTGTGGACATGATGACTGAAGAGAAAACAGGGGCAAGTTCTGTTAACTAACGTTTCTCCTCTTCCATCTGCTGCCTCTGTTTCTCCATTGCAGGATTCCCTTTCTGGGCTGTGCTGTTTTCCTCCACATCTGGTGCTGGGAATGCTTTTGGGAGCTGGGCTGGCCTGTGGTTTGGGGAGTGTGTGGGAGGAGGCTGAGCTGGGCTGAACTGGGCTGAGCTGGGCTGTGCTGAACTGAACTGGGCTGAGCTGGGCTGTGCTGAGCTGAACTGGGCTGAGCTGGGCTGGGCTGAGCTGGGCTGGGCTGAGCTGGGCTGGGCTGAACTGGGCTGAGCTGGGCCAGGCTGGGCCAGTGGCTCCACCAGGATGTGGGGGTGGTTTCTGTCCTGCCTGTTCTGCTGTCTCAGGTTTGGGTGTTAGTCCAGAGTGAGGGATTGTCCTTGCTTGGATCAGCCCAGGAAGGTGGGACATGTGTCCTTCCTCCTGAGCGGGAGCACCTGGACAGGGATCAGGAGGAAAGTGGAGCCCAGCGCCCTGCAGAGCTGTCAGCTCGTTTCTCCTGAGGAATCCAGTCAATCCGGAGTTATTAACAAAGGGATAATTACTCACCTAGGACTTCTGCTCCTCCCTGCCTGGCTCTGTCACAGCCTGGGGGCTGGTGACTGCACTGGGTGACCTGGCTCCCCTCTGATACTCTTGACAGGTTGATGTGGCAAAAGCTTTTTTCTCTCCTTGGACAGGAGAGGCTGTGTGAGATGTGGATTTCCTGGGAAATCAGTGCTGATGGTGAAGCAGCTGGGTGGATGAGCAGCAGGTGGGATGGTTCCAGTGCACATCCACATGTTGGGAAGAAAGGGTTTTCCCAATTCTCTGGTGTTCTGGCTGAGCACAGCTCACATTATCTCACTCCCATTCTGCCTGTCCTGGGCTGTGTCCCCTCCTGGGCTGGTCCATGTGTCCCTCAATGTCTTTGTCTTTCATCATCCTCTTTCCCAACTTCTTGCAGTCCAAACTGCTCCTGTAAATCACTGGGCAGTTTATTCCCCTTTAGAGTAGGAAGGACTTCTGCTAACGAGGCAATAGGAATTTTTATTAATGTAGTTATTAACTACAGAGAGCTCAGCGGAGATGATGTGACAGCTTCTAATAAAAACATCCCTGATGAGGAATTGGGCAATGGCTTGTTTGGACCTTCTTTCCATATTTGGAATTGATGATCTTGGAGGTCTTCTCCAACCTGAGCCATTCTGTTTGTCACCTCTCAGCCCCTCGGTGCCTTCCTGAAGCTTTTGTGCTCTGGGTTGAAAAGGTCCAACTCCTCTCTGTGCTCCTTCCCCTGCGGGGGAGTGGTCAGGCACAAATAATGGCTGAAAAAAGGGTCAAACCCCAATTTCACAGGACCCCCTTCCATGATTTTGTTTTATTTCGGGTGATGTTTTCTATACAGAAGCCAGTTGGAGCAAAAGCGCTTTAAAGAATGCTTCTCCCCTCTCCTTCAGTGACATGTGGGACGTGGTTTGGCTCTGTTTCCAAGGGATTTTCTGGCAGTGTTGGAGTTAGGGGGAGAAACAGGGAAGGGGATTCAAACATGTGCCTTCAGGAGCATTTCCTGTTACTCTGCATAGCTTTTGAGGGATTTTGGAGGACTGGGACTCCACACTGCTCTACCGTGTCCAAGCAGCAGGAGGGCACAGGGGCTGCTCAACCCTCCCTGTAACACACAGGACATTTTTGAGCAGCACAATCACCATTTCCAAGAGATGGCTCAGAACTGTGGAACATCACCTTGGGGAGAATTCTCCCTGCAGGTGTGGTTTAGTGCCTCTCCTCATTTGTATTTTCTGTCCTCAATTTCCCCTAAACCCAGGCTGTGTTCTGATCAGGACTTAAAGGGCAAGTCTGAGATCAGAGGCTTTATAAATAACTTTGTAAATCATTTTCATTGGTGATTTTGCAGCTCTGTTGTTGAGGTTAGAGCCTAGGCTGGAGCAGGGGGTGTCTGTAGTCCCTGCCCAGGCTCAGAGCTCTCCTGTCCGTCATGTCTTTTCCAGAAGCAGGTGGGTGGTTGTGATCCAAACCACTTCCCAGGGCTCAGTGACAGCTTTGGAGAGGCTTGACATTAATTGTGATCAGTTTTTGGTGTGGCTAGTGGAGGGCAGAAACGGCAAGTGAGACCTGACTGACAAATACTAATGCCTGCATGTTGATGGAAGTGCTGTGAGTGTTGAAAGGGTTTCCTTTAATCCTTGTGGGGCTGGAAGCTGTGCCTGGGCCCACACAGGCATTGCTCCGATAATAAAATTCAGCCATGCTTGGAGGTAAGAACATTGTGAGCATTTCTTAGGCCTGGGGTTGGAAGCTCTGAGCTGGGGAGGATTGAACTGAGTTTATCTTATCCTAATTTCTCCATATGGGAGCTTTAAGCTGAAAGGCTGAAGACTTCAGGATGGGATGGTGGCATCCAGTCAGTCCCAGCCTCTGGAACTGCCTGGTTTCTGCCTGTATTATTTGGGGTGTCATAGCCTCTGGTCCATTTGAGCTCCTGAGTCAAGGTTCTCTTTAATTTTATTTTGCTTGTGGGGCAATCTTATCTAAAAGGTGCCACTCATCCTCTGTGAGCTCCCAGGTGTGGAGCATCTCAAGGAGCTTCTGCTTCAGGGTTCTCAAACCCTTGGCAGGAGAGTGAGCACTGGGTGTCCCCAAGGCTGTGGCAGCACTGATGTGCTCCTGGCAGCTGATTTTGGGGTGTCCTGCTGGTTCATAGCTCCATGAGCTCCTTCACAGAGCAGGGAGTTTAAGGACATGGGGTAGTGGTGAGCTTTGCAGTGCTGGGTTAATGGTTGAACTTGATGATCTTGGAGCTTTTCCAGCCTTGATGATTCTATGATCTCTGTCTAAGAAATCCAGCTTAGTTTCCAGAAGTGTAGAGATTGGGAAGCAGTAGGAGTGAAGGAGCTGGGGGACATCAGGAGGTCTCCTTACCACCAGCAAGTGCAATTTTGGGGGCTCAGTCTCTCCATCAGAAAGTGGCTCTAAGCCACTTTCTGGTGGCCACGACCAGCACCTCATTTTCCACACCTCCAGCAATGAGCCTTTCCTCCTGGTTGGCACAAGCCAGCAGGAATCTGAGCTGGTCTTGGTGACTGGCACACACTGAAAAGACCACTCAGATTGCTGGGAATTAAAAATGAGATCCCAGATGTTAAACTCAGCACCAAATTCCAGGTGTTAAACACAGCACAAATTCCAGGTGTCAGTGGTGGCCTCTTGGTCCATCTCCAAGGCAGAGGCAGCGATGAGATGAAGCTCAGAGGCCTCTTAGATGAAGGGAAGGCAGCTGGATTTGTGCTTCCAAAGGCCTTGGATGCCATGAGGTTAATTCCTTTCCCAATGGCTTTCCATGGTGTGTGTGAAGGAGGCTGCAGGGCTCAGAAGGGGATCAGAAGGAATGTGTGATGAGCCCCAGTCCGTGAGCAGTGATGCTCAGGAAATGAAGGACTGCTGAGGAGCATTAGCCAGGGTTGTGTAAGCAACCTTAATTCTGCTACTGCCTGCCTGGGAGCCTGGGCTGCTGCCTCCTCCATCCCCTGTGGCATTTTGGGTTGGGAAATGGTGGTTTTCAGTAAGTGCTCCTGCTCCCTTGGCCCATCTCTGGGGGAAGCTGAGCCACAGGGAGAGCAAGGAGCAGAAAGCTGCTCTTTTATGGAAGCATCAGGTTATAAATGTATTCCTGGGCCACTCTGGGGAAGGAAAAGGTGGGTGAGTGGGATTGGTGCTGGCTTTATCCCACAGGGATCACACTACATGGGTGCTTAAGCACGAGACCCTGAGCTGCCTCTGGAAATACTGGATAATGGCTTGCCCCCTGTGCAAGATCCTCCTAAATTCCTGCAACTTTTAAATACTTGGCTGTGTGTCTCTTGTTTTCCAGCAGCATTCCCAGTAAGGGAGCTGGGTTTATATCACTTATTCTCCCTTAAGCCAACCAGAACTTCGTGCTGCTCGTTTTTGGGGTCTGTTTTATTCTGTGCCATTCAGGCAGGTTCCAAGCCTTATTCCCACCCTGAATAATGCAGGACTGTGAGCTCACATAATCCATCCTGTTGGAATCACTCAGAGTTGGAAGCTCTGTGGCTTGCAGCAGTGTGTACAGTGTGTTGGCAGATGACTTAAATGCTCCTGAAAGGCTGATTTTCTAGGTCACTCCTATAGGAAGCCGATAAAACTGGCTCTGTGTGACCCATGTGTCACTGCTGTACCCACAGCCCTTCACTCAAGGTGCCTTTTCACTGTGATCCTGCCTTCTGGAAGCAGTTTTTAGAATCTATTTCAGGAGCTTTATCCCAGAACTGCTGTTCCTGAGGGTTCCTGGGAGAGCCCAGGTGACGCAGGCACACCTGAGAGCTCTGAAGTTCAACAAGACATGGGAAGAGGTCTCATCCACCCCCATGGAGAGCCCATGGAATTATTTAGGTTGGGAAAGCCCTCTGAGATTATTGAGACCAACCATTCCCCCAGCATTGCCAAAGCCACCAGTGACCCATGTCCCCAAGTGCCACATCCACATGGCTTTTAAATGGTGGCTTCCAGTGACAGGACAAGAGGAATCACCCTTGGGTTGTGCCAGGGGAGGTTTAGGTTGAATATTGGGAATATTCCTTCATGGAAAGTGTGGTCAAGCACTGGCACAGCTGCCCGGGGCAGTGGTGGATTCACCATCCTGGAGGGATTTAAAAGCTGTGTGGATGTGGCACTTGGGGACATGGGTCAGTGGTGGCCTTGGCAGTGCTGGGAGAACAGTTGGACTTGATGACCTCAGAGGGCTTTTCCAACCTGAATGATTCCATGATTCTGTGATGGTTTAGCAGTAAAGCTGCCTGGAAGGTCTCTCAGAGCCTGACTTTTACCTCTAAGGTTTCTGGATGATTATAGATGTGACTGGGCAGGCAGTGAGAGTGATGGATAGAGTTGGGAGTGCAGGAGAAACTGGTCATGGACACTTGGAGAACAAAAGGCAGTCCCTGATGCCACCTCCAGCCCTGGGCAAAAGCTGGGGTTTGAGCAGGGTAGGGCAGAGGTGACTCCCAAGTGTTGTGACCACATCAGCTCTCAGTGAGGAAGAAGGAAAGAGAAAGGGATGGGTGTAAGCAAGGAAAGGATGCTTTGTGGTGTGAGGGGCAGGTAGAAGGGGAGGTGAAGCAGAGCAGGGGTCAGCTGGGACTTGACTTTGATGTCCAGGGGGGAGAGCAGAGGGAATGTGAGGGTCTGATCTCAGCCTGTGCCGTGGGTTGGGGCTGTTCAGTGCTGTGCTGGTGGCCACAGCCATCCCTGGCTCTGTTCCTGCTATGGGGGGAGCAAACCCCTCCAGCTCCCTCTGCACCTGAGGACAGTGCTCTTCATGTGGGGAGTGCCACTCCACACCAAAGGTCTCTGATTTTTTGGCTCCCAGGGTTTTTTGGCTCTTTTGGGCTGGGAATTTGCAAGCTTAATGCAGGCTGTTGTGCTGGCAGCCTTGCAGGCAGGCTCTCCATGGCAACTCTCCCTATACACAAAGCACCATATGGCTTTTGGAGGGGGAGGGAATGAATCCAGCAGAAAAGTCAACCTTTGTTTGTGGTGCTGTTTGTCTTTGCTCTCTGGGATGTGTGGGGAGGTGGAAACTTGGAATGCTGGTTCCTGGGCACGGCTTGTGCTGGCCATGCCACCACGAGGGTGCAGGTGATCTCTCAGATGGCCTTTCCTGGTTTTTTACACTGGAATTTGCTGTGAAAATAAACCCATCATACACAGAGACCCCCCTCTTTGGGCTGAGCTCTCTGCACACAGATGGAGCAACAAGGATCCCATTCATCCCTATCGTGTTCATTCCCCAAAGGGCTGGGAAGGCTCCAGAGCCCCTGGTTTGGGCAGGAGCTGGCCAGGAGGCAGGTGCCTGTGCTCTGCCCATATTTTATACCCCTCATTCCAAAGGGAAGCCTTCACTTGCCTGCAAATCCTCCCTTTTCAAGCCTCTCTGGAAGGAATGAGGAGAATAAATATCTTAATCTGTGTCTGTGGAAGAGTAGGAAGTGTTTGTGTGTCTACTTGGAGAGGGAGGAAAAGAAATGATGTGGGAATGAGGAGAAGGGAGCAGCCTGTGCCTTTGGGATGTGGTTCCAGGGGCTGCTGTGGGCTGCCAGCAGGATCACTGAGATGGCCTGGAGCTGACCACTGCCCGTGTGTGCTGGCTGGCAGGAGAGGTGGCTGCCTGTCCCCTCTGGGTGCTGTGACACAAGTTGCCTTCCAGGAGCACTGTTTGGTTTTGGTTTTGCCCTCAGATGTGGGCAAAGGCTCCTCTTCGTGGCACCCACTGTGGTGAGCAGGTCACAGTCCCCATCCCCTCCCTGCTGTCAGCCAGGGGCTCAAATCCCAAAATAGCACCAGGGATAATTATTAATGGGAAAACTCCCCTTAATTGTAGGCTCAGGCTCATGGATGGAGCTGTGCAAGTGGGGACAGAGGGACATTTGAGGAGAGGGACAATGCCATCTTCAGATTATAGAACCATTAAGGTTGGAAAAGACCTCCAAGGTCATCAAGTCCAAGATGCTCCCATGCTACCCCAATAGTCAGAGCAGGAGGTGGCCTTGCCCTGAGCAGGGTACCCAGGGCAGCATTTCCAGGTGAGTCCCAGGGCCCTGCTCTGGCTTAGCAGCTGGAAGCAGCAGCACTGCTGGTGCCATAGTGGGACAGCAGTGGGATAGTGAAGCGCTAAGCTGGGACCAAGAGCACCTTCCCCCTGCTGCAGCCCTGACCCCGTGGAGCTCAATGTCTGGTGCTGGAAAAGCAATTTGGGTCATTCCTGGAGTGGATTCACAGCCAGACCCCCAGGCCCAGATGAGGGGAGGGATCATTTCTTAGTGCCATGTGTTTGACTTCTCCCACCCCAGGGAACCCCTCAGGCTGGTGGCTCCAGTATCTCCTGGGTGCCCACCTGTGTCTGCATTCAATGGTCAGCTCAGAGGGCTTGGGGGTGGTGTTTAGGTGGGAGGTGTTACTGCAGGCCTGAGTCCTCAGTTCATCCTGTGCCCTAATCAGAGAATCATGGAATGGTTTCGGTTGGGAGACACTGTAAGTTCATGTCATTCCACAGGCAGGGACACCTTCCACCATCCCAGGTTGCTCCAAGACCCATCCAGCCTGGCCTTGGACACTGCCAGGGATCCAGGGGCAGCCACAGCTGCTCTGGGCACCCTGTGCCAGGGCCTCCCACCCTCACAGGGAACAATTCCTTCCCAATATCCCATCCAGCCCTGCCCTCTGGCAGTGGGAAGCCATTCCCTGTGTCCTGTCCCTCCATCCCTTGTCCCCAGTCCCTCTCCAGCTCTCCTGGAGCCCCTTTAGGCCCTGGCAGGGGCTCTGAGCTCTCCCTGGAGCCTTCTCCTCTCCAGGTGAGCACCCCCAGTGCCTTGACCAAACCCCTAATCCCTTGACCTTTTACCAGGTGTACGAAATGACCACAAAGCGATTCCTGAATGAAAAATGGCCTTTCTTGACACCTGGAGAGGGCCTGTTCCTCTGGCTGAGGCTGGCACTGTCCCACCTGGGTGGCCGCAGCAGGACAATCGTGCCTTATGTGCCCCTTTGGGGGCCCTGGGATGGGGCTCTGGAGGGCACAGAAGGTGACCCCTGTCCCTTCCCAAATCCTCGTGCATTCCCTGGGATCACGGCCAGCTGCCTCCTCCTCCTCCCGGCCGCTTCCTCGGCAGCAGCCAGGCCCGGTGCCGCAGCCATGGCAGCTCCGAGGCGTGTGGGCTTGAGCCTGGTGTTTATTTTGGGACTGCAGCACCGCTCCTGATCGGGAGCTTCCCGCCCGGGATGGATCTAGGCCGTGTGCCGGATCGGCCATCAGCTCTTGCTCGAGGGAGCACGGGCAATTCTCGCTGCCTCCCTCGCTGGCAGGGCCGGGAGCGGTGCTGCAGACGGGGCTTTGGGGTGGGAGGAGGGATTTATTTGGAAGCTCTGCCGCTGTAAAGGTGGTGCTGTTTTTCCTGTGGCCCGTGCGGGTGCTCCTGAGGCGTGCGGCCGCGGGAGGAGCCGCAGCCCGCCTTCCCCGCCGTTCCCATGGCGCTGGGCTGTCACACACACACCCCGTGCGTTCCCTGCCCACAGCGGCGTTAAACCGCCGGGGAGGCAGGGAACGGAGACGGGGGAGAAGCCGGGAGAAGGAATGGAGGGCATGGAGGGGCAGGGGTGAATCCAGGAGCCGGCCCCGCTGGATTTGTGGCAGGGAGAAGCCCCGGTGCAGGTGGGATGCCCGGAGCAGAGGCCCTTCCTGAGGGCTGCAGGCACCGGTGCGTGCACACAGGGGCTCCTGTCCCACCGCTGTCGTGTCTCCCAAACCCACCCTCGGCCTGAGGGTGCAGATTTCCCTCTCGGTGATCCCAGCTGTGTGTTTGCTTCCCTCTGCAGATCCCGACAGCCAGCTGTATGATATGGGATATACCCCCGAGGAGGAAGCCCCGGCCTGTCCCGATGAGTTTGATGACTTCGTCACGTTTGAGGCAAGTATGAGCTCTGTTCATTCCCATAAATGATGGCTGCATTTAGTGGGCGTAGGATTTGGGCATGGAGGCTCTTCCTGAGGACAAGAGAGTTTGCTGTGACAGGGCTCAGGGATGCTTGACATGTAAAGGCAGATTAATTCTCTGCGTGATGGGCTCACAGAACCCACACCAAGCATTTGGTGCTGTTAAAGCTTAATTTGGTGTTGATAAAACAGAAGGAGCAGAGCACAGTGCCCTGGGTGGAAAGGGAGCCCCTTTCTGTGGTGAAACACTGGTGACATGGGAAGGAGACCTGCTGCTCTTGGCTTTGTCTTCCTGCTGGAGTTTCTGAGCCTGGAAAACCTCAGCTTGGTTTGGAGATGTACCAGCCAGGAGCCTACCTGAGAGGCACAGCAGAGCAGTGGGATGTTGACATTTGGTGCTGTTTGGCCAGTAAAAAGCAGAGCAGAGGACAAAAATCTACATTTTCTCTCTATTCTGGGGCTTGATGAAGGCTGTTTCTCCGATTTGGGTTGTTTTTCCTCTAATTAAAGCCTCTATGCCTTGGTTCCCTCCTGCATTCCTTACCACAGGAGTACATTGCAGCAGTGATCCTGCTGTTCCCAGCTGGAAAGGAGAGACCTCTTATCTGTGTCTGGGGGTTTGGGGCTTGTCTTTGAAGGCTTCACCCATTCCTGCTCTGTGCCCTCCAGCCTGGAGCAGGAGGTGCTGCAGGTGCCTTGGGAGCAAAAGGATGGCTGGGTCCCTGTCCCACGTGGAGACTGAATCACTTCCCTCTGCTTTTTCTTTTCCAAACTTTCCTCTTCTGGGTTGTGACACCTATGTCTTGGTAGCCTGGATGTTTTTGGGGTTGTCCTGTGGAGAACCAGGAGTTGGGCTCTGATCCTTGTGGACTCCTTCCCACTCAGGATATTTATGATTTTGTGTGATTTTTATCACACTACTTGTTGCTGGCAATGAGATTCTCAACCTGCTTTGTATTTGCATGCAAATATATTTATTTGTATCTGTGGGTGTTTTTGCTTGGTATAGTCTGTAGTACATCGTTTTGGCCTTGTGTTTTGTTGATAAAAGGTTAATGATAGGCTGAGTGTTGGGCAGCTGGTCCTAAAATCATGGAATGATTTGGGTTGAAGGGACCTTAAAGCTCATCCAGTGCCACCCCCTGTCATAGGCAGGGACACCTTCCACTATCCCACATCACTCCAGGCCCTCTCCAGCCTGGCCTTGGACACTTCCAGGGATCCAGGGGCAGCCACAGCTTCTCCAGTCAAGGTTGAATATTGGTTTATTTTTCCTTTTTGCATAGTAGTCACAAGCCCCAGGAACAGCTGAGGAGAAGTGGGACAGGAAGGCAGACAGGGAGATGGATTTGCATGTTTTTTATGTGGTGTAGGGTCACAAATGTGCATTTTAACACTGGACTGAGCAGTGTGGAGGCTGTGACAGGCAAAGGCTTTCACTCTTTGCTCCTCAGACCTGTGTCAAGGGACCATCTTGCCTGAGATTCCGAGCGGGGATGTTTTCCAGAGGGTAATTTAACACAGATGAGCTCTGTCAGCACTGGGAGCTATTCTGGGCAGCAATACCAACAAGGCAGGTGTGCGCCCCACTGGGATGAAATACTTCTGCTGCTGGGCCAGCTTTTCCTTGAAAAGACAAGGTGACCCAAAGGAAAAAGGTGATGAGTCCTGAAATCTCCTTTTCCAAAAGGTCTAAGTGGATTTTTATACTGAATTCAGTGTAGTCATCTAAAGGACAGCTCTACGTTTAACATGCCGGGGAAGAATTACCCCTGTTGTCTTGGATACGTGATTCGAAATAATTTCCAGCCTGACAGGATTTCATAGAGGTTCAGCAAATGAGAACATGCTCGAGAAATACCACTCAGCCCTGGGAGTGTAAAAATAAACTGGAGTCTTGGGGCGAGGGGGTTTTTGTTCTCTTCTGGCTGAGCCGTGAGCACCCAATGTGCCTTTTATCCCACACGTCCTGGAGTGCTGCGCCTTGGAAAGCTGGAGCTGGCCCAGGGAGGGAGAAGCCGTGGTACAAAGCATCCTGCTGGGAGCAGCAAAGGTGTGTTCCTCACAGGAGCACCTGGAAAAGAGCTGGAGAGGGCTCCAGCAGACCCTTCTTCCTTAGGGGGAGCAGAATATCAGCAAGGCAGAGAAGAGAATAAACAGCCCTCGCCAATATCGATATTCCATCTTGCTTGGATTCTCCAGAAGAGATGAAGGGGGAAAAATCACCTTTCAAAGTGAAGACATCACTTTTCCTCAGAGTAAATTTCTCCCTGCACCAGGCAGCAGTTTGGGCTCAGGGATATCCCCATGTCAGCCCTGGGAAGATGCTGCACCGGGACACACAGCTGAACACACCCCAAAACACAACTGGGACTCCTCAGGCACTGGGTGAGCCCCTCTGGCCGTGGCAGGGCCATGGGGTGAAGTGGCACAGCTGGGATTTCTCCTCCCCTGTCACATCAGAGCTGAAGGAGTTGCTGCATTTGCAGAAGTGCTGGGAGCAGTTGTGGTTACTGGAGTGGAGCACTGGCTGTGGTCCCTCTTAAACAGCCCAAAATCCCGGTGGCTGGAGTGCTCAGCTCTTCCAAGTGCTGAGGTCTGAAGGGGAGCTTTCCTCCTCAACGTTCGTTCAAACAAGTGTAAACAAGTACTTTAAGCAGTCTTCAGGAAAATGTCTTCCCTTTGTTAATAAGGTTGCTCTGCTTGATGACTCATGTCCTCTTCTGGTGACTGTCATCAAGAGAGCTCAGCATCCATGGAAAACCCTGAGAGTTCAGAACTGGGGACTTTGGCCCAGTGTTTGCTCTCCGGAGAGAATCACCAACACCTGCTTCCTCCAGGAAAAGGCTTTTGAAGGGGTCAAGGTGTGAACTCAGGAATTTGTAATGTTGGATACTCCCCCAGTTCAGCCAGTGGTGTGGCTGTGGATGTGCCGTGGATCTCCTGGCTCCTGTTGCACCATTCCAGGAGTGTCCAGCAGACAGAGCTGTTAAGGTGCTTCCAAAGAGGATTTCTGCTCCCGTGGCTCCACTGAGACAGCAGCTCCTGCAGCCAGGTGGCTTCTTGTGCCTCCAGCTGAGCTTGCAGGGGGCTCATCCCGATCCCTCCAGCTCTTCTGTCACACATTCAAGAGGAGCCTCATCCCTGTGCACCCAGCTGGGAGCAACAAGAGCATCACCTAGCTGGGATCACCTCCTACCAAAAACTAATGACAGCCTTCCTGCTTTGCCAAAGTCACGCTGAAGGGAGCTTGGAGCTTTTCCATCTGGACACCTGAGCCTTGTTTTCCCCCAGGCTGGGCTGGCACAGCTTGGCTGCTGACTGCCTGGAAGGTGGGAGTTCCTGCCTCCCTTGCGAGCTCCTGTGGAGCTCATGACTCAATGCTGAGGCACAGGACTCGTTTGGAATGCTCTGGGGGACATGGAGGGGAATTTGGAGTTAGATTTCCTGGAGTCATGGAATCATTGAGGCTGAAAAGGCCTCCAAGCTCAACCACCAGCCCAGCACTGCAGGAGTACCCGCTGTGCCTTTCCCTAGGGTGAGGGCTCTGCCCCTCTGCTCTGCTCCTGGGGCAGGTGAGCCCCCTTGGGCAATGCAGAGTGGGAAGGATGACTTTCAAAAAAGGAAAACAAGGCATGAAAATCCTGGGATTAGGCTGGGGTGGGCCTGGAGATGTGTAAGTTTAGGTTGGCTGGAGGAGAGGCAGAGCCAGTGCTCTGTAAAGGCTGCCTGGGAGCACCATAAATACCCCAAACAGGGATTTTTAGCTCTGGGAACTCGTGTTTTGGGCCAGCAAGGTCAGAGGACGGCTCTGGTTGAGCTCTGCAGGACAGGGCAGCAGTAAACCCTGCGGATGCAGTGCCTTGTGCAGGGCTGTTGCCATCTGCTGGGCGGCTGCCGTGGCTCCTCTTGGAAGCAGCCAGGAAAACACTCTCTGCACAGCCACAAGAGGGGAATTTAGCTTTCCCTGGAAGCCTTCACCTGCCCAGGCACATCCCCCCTGGCTATTGGTCTAGCAGGGGGTGGATCTAGGGAGGAAAATGGGAGCTGGGCAGGTCCCAACTTTTGTGTATTTTGGGAGTAGGAGCTACTGCTGGCTCTCCCAGCCTGCCTGCCTACAGGTGCAGCTGGGAGAACTCCAGCTCAGAATATTCCATGACATTCTGTGCAAAAGTGAGCAGCAGCTTTAAGGCCAACACATCAACTCTGTGAAACTTTAACTCTGTTACAGCTAGGATTTCTTTCCATGTTGAGCAATTGAATTTAAGCCTTCTTTGAGGGCAGAAATCAGAGCGAGGCCATTGAAATCCGCATTGCTAGGTTTCTCCAGCTGCTCAGATCTTCTGCAAAGGGGGCCAGGATTTGCAGGGCCCCAGCTGTGTGTTATAACACAGAAGCTGTTGTGGGAGCACGAGGGGACCAGAGCTGGGCTGTGTGGAAGCTGTTCCCAGAGGCATCGCTGTCATTCCTCGTGCCTTGTGTTTTGCAGGGAGCCCACGTGGGGTGGTTGTAGGAGGCTGCTGCAGCCTCTTTGTGTCCTGTCCTAGTAGCCCTGTGGATCTTCTGAGCCCTCCTTTCCTAGTACAGAATTCCCAAGAAGACACTTGCCTTCCTGAAGGCAGAGATGGGCCTGCTGAGCACAGAGTGTTTGAGGGCCCTGCTTTGCAATCTGTGGCGTTTTAGGTGAGGTTTTTTCCTCCTCTGCCTCTCCACACCACTGTAACCATAGGGTGCATGTCTGACAGAGGCCAGCCAGGCTGAAAAGGTGAGGTTGAGCATTGTAACCTCCTCTGAGCTGTGCAAGGGGCTCAAAGCACCAGGACAGACCTGGCTTCAGCTTTCCCTGGCTGTCCTGACCCAGGTGTGAAGGTTTAGTGGTTGGAGTGGGGGCATGGAGGTGAGAGCTCAAGTTTTCTGTACAAGTGTCATTCCCACCTTCTGGAATGGCCTCAGTGAGCCTCTGGTCACAGGGCTGACCTGAAAGCACCTTGAATGAAATGGTCACAAACCCTTCTCCAGGGGCTGGCTGCTGGGTAATTGGGTGATAATTTGTCCTGAACAGCTGGTGGACTTGAAGTCTTGCAGGTGGCTGGAGCTGCAGGGCTGTGGAATGTGACAGAGGCAGCTCAGTGTCTGTTCACCTGTCCTTGGGGAAGCACATGGAGCCCTGAGCAGTGTCCCCATTGTCCCCAAAGCCTTTCTGCTCCCCTGCACTGAGACACCAAGGGCCATGAGCCCTCTGGACAGCAAGTGACAGTCCTGTATTATCCTTGTATTGACAGAATCCTGGAATGGTTTGTGTTGGAAGGAACCTTAAAGCCCATCCAGTTCCACCCCTGCCATGGGCAGGGACACCTTCCACCATCCCAGGCTGCTCCAAGCTCTGTCCAGCCTGGCATTGGCACTTCCAGGGATCCAGGGGCAGCCACAGCTGCTCTGGGCACCCCGTGCCAGGGCCTCCCACCCTCCCAGGGAACAATTCCTTCCCAAAATCCCGTCTATCCCTGCCCTCTGGCAGTGGGAAGCCTTGTCCTGTGTCCTGTCCCTCCATCTTTTGTCCCCAGTCCCTCTCCAGCTCTCCTGGAGCCCCTTTAGGCCCTGGAAGAGACTCTGAGCTCTCCCTGGAGCCTTCTCCTCTGCAGGTGAACACCCCCAGCTCTCCCAGCCTGGCTCCAGAGCAGAGGGGCTCCAGCTCTCCAGATCAATTCATGGTGATAATTTGATGTCTTAAAGCCTGAAAATACCAAAGAAATTAATTTCTAGTGCAGACTCTGAACTGTGTAGAGGGAAGGATGGGAGTGTAAATTGGACAGGGATGTCCCTGAGGGCAAGACCCAAGTGCAGGGCTACGGTGAGAAATTTCTCCACTGATGAGAAAAGATCCGAGTTGAAGTGTTTGCCCTGTAGGAAATAGGCTGGAAGGAGTTTGGAAAACAAACTCCTTGGAACCTTATCTTGAACCACGAGCAGATTGTGTGAGACTGGGAACGTGGTCACGGGGCTGTGGGACACCGGGAAGGACCGGGAGGTGTGGGGGAGCAGCAATGGAAGCCAGGTCTCAGTAAAAGTTCGAGAAATAAAACGGGCAGGGATTGAGCTTTCCTAATTAGTTTTAGTGTCTGATTTTGGGCTCTCGTGGGAAGTTCTCTGAGGTGCTGAGGCACAAGAGAGTATCAGAAGGGCTGTGACCTGCTCTGAGGAGGAGCAGATGAAGGCAGAGCTCGGGTTAAAGCATAACTCCTTCCCGTTCCAAGCAGGAATCTGGGCTGGCCTGGACTCGGCTCAGGAGGTCAACTGCTTATCAAGGTACAGGACACTTCCAGACAGTGCTGCTGAGCACTGGGTTCTGCTCAGAAGGAAGGATGTGGCCCAGAGGACAGCAAGGATAACCCAGAGAAAAAGGGGAAAACGTGCTTTGGGAAGGTAGTGGAAGGAAATCAGTGTGTTTATGCTGGGTAAGCAGGGCTGAGGGAGCTGAAATATGCGAGGTTTCTGCGGAGAGGAAACAGAAAACCAGACAAAACCCTCAAAACTTGTGGGTGTGAGCAGTTCCGAGGCGTCCCTATGCTGAGGGCTGCCATGGGAAAGGGAAAATCTCATGGATGAGCTCTTGCCCAGTGCTGGCTCTGCTGGGCTCCTGTCTGCAGGGAGCAGCTGCTTGGCTGAGAGCTCGGGCAGGGTGGCATTGGGGTGTTTGTAAACCTCCTTTGGGCTCAGTATTGTCACTGCCTGCCAGAGATCACCCTCTGAGTCACCAAAAGTGCTGCTGACCTGCCCTGGTAAGCAATCCGAGCTTTATTCATCCCTCTTTTTGTGGCTATAAGGAAGGAATTTGTCATTTAACGCTTAATTATTCACCAGAAGCAGCAGGAAGGCCGAGATAAGCCTCCACAGGTTGCCCTCGGATTCAACCTTTTTCTTTGGGGATGGATCCGTGGGAAGCGTGAGCACCTGGAGCGGGGCTCCCAGGACGTGCTCTTATTTTGGAATTCAGGGGAGCGGGAGGAGGCTGCGGTCACACGGAGGGAAGTGCTGGAGCTGCTGCTCCTTATCGGCAGCTCGGGAACAAAAGGCGCTCTGTTGGGACTCAGCAGCTCTCTCCTTAAGCCTCCCGGCTCCCCTGGACTTTGCTTCCCTCCTGCCTCCCAGAAGCAGCTCCCGGGGCTGGATCTGGCTCTGCAGAGGAGGTGATGTCTCCACAGGTGGGTTTTTGGGAGCTGACACAAAACGAGGAGGGGTGGGATTTCCAGAGGGACCCTGCTCAGCCCCGGAGGTGCCGGGAAGGGGCAGGTTGGGAACCCACCTGGCTTTTTACGTGGACAGATCCACCTGATTTTTTTACATGGGAATGGTTTAGATTAAAACAGGAGAGATTTAGATGGGATATTGGGAAGGAATTGTTCCCTGTGAGGTGAGAGAGGCCCTGGCACAGGGTGCCCAGAGAAGCTGTGGCTGCCCCTGGATCCCTGGAAGTGTCCAAGGCCAGGTTGGACGGGCTTGGAGCAGCCTGGGATAGTGGAAGATGTCCCTGCCCATGGCAGGGGGGTTGGAACTCGGTAGAACTTAATTGTCCCTTCTAACCTAAACCATTCCATAATTCTGTGATTCCATGGGCTGTGGTGTAACTTCACACTCCTCTGCCTGGGTCTACCCGGGGGAGTTGGACCAGCCTGCTGGTCTCTGGGGTGCTGGGGACAGCGTTCCAGGTGTGGTGTTTTGTGAGTTGGTTTTGGGGTTGTTTTTGGGCTGGGTGAGTGTTTTCAATTTGCCCCAGCAGGTGCAGCACGTTTCTCTTGCCCAGCCTTGAGGGGGGTGATGAAGTGTAACAACCCAAACTGAGGAGCTGAGCTGTGAATTTGCTAGGGCTGAGCACAGGCTCTATGTCCTCCCTGAAAAGCTGGCATTGCCTGGGTGTGTGGGAAGAGGGCAATATTAGGAGCCAGAGGTGACAGTCCCCAGAGTGGCATTCTGGAGGCTGAGCTGTCCTGGGGTGTTCCAGGGCTTTAATGTGCTGCATTAATGTGGGACCATGAACACAACTGTGTCCCTTCTCCATGCCTCCCAGCCTGGCACTGTCACTGCTGTCTGGGCTGCAGGGTGTCCTTGGGGTGGGATTTTTGTAGCTGATCCATCTCCTCTCCATCCTGTGTGCAGTCAGGGCTGGATTCTTCAGAAACAGATTCTTCTGCTGGGAAAGCAGAGTTGTTTTTCCTTTTCCTTGTCACTCACCTCCCCTCCCAACCTTCCCAGTGTTTGTGTCCAAGGACAGCAGAGCTTTGGGATGCCAGGACAGCTCCAGGGACAGCCCTGCCTGGAAGGAACCTCCCTGGGAGCCAGACTTTGCCCTCCTTTCCAAGGCAACGCCTTGGCAGAGCTTGTGCTGAAGCTTCTGTCCCTGGCAGATCAAAGCTGAGCCTGTCCCTGCCTGGACCTTGCAGGTGATTCCCCAGAATCACTCTCTTCTCACTGCAGCAGCTTTTTAAAAAATCCATATGGTTTTACAGCACTTTACAACATCTGGTAAAGTAATCTTTACTCCTGTATGTCATCAGAGTCCTGGAATGGATGAGCTGCTGCTGGAGGAGGCTCCTCACCTGTGTCAGCAGGGCACCTTACACCACCCCAGTGCTGATTGCACCATTTATTTCCTTTCAGAGGCAGGAGTGCTCACCTGGAGTTTCCCTGAGCAGGCAGAGATGCCTGTGGGTGGCCCATGTTCTGTCAGTCAGGTGTGGCTCTAGGGAAATACCTGCTGAGGGAGCTGGATTTGAGATTGGGAACCTCTGTCAAACCCTGATCCTGGTCCAGCTCAGAACTCTGTGTGTGCCTGAGTCCCAGTTTCAATGTTTGAGGTTTGCCTGAAGCACCCAGGGTGTGCTTTATTAGATAAAAACTTAAAATGTATTGATATTGGTGACACCAACCCTGCTCTGAATGTTCCTGGCAAGTCCCCTGGGGTGGTTGAAGCCCAGCCTGGCTGTCCTGAGCCCATGGATGTTTTTAAGGGTATTTGGCTGTTTTTTAAGCTGGAAAAAATGTTTACTTTCTGCTCACAGGAAGGCAAAGCTGGCTGAAGGAGAGCTGTGGCAGGGGGGTTTGAAGGGTCAATGTACGAACCAGCTGCTCGTGAGGCCATAAATAAGAACTTTCTGTACCCACACACTTGCCAGGGACAGGAATTTGGCTCTGTCAGGCATTTGGCAATACCTGAACCCTCTTGGTTTGCCTATCTCCTCCTGGCATCTCTTCTTGAGGTTTAGTTACTGATTCTGTGGTGAAATGTGTAGCAAAGTTCTCCACGCTCGTGCTCAGGAGAAGGACTTTGTTTACAGTCTCAGCTGCTTCTTAACTCATTGTCCACACAGGTTTAATTTTAATGGGGCTCTCTTGCTTTTGAAACCTCATCTAGGCTGGTATCACAGAGGAAAAATGCAATTTTTAGATAAGAAATTGATGTATATCTTTGGTGTGGCCAAAGGGCAGTGGTTGATGTGCTGTGCTGGTGGATTCTCCTACTCCAAAAGGGCTGCTCCCAAATCCAGCCTGTCTATGCATGTATTTCCCATCAATAAGGTGTTTTGGAACAATTTGGTAGAGAAATCATAGAATCATGGAATGGTTTGGGTTGGAAGGCACCTTAAAGGTCCTCTTGTTAACATCTGACTGAGGGCACTGTTCTGCTCCTGGTTTGCTTCATGATGAGAAGGTCAGCAGTAACCACAGCAGGAGTTTTAATGAAATTACTTGTGAATTGGAGTGTTTGGAGGTTTTTTGGCTTCTTTCAGTAGTTGTCTTTACTCTGTGCTTATTATAATATCTCAATTTGCTCATTATAATATTTCAGCATATGCTTAAATTTAAGCTTTTCCTCTGAGAAGTGTGGTGGAGGGGTTGGTATTTAAAAAGCTGCCTTTATTTTTTAGTGTGCAAGCAAAATTCTTTCCAGTTTGGCATGAAATCTTTTTCAAACAGACAAAAGGGAGGGGAATGTGCAGCTGGGGGTGGCTGCTGTCACCTCCTGGGCTCTCTCTGTCCGTGACCAAGCCAAGGCAGGTCAATCCTCTGCTTCCCCTTGTCCCTCCTGCTGGAGCATTAATGGTGTTTCTAGAAAGTGCAGCATAAATCCAGTAAAGCACTTAAGCAAGTCCCAGCTTTAGATGTGTAAGTGGTGTTGGTGGATTTATGCTTTTTTAAGTGGGTGGGGGCTTTAGAGGCTTTTGTTTCTCTCTGCAAGACTGGCACAGGCTCTGCCCTGGTGGAGCTCACTGGAACAGCCCCTGACTTCAGCCCAGCTCCGTGCAGGTTTATGTCGTGTTTAACTTCAGGGTGGTGTCCTGGAGGTGCTGGTGTCCACAAGCCAGGTGGAGGCTGAGCCAGGCTTCCAAGGGGAGCTCCTGGCTGTCTCCATCCTGCTGAGCGTGGTGGGCACAGGGGCTGGGAGAGCCAAGCAGGGCTGGACTGAGTCACTTGGCTGCTCCCAGTGTCCAGGTGGAGTGGGAATTGCTGTTATCAGCTCTCTCTCCATCCCTTTGAGGTTTTCCATCCCTTTTTGCCCTTGGAATGTCCAAGGCCAGGCTGGATGGGGCTTGGAGCAAACTGGGATAGTGGAATGGGCCGGGAGTGGAATGAGATGGGCTTTAAAGTCCTTTCCAACCCAAACCACTCCATGATTTTATGAATGCACTCCTTTGAGAAATGTCATATTTTCCAAAATCTTGGAAAAGCCCTGAAAGCTGTTCTGTGTGCCCTGACACAGAGGAAAAGGGTTCTGCTTCAGTCGTGCCTGCATTCACACTGCTGCTGTTTGGCTCTGCTTGAGGGGCAGCTGAGCACGTGGGATCTTGCCAGGTGAACTTCAGGTGGAGCAGGTAGCTTTCCATGAGCAGCTCTTCACCTGGAGGCTGGGCAGGAGGGCTCCCACCCCTCTGCCCAACCCCTCCATGACAGGGGATCAGCTGGAGCTCAGCACCGGCACTGGCACATCCCAAAATTCCTTGATTTGCTCTGAGGCATGCTGGGGAAATCCCCAAATCTTAGGAAAGGGGCTGGCACTGTGAAGGGTAACAAGAGCTTTGGCTTTTGGGGGGTTTCTGCTGCTGCTCCCGTGGTTCTCCAGACATCAGGGTCAGGAGGGGTTGTCCCTGTCCGTGTGTAGGAGCAAACAGGCAGGACTGAAGGTGAACACCTGCCTGGGGTGCAGAAGAGGGAGGAAAACATAGTTCTCCTTGCTCATATCACAATCTCTTAAAACCCAAACCCTTCTGCTTTCCCAGAGCCTGCTCACTGATGGGTTTGAGATGCTGCTCCAGCTGAAATGCAGAGATTTGAGTGCTTGCAAATCAGAAGCTGTAATGAAGATTTAGAAACAGTTTATTTGCTGTTGAGGGATGGGAGGTTTTACCAGACAGGGCAAAAAAAAAGGTGGTCCAAGGGCTAACTGTGAGTTTTGAATGGTGTTTTTTGCAGGGAATTCAGATTAATAACATATTCTCTTGGAATGGGATGGGAGAAAGCGGCAGCGATGGGAACTGCTGAGTCAGCAGTGGGTAATCCCTCCTGCCCTGGCCAAATCCATCCTGGCTCACAACAAAACCTCCCTCCAGCTCTTACTTAGTCCCTATTTTTGTGATCTGCTTCCCAAGCCCTGCAAGCATGAGGTGCACCCCGTGGTGCCCACAGAGCAGTACATGGGCCTGGGGTGATTCCAGAGGTTGGATTCCTGCGTTCAGAAATGCAACACAGCCAAAATTCCCCGCCTCATCCATGTCTTGTCCCGCTCTGCCACGGATCCACGCAGCTGCAGGATCTTACTGATTTGCTTCTTGCGGATTTTTTTTTTGTTGTTGTTAACCAGGCAAATGAGGTGACTGACAGTGCCTACATGGGCTCGGAGAGCACCTACAGCGAGTGCGAGACCTTCACGGATGAGGACACCAGCACCCTGGTCCAGCACGAGATGCACGACGAGGTGGAGACCGACAGCGCCATCGACTCCGCCGTGCACTCGGAATTCACCGATCCCATCGAGGAGCCGGAGCATGGGTGAGGGGGAGCAGCCAGGAGCAGAGCCCCCCACGTGGGGCAGGCAGGAGGGAGACACAGCCCCAGGGCTGCACAGCGAGTGGGCCGAGTTTGTCTTGCTGGGACTTGGTTTGTTCTTTGTGTTCGTAACGGTGTGCGGGACCGAAATAGCTCTTCTGGAGGAATAACGAGAATAATTAGGCTGGTTTGTGTAGGCTGGTTTGGAGCCCGGCCTGGCAATCTCTTTGAGTTAATCGTTGCTTGCCTTGGGAGATCTTCTGTACTCTCATTAGCATCTTTAACCTCTAAAATAACTTCTCAGGTGATCCAAACACCTGAAAGACTTGCAGTTTTTAATCTATCACTTAAGCCAGAAACACAACATATAATTTTCCAGTCAGGAGGGGAACTCGTTCTATTTTTGTTTTCCCTAAAAACATGCATGTTCCCTTTGATGTGCAACCACCTCCTGTAATAACTGGTTTCAAACCTCTGCCTGGAGCACAGAAATGTGAGCCAAGATCTCCTTCCCCGGGTCTGAACTGCTGCTGGCGAAACTGCTCCTGGGCCCACCCCATTTCTGGAGGAAAAGTGGGGTTTAGGGTGAAACTGGGATGCTGGCAGGCAGGAGGGCAGGGAAGAACTCCTTTAGGATCAGAGTCACAGAATGCTTTGGGTTGAAAGGGACTTTAAAGCTGATCTCATTCCATCCTCTGCCGTGGGCAAGGACACCTTCCACTGGACCACGTTTCTCCAAGCCCCATCCTGGACACGTCCAGGATTGAGACAGCCACAGCTTTCCTGGAAAAGCTGTGCCAGTGCCAGGTTAGTGCCCCAAGAACACCAATCTGCACCAAAACCTCTGGAATCACCTTTGCTTGAGGTCTGTACCACACACGATGAGTTTCATCCCAAAAAGGCCCAGGCTTGGTGCTCCGGGGAGTGCTTACAGCTCCCACTGCTTTTTGGGAGCACCAGGCTTCCCTCCCACCCCAAAATCCCAGCTGGGGACGTCGGAGAGGCA
>VZSR01002741.1:1683880-1711352 GCA_013398615.1 Brachypodius melanocephalos | reverse complement strand
GCTGTGGCTGCCCCTGGATCTCTGCGAGTCTTCCAGGCCAGGCTGGACAGGGCTTGGGGCCACCTGGGATAGTGGGACGTGTCCCTGCCCATGGCAGGGGTGGAACTGGGACTTCCAACCCAAACCATTCTGGGATTCCCTCCTACCCCAGGTGTGGGCTTGGGAAGGTTGGATGTCCTTTGGGTTCTCTGTCCAAGCACAGTGGGGCTTGTTCCCAGATTGTTAAACGTGTGCAAATTGCAGGGAGCCAAAAACTTGATTTGATTTATATATTTGCAAGGTTTGGCATGGGAACCTCTGGGAGTGCTGAGGGCTGGTTTTGGTACCATCAGATCTCACACAGGAGGACACCTCTGGTGCCCAGGGACACCCAGGGCGGTACAATCCCTTCAGTGCAGCTGCTGGGCTGAATCAGAGCTTCAGCATCACTCCTCAGAGCTCAACATACCTGACATGGTTTGAGCTTAAAGGTTGTTTAGGCTGTGTGTAGTAAAGATTAGTTGGACTCTGGGTCCTGAAACTGCCTGAGCCTCAAGATGGGAATAGGAAATAAAATTTACTGCCCAAAGCATCCAGGTTGAGGGTTTCCAGGTGCCTGATCAGATCTGCTTCTGTACAGTGCTTATCAAACCACAGCCCCAAATTTAGAGTTCTGGGCTTGGGTTTTGCTTCTGAATTAGCAATTCCACCCCCTGGCTTCTATTCCTGGAGAGATTTCCACTGCTTTTGGTGAAGGTCTGACTCACCACAGAGATGGATGGGTTCTGGTGGGTCCCACTGTGGAATATTGGTGCTTCTCAAGGGCACGAGGAGGATGTGCAGATTCCCACAAGCTGGGCTGGATTTATTTGTGATTAAATAGAGATCTGGAGGGTTGACATGTTTTTATTAGCGGGATAAGGGCAAATCCTTCAGATGGAGCAGGTTTTTTGTCATAAATGGCTTATCTGTAATCTTTTTTTCTTTCTGGTTTAGTCCAGCAATCTGCTTGTATCCCATTTCCCTCTCCTAGCAAGTGCATGGAGATAAGGGCATAGCCAATACCAATTTCTGTAATAATGCAATATTATTATGATTTCTAGCATAGAATTTTGGAGAGCAGAGTGTTGTTAATCCCCCAAAACACAGACCTGTGGCTCACAGCCCCATGGCTGCTTTCACAGCTCCGTTGTTGCAAATCCCTCCTGCCTTTTCTCCAGCTTGATTTGAAAACATCCATAGTCCTGGGCAGGAAAGGGGGCTTGGCTTGGTGGAGAGGCCCTGGCACAGGGTGCCCAGAGAAGCTGTGGCTGCCCCTGGATCCCTGGAAATGCCCAAGGCCAGGTTGGACAGAGATTGGAGCAACCTGGGATAGTGGAAAGTGTCCCTGCCCATGGCAGGGGCTGGAATGAGATGAGCTTTAATGTCCTTCCAGCCCAAACCATTCCAGCATTCTGTGGCTCCATGCAATGGAAAGACTCTTCCAGGGACAGTGACTCTGTGTCCCCTCAGGAGCAAGGGACATCCCAGGAGCCGTGCTCGGTGTGTTCAGGGTTTGCTCCGAGGCTGCAGCCTCCTGGATCTGGCGTTACAAACACATGGAGCTCAATCCCCACTCCAGGATTGTCACACACAGCATTTTCCCAGCAGGAGCAGGGAAGGAGCTCCTTTGTCTTGCTGGGGGTCTGTCCCCATCCCTCCCCAACACCAATCCCTCGGGGTTACAGGGTTAAAGCCCAGGCCCTTGAGAGGATTAGGCAGCAACAAGCAAGTGTGAGCCTGACAGGGGCTGCCATGGAACCCACAGCATTTAGGATGTGGCTGGGACGTGCCCAGCTCTGTCTCTGCCATGCTTCTACTCAAGCAAGAGCTTGTCACCAGCCCTGGGCGCTGTCTGCGAGTCTGAGTGCCCCCAGATCCTGTGTTGCAGCTGCCAATGGAAAAACTTGGTTTATTGGGGAAAAAAAATCACCACAAACTTCCCAGTGGTGCCTGGGCTGTTCCTGTCCTGTCCTGCTCTGCCAAAATAGGGCACACCACTCACTTGGTGGGTTGGGTTGACCCTGGCTGTACACCAGGAACCCACCAAAGCTGCTCCATCTCTGCCCTCCAAAGATGGACAGAAAAAGAAAATATAACAAAGGGTTCATGAGTTGAGATAAGGACAGGGAGAAATCACCCATCAAATACCATCATGGGCAAAACAGACTCGAATTGGGGATATTAATTGAATTTATCACTGACAAAATCAGAGCAGGATAATGAGAAGTAAAATCGGACCTTAAAAACACTTCTACCCCCCCATCATCCCTCCTTCCCAGTTCCCTCTCCTTCCCCCCAGTGGCACAAGGAGATGGGAGTGGGGTTATGGTCAGGTCATCACACATTGTTCCAGCCACTGCTCAGGAAGTGGAGTCAGAGCCCTTCCCCTGCCCCAGTGTGGGGTCCCTTGCACAGGAGACAGCTCTCCAGGAAGCTCTCCAACCTGAGTTCATCCCATGGGCGATGGTTCTCCAGGAGCTGCTCTGTGTGTCACTCTTCCATGGGGTCAGTCCTTCAGGCACAGCCTGGGTCCCCTACAGGGTCACA
This sequence comes from Brachypodius melanocephalos, assembly GCA_013398615.1. NCBI lineage: Eukaryota > Metazoa > Chordata > Aves > Passeriformes > Pycnonotidae > Brachypodius > Brachypodius melanocephalos. The sequence goes on along the minus strand of VZSR01002741.1, from coordinate 1,708,784 downwards.
AATCCAACCAGGACCCTGCTCCAGCCTGGGCTCCTCTCTCCATGGATCCACAGGTCCCTGCCAGCACCCTGTCCCAGCACGGCTTACCACGGGCTCACAGCCCCTCTCAGGCAGCCCCTGCTCCAGGCCTGGGCTCCTCCAGGGGCTGCAGGTGCATCTCTGCACCTCCCTGCCCTCCATGGGCTGCTGGGACACAGCTGCTTCCCCACGGGCTTCCCCACAGAATCTCAGAGTCATCCCAGGAATCTCAGGGCGATCTCAGCTCTGGTGCCTGGAGCAGCTCCTGCCCCTCTCCTGCCCTGCCCTGCAGAGCTGTTCCTGTCCAGTGTTCTCACCCCACTCCTGTGCACTCAGTTCAGCTGCCCCATCACTTTCTTGTGTTTTCCCTCTCAAATCTGTTATCCCAGAGGTGCCACCACCATTCCTGGTGGCCCCAGCCTCAGCCAGCAGCGGGTCCGTCTTGGAGCCACCAAGGATGGGCTCTGCTGGACACAGGGGAAGGTTCCAGCAGCTCCTCACAGAACCCATCACTCCCCTACCGAGTCCTGTCCACACAAACCCAATAATCCTGGGAAGAGGATGTCCTGGATGCAATGGAAAGGCTGCTGTGGCACCTCCCTCTAACATGTCCCTGTCTGTTCCCACAGATCCCATCCCCACGAGCTGGCCCTGGGCTCCGAGCTCAGCCACTCCATCGTCACCGTCATCAGCGGGGAGGAGCATTTCGAGGATTACGGGGAAGGGAACGAGGCCGATCTCTTCCCGGACCCTTTGTGTAATGGGGAAAGCAGCTTCGGCAGCTCCTCCTTCCTCTCTCCCAGGTAATGGTGCTGCTCCACCAAGGGCACTCTCTTGGTGCTTCCCTCTGCTCTGTGGGATGGGGGTTTCCTTGGGATTTGCCAGACAGGGGCCCTGGCATACTCTGGCTACAACGGGATAATCGGCTTGGAAGTGGAAGTGGAATTCCCCCCTTCAGTGTTCCCTTTCCCTGGTCAGTGCCTGTCCTGCTGACGCCCAGCAGGAGGTGGAAGAGCTGTCTGCATTTCTAGCGTCACATTCCCACTCCTGTTAGGGATGTGGCTCCTCACAGAGCCTTCCAGGAGAGCAAACCACCTGCAGCTTTACCCCTGATCCTGCAGGATGACTCTTATTTATTTTTTCTCTTTTATTATTTTGGGCTTTGCCGCAATGTTTGGTTGGATTTGCATGAGCTGCAGCAGCATTCCTTCTCTAGGGATATGTAGAGCAGGAAGCAGGCTGTAGCATTTCCTCCTTGCTTTAGGGTCTGAAACCAGGAAAAAGTCCCATTTTTCAGCGCAAGCAGGGTGGGCTGAGGAGCTGGTGTGGTGGTACAAACCCCATCAATACTTACTTTCTAAAGAAAATAAGTAAAAGCTGGAATGTCATCCAGTGTTGCAGCCCATAAGGTGTCTGGGATGACAGGTAACACTAGGAATGTATTCCTCCATTGGAAGCACATCTCTGAACAGGACAGCTACACACCCATGCTAAACACAAAAGTATACTTTTTTTCTCTTTGGAATGACACTTTTGTGCCTTTCTACAGCCATGTAAACTTCTCAAAACTATTTTTTTCCTGTCTTCCTGTTTTCTCCCAGCTTCCCAAACCCCTTCACGGAGTTTGGACAATTCTGGTTGCGCAGGGCTGGCAGGGAAGAGCAGGTCAGGACTCATTTCTTTTGGGCTGGTGCAGCAGCAATGTTGGAGGTGTTAATCACAAATAGGAGAGTTGCTGTAGAGAATTCTCAGCCTTTTCCTTTAGGAAACCAGTGCTCCAGCACTGAGATACCCTGCAGTGGGAAGGGCAGGGTCTCTGATCTGTGCTTGTCCTTGGCTTGCTCCATGCAGGAATGCAGGGCTGGCTGTGCTGCTGCTGTGGCATAGGAAGAACTCTCTGATTAAAACCCAGCCTTGGTGTTCGTTTTCTGTTGAGGATGAGCTGCCAGCCTCATCCAGAAGGCTCCTGGCAAGAAAATACCCAGCTAAAGGAGCTTTTCAATCACTTAAACTTTTTCTTTAACGTCAGGCCAGAGCTCGCAGTTTGCCCACGCTCCCAGAGTTCCAATCTTGCTCTTCCAGGGCACCATCTCTCCTCTGCTCTGTCTCTGGATCTGATCCACACCTTATCCCATTTCCCAGTGCTGGGAGGGGCTCTCTGGGCACGTGGCCACACAGGTTGTGGTGGTTTGTGCTGGGGACTCTCTGCTGGGGCTTGCTGGGGAGGCAGGCTGGAGATAAACCCTGCAAAACCTCTGGAGTCAGGAATGTCGGGCTGTTTGAGCTGGAGGATTTCCTCATGCCTCTCAGGTTTAGCCTCCCCTTGGATTATTGCTACGTGTGTGAAGCCCTTCCCTAAACATTCCCTGAGTCTGTGCAGGTCTTCAGACTTTGGATAGGAAGGGACAGGACAAGAGGGAACAGCATCCCACTGCCAGAGGGCAGGGATGGTTGGGATATTGGGAAGGAATTGTTCCCTGGGAGAGTGGGCAGGCCCTGGCACAGGGTGCCCAGAGAAGCTGTGGCTGCCCCTGGATCCCTGGAAGTGTCCAAGGCCAGGTTGGAGAGGACTTGAAACATCCTGGGCTAGTGGAAGGTGTCCCTGCCCATGGCAGTAGGTGGGATGAGATTGGCTTTAATGTCCTTTCCCACCCAAACCATTCCATGCCTGAGCAGCCCCAGTGTGTTTAAACACACCTGAAGGAACCACAGGCTGTCCCTGGTTCAGGCTGAATGGATTTTTTGGCTATATTTTGAATACAATTACATCCCTTGTAAAGGGCCACATCACCACAGACCCTTTCCATGCTACAGGAGTCTCTAAAGGGGAGTAATTTCTAGAAATTCTCCTGCCACGACTCCAGAAGATGACCACAAACCCCAGGAGCCTTCAGGGAACACTGTGGGGTGCAAGGACCCTCCCCAGTCCTTGTATGTCTGTTTGTGATCCCTCCTCTTGAGTGTTCCCTTGTCCTCTTGAGTGGCCCCATCCAGTAGGAAAAGCTTCTTTGCAGCTCTCAGTGGGAAATAAAGGGAAAAGCTCCTTGTGCCCATCCCAGCCTCCAGGAAGCACCGAGGACCTGTGGAAGACAAACGTTGCTCCAGGAGATGCAGGGAGGCACAGGAAGGCTTTGGATTGTAGAACCACAGAATGTGCTGAGCTGGAAGGGCCCCATCAGGATCCTGGAATGGGTGGGGACACCCCGGGGCTGAGCTCTCACCCACTCCAAGGCAGGGAGCCAGGGCAGCCAGAGGCCAGGAGGATCTGCACACACCCCAGGAGTGCCAGGCTGGCCTGGGGCTTCTCCTCCACACTTCTCATTTTGATTAATGCTGGCTAAATTTGGGTTCCCACCTGGCCCAGGCTGCACCACCTGGGAAGGGAATGCAACCAAAGGCACCCAGAAAAGGGACATCCCTTCCCCCAGGTGCCACACAGCTGCTGTCACCTCTTCCCTGCACAAACCCCGAGCCACCGACCTGTCTGCTGCTGGGAAAATGTTATCCTGGGGCCAGAGTTGCCCTGAGGGGTCGGGGGAATGGTTTTCAATTGAATAGTTTTTTACAGGAATGGGAAGAGATGATAATTTGGCGTTTGCTGGTGTCCAGCCTGTCCGAAGGGGCTGGGAAGTACTGTACAGACAGCACAGATCCAGGCCTGACCCTGGGGTGGGGGCTGAGCCAGGGCACTCTTGGGCTGTCCCAGCTCTGCACATGCCCCAGGCCAGGAGTTGATGGTGTGTTTCTGTATCCTGGGATTCACTGCCCCTTCCAGATGCCTGTTGGGTTTATCTTGCTTGTGTTTGCTCACACCTTTACCTGTCTCTCTGACTGAACTGCTTGGGTTTTTCACTATTTAACCTTTCTTTGGTTCACATCCGTGGCTTCCAGAAGCTCGCTTTCCTACAGGAAGGATTTGTGGAGTCTGGCCCCAAATTAACACAAACCATTGGCTGTTCAGAATCCCCTCTGTCCTGCCCAAATCATGAGGAAGTGTCTCCCAGCTTCCCAAGCTGTGAAAGTTCTCTAGCCCCACATGCCCTTCCCAGCTGTCATTCCCTGCAGGAACTCAGCACTGCTGCTTGGCTCCTCTGGGCTTTGCTTTGGAGGAGAGAAGGGTTAAACTGCAGCCTGTCCATGGCTTAAAATCTGTTTGCAGTGAAAATCTGACTCTGCTTTACTAAGGCAGGACTGCAGCAGCACAGCTGCTCTACTTTTAAGGCATCCCATTGGAAAATGGGACAGTGACCAAAGGATCATAGAATCCCACAATATCCTGAGTGGGACAGGACCCACCAGGATCATCCAGCCCAGCCCCTGACCCTGCCCAGACCCCCCAACAATCCCACCCTGGGCATCCCTGGCAGTGTCCAAACACTCCTGGAGCTCTGGCAGCCTTGGGGCTGTGCCCATTTCCTGGGGAGCCTGGGAAGTGCCAGCACCCTCCGGGGAAGAACCTTTTCCTAAAATCCAGCCTAAACCCTCCTTAGATGCAGCTCTGGCTCACAGCACCCAGTCCTGCAGTGTGCAGGTTCATTCTGCACTCACTGAGGCAAACCAGGAGCCTCCTGAGACAGATTGCCTGGAAAATCCTGTTGGAAAATAAACTTTGCAGTGCTGTAGGTTTGTGGGAAGCACTTACTTCACCTTCCCTGGGCTCTTGGGGATTGAGATTGGCTCAAGGGTTTGGAAATGTGGGCCAAGCTCAGCTGCTGGGAGTCTCTGGGAGGAGGGTGATGGAAGTGTTGCTAATTATTTACTATATAAATTCTACCGAGCAATTACACATTGTCAATTAGCTACCAACTGTTACAAACGATTCTAAATTAGAAATTATCTATATATTATCATAAGCAGCCCCCCATTGGCTTTGATTTGGCTTCGAAAATCATGGTGGGAGGCCATGCGACTTTTAAATTCAAATTTCCTACCTCCCACCAAAAATCCCCCGACCTTGAGGGACCCTCAGCTTGTGGAAGCCGCGGCTTCAGCCGCTCCCTGTGCGTTCTGTGCCTCTGACCTGACCCTTGTGCTCTCTCTAGCACCAATCCGCTCGCTGCCAAACTGCGCAGCATTCTCGCAGATGAAGCTTTTGAGTTTTACTGTAGCCAGTGCCACAAACAAATCAACCGCCTCGAGGATCTTTCTGCTCGCCTGAATGATCTTGAAATGAATAGGTAACGGGGCTCGTGTGCGTGGCCATCTCAGCCTGGCAGCGGTGTTCTGGCCGGGAAGGCTCTCCCTGTCTGGCACAGCCTTTCCCTCGCTCCGCGCTGGTGGATGGAGGGTGGGGAAAGGGGATGGGTTTCACCTCCTGGCCACAGGTGGTGCTCCAGGTGGTGGTGAGCTCGTGGAGGGTGAGCAGGAGGTGCCTTTAATGCAGGCCCTGGGGGCTGGCAGGCAAGGAGAGCGTTTCCTGCCCTTTGCATGCCTGTGCATGGTGGGTTCCGTGGGAGCTGGCCGTGTACAGTATTTCTGTCACCGAGGAAAGGCTGGGAATGCTGTGGAGGGGCAGCCTGGAAGGGCAGGGACAGCCCATCCTCCTGCTGCAGGAACAACCTGGAGGCATCAGCCTGCTCCACAGGGCTTGGGAGCAGAAAAACCTTGTCTCACACAGCTTCACCCAAAGCCTGCCCATCCCGGTGTCACCATGGGCTGGGGAGATGTGACAGACACCAGGAACATCAGGAGATTTTGAATGGCATTTTGGAGGTCTCCCAGGCAGCAGCTGCATGTGTTGTCTGACAAGTGAGGAGGGATTTCTGCCTGTTGATTTGTTCATTCAGAGCTGGTTGCAGCCCTCTGGGTGGAAGAATGGTGGCATTGCTGATAAATCTTTCTTCTCGTGGCTCTTCAGACCTGGGTTTTGGTCATGTTTTTGGTCTCCGTCTGTCCTTTGCAGGGACAGTGTGATCTGGGAGCTCCCCCAGTCTATGGGAGGAGAACTGCAAAACAAATAGCAGCTTGAATTCACTTCTTTTTAATGAAAAAAAAAAAAAAAAGGTCTCTCCCTTTATTTTTCTTGGTTAAATTGACCTTTGCCGTTGGAGGCCTTGTGGGTCAGTGATGGGTCTCAGGTTATGCAGATATTAAGGAGAACACTGGTTTTCCCTGGAAGCCCCACTTCAGTTCAGGTTTTCTCCACCACAGCTACCTGCAAAGCTGAGCTAACACCTCAGAGCCTCCTGTGATGGGTGGGATTTCCTGTGGAGCTTCTCTGTCCTCTGGTCACAGTGGGAATTCCTTAGGCTTTGATTTGCCCTGTGAGTAGGTGCAATTCCTCCCTCTGTGTTCAGGGTTTCCCAAGTACGGATTTACTGGGAATGTGTTCCAAGGGCCTTTGTGGAAGGGGCAGTGCCCTCTGTGTGTGTGGTGTGGATGGGAGGTGTCCTGTGCAGCATGTGGGACATGCAGGATCTGCTGCTCCTCCTGTGCAGCACCACAGGCATGAGCAGGGGACAAGTCCTGGAGCAGCAGGAACTGGACCAAAATCTGGGACAAGCCTGAAGACACCTCCTCCAGGGGATTCTGGCAGCTGGGATGAAGCTAGAGCATCCCAGAACAGCCTCACTCATAAAATCTGTGTGCACATAGTGTTCTATCCTTGGAATGAACTGGGGAGCTTGCTCCCAGCATTGGGGTGCTGCTTCCTGAGCCCACAGCATGGAAAAGAAGGGAAGAACCCTCCAGGAGCTTGGATGAAGTGGTTTGTGCCTCTGTTTTGTTCCAGTGCCCTTGCTGGTGTCTCAGCCTTTGGACACTGCGGGTGCCGTCGCTTCCCCAGGAGCTTTTTCCAGAGGAAAATATTTTTCCCCCCAGTGCTGGGGCCATTCCTTACAATTCCTGGCAAACACCGGGGCCTGACCTGCTCCCCTTGGGCGCTGAGCAGCCTTGAAGCCCAGCCAGCAGCGGCTCTTGTGCTCCCTGGAGATCTGGGATTTGAGGATGCACTTTGACCCGAGGGCTGGTCACCCTGACAACCCCTCTGGCACGTTTGGGGGTTGCTTTACAAAGCAAATTGTCCTAAGCTATTTTTAATCTCTCCTTCGAAGAACTCATGTTGCAGCTCCAGGCAGGAGTGGACTTCCAGATGATTTTATTTCTTATTTTTTTCCTAAGACTGAGCTAAGCACCAGGGAATGCAGTTGTTGCTTCTTGGATTGGAGCTGTTCCTGCTGCCATCACTGAGTGAGGATTTGGTGTGCCCTGATGGCATCTTGTGACACCAGCATGGGTGGAAGATGAGGAGTGAGACCCAAGCTATGCCCACCTCCCCAGCACCAGTCATGACCAGAAGACTGGAAGGAGCATCTCAGCAAGGAGCTGGTTCTGGAAAAGGCTGGTTTTTCTCAGCAGGGAGAGCCTGCAGCCTGTCCCCTGGAGGTGGGACACGGTGACACAGCCCTTGGCTGCTCGTCCTGTGGTGACACTGATCCCTGACCGCTGTGGAATGGTGGCAGCTGGCTCAGACATGGATCCAAGGAGTGATCTCTGTGAGAAGGAGAGCTCATCCCCCTCCCCAGCCACTGCAACAGTGCCATGCTCAAAATCCAGACAGGGACACCACCAACAGCTCCTGAAGCCTCTGAGCCAGGAGCAGGCAGCACTTCCCTGCTGATCCAGAGCCCAGCAGTGGGATGGTGGCTGTGGAAGGACAGAAGGATGGATTGATCCAGTGGGATCATGGCTGTGGAAGGACAGAAGGATGGATTGATCCAGTGGGATCGTGGCTGTGGAAGGACAGAAGGATGGATTGATCCAGGGATCATGGCTGTGGAAGGACAGAAGGATGGATGTGCTGTTGGTCCCTAGCCCATGGGAGCTCTGGGGGTGGCAGGGGAGGCCTGGGGCGCCGTGGGGTGCAGGACATGTGGCTCAGTCTGCCATCAGCACTCAGCTGGAGCCCCCCCAGCCTCCCTGCTATTCTTAGCTCTTTCCTTGGGGATCAGTTTTCAGGCAGGGATCAGCGGGAGAGCAGAGCGTGGCGGGGGGCAGCGAGCTCTTCTCAGTGTTATTCCATGTGCTTTGTTATTCCTTGCTGTTAAACACGGCACTGGCCCCTCTCCTGCCCTCTCCAGGGGTTTGGGGGTGCATGCCAAGGGCGCTCCCTGCCAGAGCAAAGGATGTGCCCCGGAGTCCCTGCAGTTTCCTGTTTCCCTGGCTCTCCACTGTCAGCTTTTCTAACTCTTTCCTGTTTTTTCTTCATTTTGCAGCCCAAATAAAAGGCTCTCCAGCAAGAAGGTGGCAAGGTAAGCTCACATTCCTGTTATTTGCTTGATCTGTGCGAGCTGCCGGCTCCACAGAAGGAAAATTCAAAATAAGCTTGGAGAATTGTATTTCTGGATATATTCCATAGTGCTGGGGAAAAGTGGGTTTAATTCTGGTATCTTTTTTTCTGGAATGGGGCTTTCTCGCTTGTGCACACAGCCGGGGGCTGCTGGCAACCTGCTTCCTTCCAAGAAAAAATGGGGGGGCTTTTCCTCACACTCTGTCCTGCCAGTGCCATAGCAGGGGGCACATGGAGGAGGGAAGGAGTCTCTCGAAGAACATACCCCTCTGGGATGTCCCCTCCCAGTATCACCACGTCTGCAGAGTTCTACAGCACCAGAGCAGTCAGTACCCCCACCTGGAGGGGTTCTCCAGCACCCCAAGAATTCCAGCTGCCTTAGACAGCTCTTGGTCCTGTTTTATTTCACTCCATGTCACCCTCAGCACTTGGCTTTGTGGGAGCAGCTCCCCCTGCTCAGCCAGGAGCTCTGGGGCACCTGGGTGGGCTGCAGTAACTCTGGTTGGATGGTTTAACCCTGGTTTAACCTGGTTTAGCCCTGCTTTTAAGCCCAGGTTTAATGCTGTGCTGCTTCTGTCCTGCACGACCACCTCGTGTGATGTCAATCACCTTTTCCCTGTGGGTGTTGTGATCCCTGACTGCACAGGGAGATTGGATAGACTGGATATATCCAGGCTTACCTTTCCTCTCCCAGGTCCTCCATCCCTCCTGTTCCCGTGCCATCATGATTTTAAGGATAAACTGAGTCTTACCTCCACTGTTCTGTCTCTGCCACGCTCAGGAGGGAGATTTCCCTCTGCACTTGTTGGATTTCTCCTTGCTGGTTTCCCAGCAGGACAGGGACACCGTGGAGGAACAGGCAGCTCAGTTTGGGAATGTTCCTGTTCCTGACACTCTGCTCCCTGTGCTGACCCAAGCAGCTTCCCTGCACCTCTTCCTCCCACTGTGCTCTCACACCTTTCCCCTCTCCATTTTTCCCGCACTCAGCAATCTCCCCTGGCATGATTCTCCCTCCTGGAAAGGAAGCAGATCCTTGATATTACATTTCCTGCTTCCACTCATCTTACTTTCTAGAGCTTTGTTAAAAACAGTGGCAGGAAGGAGGGCTGAGGGGAGCAGCGTGTCCCCAGGTTTCCTGTTTTAGGACTCGGTTTTTGTCCTGTGCCTGGCATGGATAATTTGGGGAGGATTTGAGTTAAACGTTTGGGAATGGAGATACCCTGTCTTACGGGGGATTGAGCCCTCCTAGCCCTTTGCTTTTCTGAGGTAGGGATGTGTTGGCTTGGGTAAATATTAGTTAATTGAAGAGCAGTCAGGTTTGGTTTGTGATAAGGGGGCAGATAACAAGGTTTTGCTGAGCCAGATCCTTAAGCTCAGCCCAAAGCAAATCCTTTGTTGCAGATCCTGTAATTACTGAATAATCCCAAAATATTTGCTTTTAGAAAATTGATTTTATTTTGGTAAGGGCTCTTTCTTCATTTTTGTTATCGGGGTTCTGCCCGTGCCAAGAAATCTCAGCTGCTTAAGCCCTGTTGTGCTTGGCATGATTTAAATGACAAATGTGCCTGAGACTTTAAAATCTAAATATAAACTGAGGGCGAGGACGCAAAATCAGACTGTGGTCTCTTGGTAAATGCCAGTTGTGCTTAGTGAGTCTTGGCATGAGCACACTGTGTAGTAGGAGGAATTAGAGAGCCAGTGGTACGAATTCCTAGGAGAAGCTGGGGTTTCCAGAGACCTGCGTGGTTTTGTCGTCCATCCCCTGCTCAAAGCAGGAGAGCAGTGTTCTCCTCCTGCCTGGGGTCCCAGGGCTGGAACACCCACCCTGTCCAGAGCAGATCCACAGCCCTGGGGAGGGTGAAGCCCCAGCCAGCCGCTCCCCAGGGTGTCCTTTAGCTTGTCACAAAGCAGGGATGCCGCTGTCACGAGGCCTCGTTAATGATTAACAGCTCACCCTGGGCTGGGGGGGCACAGCAGCCTCAGGGGGGTTTGCCCCCCTCCCTCCCCTTACACCCCCACTTCTTCCCAGCTTTATCACCACTGGGGGTACTCTGGCCTTTGCTGGATAACCCCCGGCCTTGGGGCCGTGCTAAAGAAAGAAAGTGGGAAGAGGGAGCTCTTATCTCTCGCCATTCCAAAGAGCAAGAGCAATGATCGCGGTGTGAAGTCCCGGCAGCGCGTCCACGTCTGCCGTGCGGGCGCTCCCGGCCCAGGGGCCGGATTTCCCGGGACAGCTCCGTGGTGAGGGGACATCCAGCATTGCCAGGAGCAGGGCTGACAAATCCCTGTGGCAGAGGCCGAGGAGGGCGGGAGGTGGCGGCCGGGCCGGCGTTTGTCCCCTGGTGTGGCCATGGTGCCGGTGCTGGCGCTGATGCCGGTGCTGCTCTGGGTCGGGGCGGTTTGTCTCCGTTTCAGGCAGCTGCACCAGACCAGCTCCTTGGCCGTGGGGGTGATGGAGGAATCCTACCAGGAGAACCTGGAGTGCACGGACGAGGACATCACGGACAAGGTGAGGGCCACCTTCTCTTCTTCCCTCCTGTGCTTGTCCCACCAGGATCAAGCTGATTTTATGCTGGTGCCGCTGAGTGTTTCTGAGATGCTGAGAGGAAAGGGTTAAAGGATAAGGTGACAGCAGCACTGTCTGTGTTACCCTGCAGGATTCAGGGCCTTTGAGTGCTCCCATGTCCCCAGGCAGGATCAGGCTGAAGCTCCTCTCCGTGGGCAGATGGGTGCAGATGGGACACGGGAAGGGAGGAGAAGAGCACTGCAGGTGCTCTGCAGGGTCAGGAGGTGACCCTGGATCCTTCTCCAGGGGCAGTGGCTTCCCCCAGAGTGCTGGGAGGAGGAATGGGCTCTTCACAGGCAGCATTTTCACTTCTGCTTCACACAAGAAGATGTTCTCAGGTTCTGCTTTTCTGCGGCAACCCACCCAATGTGAAAGAGAAACTTCGTCTCCTTGGCACACTCTGCTCGTGCTGTCAGGGTAGAGCAGATTTTGTGCTGGTGCTGATGGGTTTTCCTGGGCTGTTACAAGAAAAGAGTTGTAGGATAAGATGGGAGCACAGGGAAGATTTTGTTGGGGTATTTGTAGTTCAAAAACAGGGAGAAGAAGCTATGGGAAAGAAGCTAAGATTGTGTAAATGTCTACTGAAGTCCTGAAACTCCTTGGAAATTACTTTTTAGCTCTGGAAAATGAATGTCCTGAGGAGCTGTGTGTGGAAGAGAAATGTGTGTGTGTGGCTGCGCTTGGAAATAATTATAATACATAAAATATTTGTTGAAAAATAAATAAAAATCAACATTTTTCCAAGGCTGGAAGTTGAATAAAATAGTTGGGTTCCTTAAGGCATTTGACTTGGGAAACCTTTGATGGAAAAGGCACAACTGGGAAAGGCCTTGTGTGTCTGCATGGCCTCTTTAATACTCCCATGTCTCCTGCCTTTCTCCCAGAGCCAGGGTTTGGCTTTTCCAGACATGCTCCTCATTTCTTCTCCTCCAGGATTGTTTTAAATGGAATTTGAATTATTAAAATGCAAATACAGCTGGAATAAACCCAGTACAGGGAGAAAATCTTCACCTCTGGTCCTTCCCCTCCAGCTGGCATTGATCCTTCCATGTGTAAATCCAGGGTCTCCATCCTGGTCCAGGCAGTGGGGAGTTATCTGTGGAGCTCTGGAGATCCACTGTAATCTTCCCCTCTAGACTTCTTTTAGGGTGTCATCAGGAAGGGCTTGAAGAAAGGAAAGAGTGAAGTGTTTGACCCCAAACTGGAACATGGGAGCCATCAAAACCTGGGAAACTGGGGTCAAAAGGATGTTTTAAAGATACGCTCTAAATGAAGGCATGACTGGCCAATTCCAGTGAGAACCCTCCTTGTTTAGGGGTGTTGTGGGGGCTGCTCTGGGTCTGAGGATGCCCAGAGGCTGATGCATGTCCCTGCTGGCAGGTGGTGTTCCTGGAGAAGCGGGTGACGGAGCTGGAGAAGGACACGGCTGCCAACGGGGAGCAGCACAGCCGCCTCCGGCAGGAGAACCTGCAGCTGGTGCACAGGTAAGAGCCTCACCTGGGGAGCCTTTCCCTCTCCACGTGCTCCATCCCTTCCCAAATCCAAACCACAGCCCTTGGCAGGGATATGGACTCCATCCCAGCTGAGAACAGGACATGGTGATGTGCAGATTTGATATTTTAGGTGCTTAAATTCTCTGGAGCTCCAGAACCTGGCTTTTGGTGATTTTCACATATGGCTTTTAATTGCTGGAGCTGTGTCAGGGAGGGTCAGGCTGGAGATCAGGGCAAGGTTCTTCCCCCAGAGGGTGCTGGCACTGCCCAGGCTCCCCAGGGAATGGGCACAGCCCCGAGGCTGCCAGAGCTCCAGGAGTGTTTGGACACTGCCAGGGATGTCCAGAGTGGGGTTGTTGGGGGGTCTGTGCAGGGCTGGGAGCTGGAATCAATGATCCTTGTGGCTCCCTTCCCACTCAGGATGTTTCATTATATATTTATGTATTTTTAATGTGCTTCCCTGCTCTATGTGTCCTTCCCAAAAGGTCTCTGGAGCTCTGGGTCTTGGCTTTTATATATAATATATGTACATATATATATATTTGTATTTATATTTACTATGTTTTCCTGCCCCATATGCCCTTTCCAAATGGTCTCTGGAGTGCCAAGGCTTGCCTGCTGCCAGATCCTGGCCGGGGTGCAGCCCTTTGGATCCCACATGACATAATCCCTGTGTGTGCTAATCTGCCAGTCTCCTGTCTCCCAGCATAGCCTTACCCTGGGCAGATAAACCCGGCAGAGTTTATCTATAGGGCTGTAATTCTGTTAAGTAACAGTCGTGTCAGGGAACTGAGCCACTCAAACAAAGGTTTCCCTAAGCCCTGATAAACCTGGGAGCAAGGGAAATGTTTTCACTTCAGCAGCTTGGCCTGGAAGTGTCAGCTGGCTCTGGGTGAGCTCGGTGCTGGGGAGGGGTGGGATCAGCTGGGAAAAGCCTTCCCCTGGGAAAAGCCATTGCATAAATTCCAGCCCCCAGCCCCATCCCTGGAAGTGCTCATGGCCATCTTGGACAGGGCTTGGAGCAACCTGGGATAGTGGAGCCAGGCTGGGAGAGCTGGGGGTGCTCACCTGGAGAGAAGGCTCCAGGGACACCTCAGAGCCCCTTCCAGGACCTAAAGGGGCTCCAGAAGAGCTGGAGAGGGACTGGGGACAAGGGATGGAGAGACAGGACACAGGGAATGGCTTCCCACTGCCAGAGGGCAGGGATGAATGGGATATTGGGAAGGAATTGTTGGCTGGGAGGGTGGTCAGGCCCTGGCACAGGGTGCCCAGAGAAGCTGTGGCTGCCCCTGGATCCCTGGAAGTGTCCAAGGCCAGGCTGGACAGGGCTTGGAGCAACCTGGGATGGAGAAAAGTGTCCCTGCCCATGGCAGGGTTGGAATGAGATGAGTCTTAAGGTCCCTCCCAGCTCAAACCATTGTGGGATTCTGTGATCTGCAGTTCTGCTGACACACAGGGAAGGGTGACCTGCAGATCCCTTATTTTTTGTTGGGATACAAAAGAGTGAAAAGAAGAAGGATTGAGGTTGTTGCCTTTTCTCTGAGCAATGAGACCACTTCATGCTGGAAGCAGCTGAAGGAGGATTTCTCTGCCATGGCTGCTGCAGGTGGAACCACAACCCTGGGATTTATGTTTGGATTAGATGTTCTTAAAGGTCATTTCCAACCCCAGTGACTCTGAGATTCCCATTAAGAGATGTGTATGTGTGTGGCTGCACTTGGAAATAATTCTAATGCATAGAAGACTTTGAAAAATAATTAAAAAGGAACTTCTTTCCCAGAGTGGAAATTGGATAATAATTGAATTAAGGCATCTAACTTAGGAAAACTTTGATGGAAAAAGTGCTGCTTCTCCCCCTTCACCTGCTGGGATGCAGTGAAGCTCTTTGAGATGGTGATTGGTGTATTTTCCCTGGAAGCTTGTTCTGTTTTACCATCTGCTTCTCCCAGCTCATCTGAGGGGTGGGAAAGGGACTGGGGAGAGAATCTGGTCCCTCCCTTGGGATGGCAGCCTGCTCCAGTGGGCCTGAGGAAAGTTTAACCCCTTCTTTCTCCTCTCTGCAGGGCAAACGCGCTCGAGGAGCAGCTGAAGGAGCAGGAGCTCAGGGCTGACCAGACCCTGCTGGAGGAGATCAAGAAGCAGAGGGAGCTGCTCAGCAAAATGGAGAGAGAGAAGAGCATTGAGATCGAGAACCTGCAGGCCAGGTGGGGCTGGGGAGGGGCAGCTCTCCTGAAGCCACCCCAGAATCTGTGCACAGGCAGCCTTGGGGGACAGAGGGAGCCAGGCAGGGAGTTCAGTTGGTTCAAGGGTTGACTGAAGTCACCACAAACCCTGAGTTTTTGGTTTTTTCCACCTTTGGCCCACAAACCTAATCTTGGATTCTTTATTTGAGCTGCTCTGATGCATTTTAAGTTTAGCTCCATCCATGTGCCTGCCTTGCAGTGTGGGGATGAGGAGGGGATTTATTAATGCTTCTTCCCATGAATGACGCCTTGGAGTACTTTTAATGCCCAGATATTTTCCACCTTGATGGAAACAGGCAAATACTTGGGAAAGAAGGGTCCTGCAAAGAGGCAGAGTGTCCTAGCCAGGGTGCTTTGTGCTGCCTGTTGGATTCCAAAGGAAGAGGTGGGGTGGGAGAGGTGTCAGTTATTGGACAGGGTTTTTCCAGCTTTCCCAGAATGTTTTGCTGTTGTTCATCCCTTGCAGTCCATGGAAGATTAAGGCAGTGGGGTTTTACCTGGGAATGCAAAGCCAAAGTCCTCTCTGACCCCTTGTTCTGTTGTCTGTGCTGCTGAGGCTTGTCCAGGGATTGAAAATCCCTTGGAATGAGGAGGAGCACTGGCCCTGATGGCTGTCAGGATTGTGTGAATGCCCCTCTCTTTCCCCTGGCAGCAGAAATACCTCAGGGTTTGCCTTGAACAGATGAATCCCTGCTGGCCTCCCTTTGGTTTAATATTCCTGGGAATGTTTTCCCTGCCATGTGGGATGCTGGGATGAGTCTCACAGCTGTTCCCTTTGCAGGCTGCAGCAGCTGGATGATGAGAACAGCGAGCTGAGGTCCTGTGTCCCCTGCCTGAGAGCCAACATCGAGAGGCTTGAGGAGGTGAGGCCAGGGGGTGCCTGGTTTTGGGGTGAAATTCTGGCTTTGGGGTGAATTTTCATGAACATGAGATCCATTTAATGTAACAAACCAGTTGCTTCCACTTTGCAGTGACTGCAGCCCCCAGTTTGGACAGCACTATCCCACACAGTTTTCCCTGCAGTTTCCCACTGTTCAGCCTGGAGGCTGGGAATGACCCCGTGCTAAATCCCTCTGTGGCAATGGCTGCTCAGGAGGGGACTCGTGCCCTCTTGTGGAAACTCATCCCCATCCCTGTCCCCATCCCTATGGCCAGGCCAGTGCAGGGGAGGAGGAGGAGCAGGGATACTCCATCTCCATCTCTATGTCCTGGGATTTGTGAGTTGAGCTTTCAGAGATCTGTGTCACCTGCCAGCCCCTCTCACATCACCCTGCTCAGGACCCAAGGCCCTGCAGGGCTGAGGCTTCTCCAGGCTCCTTGGGATGGGCAAGAGCCTCATCCTTAGGGACAGTGTGTGTTACAGGTGGGACACCTGGAACAGGGGCTGCATTTTGTCTCTGCCGAGCTTGGGGCAGAATTAAGGTTAAAACTGAACTGAAATCCAACCTCCTCACCCAGCTGGAGGGCCTGAGGCATTTTATCCATGTTTAATCCCGTGGGAGAGCACTGCACCTCCATCCCTCCTGGTGTGGTCATCATCTGCCAGGACCTTGTGAGCACAGTGAGGCTGGGGGCAGGAAAACCCCAGTGGCTCCAAGGATAAATTCCCTGCCATGGCGTGTTTCAGCCATGGGAAGTTGGTTTTGATCCATGCAGAGCCATTCTCCTCTCCTCCACAGTGAGTGGGATGAAGGAGGAGCAAGAGGTGCAGTCACTGCCCCTGCCTGCCCAGGAGAAGCCTGGCTGATGAGCTGCTCTCCTGTCTAGTGCCCCAAAATCAGGATTTTGTTGTCAGTGTTGCCTTTCCTGCTGGTGTGGTGCCTCTGGCACTGCTCCATGGAGCAGGGCACCCCTGAGCCAGCACCTGAAGCTCCCCATGGAGCTGCTCCTCAGCCCTGTGTGCCACAGGCTGTCCATCACCAGCAGTGGGAGGGGTCTTGTGCCATTTCTGGAGTTCTGAAAGCCAAAATCTTTCCCCTGGGCCTGAAAGCTGTGAGCCTGGGGGTGGGGGAGGGGGGTGGGTGAGCTGGGCACAGGCAGAGGTTCTGCTCTAGGGGCTGTTGGCATCTTCACCAGCATCCCAAACATTCAGCCAAGGCTTTGAGGAGGAGGAGGGAACAGAGCTGGGCTGTGTGTTTTACATCCCAGCTTGAACTGGTCTATTCCTTCTTGGATCAGCCCTCAATTAAAACCTTTCATATCTGAAACCAAGAGGGAGGTAAAGATCTCAGATTCAGGACTTTTCTGAAATGCAGACATAAGGAGCCTTATGATTTAATGTCTCTCCTTGGCTGTAGCCCCATGTTGGCCCCAGTCCCTCCCAGCCCATCCCACACCAGCATCGTGCTTCCCAGAAAGCAGCACAAGTGTGGATATTCATGTGGATTCACTCTGGAGCCATCCCTCAGTGCTGCCAAAGCCCCTGGGGCCCTGGGCAGATGAGATCCCAGCAGGCAGAGCCTCCTGGTGCATCAGGAGAGGAGCATTCCCTGGGAGCCAGGCTGCGCCCCTCACTGCTCGTGTCCTTGCAGGAGAAGCAGAAGCTGCTGGATGAGATTGAGGACCTCACTGTGCAGCTCACAGAGGAGCAGGAGAAAAAGAGGAAGATGGGGGACAAGCTGAGTCAGGAGAGGCACCAGTTCCAGAAGGAGAAGGAGTCGACACAGGAGGTGAGTGGAGCCTGGGCCTCCACAGCCCTGTCCTCAAATTGTGGGAATTTGGAGCAGTGGGAGCTGCCTGGGCAGAGGAAAGGGGTTCAGTAGCTGAGCTGCAGCACCTCAGTCACTTCTGCTGCTCTGAAATCCATCCAAGATTGTCCCTGCAAGGGGGCTGTGCCACCCTGGCCCCTTCCCTTCCTGCCTGGAAGGAGCAGTGGCAGAGGCACAGGGAGCCAGCAGGCAGGAGCAGAGGGGGCTGAGTGCTTGGGAGCAGGATCACACCCTCCCAGTCCTCCCATCATCTGTGCCTGGTGATTCCAGCTGGAGGCCCAAGCAGGGAAGGAGCTTTGGGCCCAAATGGAATTACTTGTCACTGTGGTGTCACTGAGGGCTCTGGGGTGAGGAGGGAACCCAACCCTGTGGGAAGGACCCACATTGCTGTGGGGTCTGTGCTGCTGCAGACCCAAACCCAGCACCTTTGGCCCTCCAGCAAGGTCCTTCCAGGACTGTGCTCCTGTATTTTAGCAGTTCCCCATCTCCTGCTTGCTGGAGGTGTGAGGAAGAAAGAGGAAACCAAGTGCCACCCTAGAAAGGAATCCAATCATGGATTGGTTTGGGATGGGAGGGACCTCAAAGCCCATCCCATTCCACCTCCTGCCATGGGCAGGGTCACCTTCCTCTGTCCCAGATTGCTCCAAGCTCCATCCAGCCCGGCCTTGGGCACTTCCAGGGATGAGGCAGCCACTGCTCTGGCCAACAGTCCTGCTGCAGCAATCCATGGAGCTGCTCCCACAGCAGCTACACCCAGAGGGTGCTGCTGGGTCTCTGTGGCACTCAGCTGTCCCCTTGCCTTGCCCTGCAGCTCATCGAGGACCTCAGGAAGCAGCTGGAGCACCTGCAGCTCTTCAAGCTGGAGGCGGAGCAGCGTAGGGGCCGGAGCAGCAGCATGGGGCTGCAGGAGTACAACAGCAGGACACGGGAGACAGAGCTGGAGCAGGAGATCAAGCAGCTCAAGCAGGTAAGGGGGGCTGGGCTGGCAGGGAAACGATCCCCTGAGGCCAAGGGAGGACCAGCAGGGTCCAGGGGCTCTCTCTCAAGGGATAGAGTGCATCCAGGGGCCCAGTGCTGTCTCGCTGTCCTGGGAGAGGGAGGTTGGTGCTTTCTCAGGGACAGCAGGAGCCCTTCTCTCTGCTATGTCCCCTGGATCTTCCTGGTGTATCTCATGCCTCCAGAGGTTCTCCAGGCTCTGCTGGGATGGAGGCAGCAGCCCATGTGCTGTTCCCTGAGCTGTGTTAGGATGGGAACCCCTGTCTGCCTTTGCCAGGCTGGATCAGCTCTGAGTCCCAGGTGCTCCAGCAGCGTGTGGTTTGTGTGTGTGAACAGGATAACAGGAACCTGAAGGAGCAGAACGATGAACTGAACGGGCAGATCATCAACCTGAGCATCCAGGGAGCCAAGAACCTGTTCTCAGCCTCCTTCTCTGAGTCCCTGGCAGCAGAGATCAGCTCTGTCTCCAGAGATGAGGTATGTGCCATGAGGAGCTGTTGCCTCAGACTGCACCTTTCCGTGTGCCTCCACCTGGGGTGGCCTGGGAGGAGTTGACGTGCCCAGCCCATGCCCAAAATTCCCCTGGAAGCTGGCAAGAGCAAAGAAATCCCCACACAATTATCTGTGGAGCTGTCAGGACTTACCCTGCCTCCCAGCCCTCCCTCCTGGGAACAGGGAAGCTGCTCCCTGCCCATTTGCTGATTCTGGCAGCTCTGCCTGGGACAGCCTTCACCTTCCAGGACAGAGCAGCCACCATGGGCTGTGTCCATCTGTCTGGAGCTGTCTTTAGACCCCTGAGAGCCAGGACATTTCCCCTGGAGATCCCAGCTGCTCCAGCATGTGATGTCCCTGAACACCAGCCATGGGCAACTGAGCCTGCACAAGCACTGGAATTAAATCTTTAACACCTCAGGAAGTGGGGAAACACACCTGGATATTTTGGGGATCCAGTGGAGATGTGATGCTCCCTGCTCTCCCCAGGGCCCCACCAGGCTGAGAGCTTGAGGAAGTACAGGAGTGAGCAGAAGCAGTTCTCCCTGGCCACTTAAACAGGGTCAGGAATATCCCAGTCCAGAGTGAAGAACCATGGAGACACCCATGGATGCACAGAGCCACGGAAGCCCTCGGCAGTGTCAGGCAGTGACCTTTCCCTCCCTTTCCTCCCTGTGCTGCAGCTCATGGAAGCAATCCAGAAGCAAGAGGAGATCAACTTCCGCCTGCAGGATTACATTGACAGGATCATCGTGGCCATCATGGAGACCAACCCCTCCATCCTGGAAGTGAAGTAACGGCGGCCGGGCTCGTCGGGCGGATTTGGTGCTCTGAGAGGATGAAGAGGGACTCCAGACATCTTTGCACTTGATGAAGGCACAAGGAAGCCTCAGGTCGGGGGGTGACTGAGCCACGGACCAGGGAGAAGGAGACCCAGCAGCCAGGCTTTGTTGTCTGACTGCGTTATTTTGAGGCCCTTCTGGCTGCGGAGGGGTGAAAGGGAATCTGGAGAAGGAGCTCAGGAAGGGGACACTGTAGGAAGTGCCTGTGGCGCTGGGGACTGTCCCCACAGGCACCGGGCCCCTCCCAGGGATGCTCCGAACCGCGGGGGATCGGCGTGGAGATGGAAGCGGCAGCGCTGACTTTCCCCTGCTGGCCTGCCCAGCGCCAGCGTCTGCCGTGCCAAAGTGTCCCTGACACACCAGGCAGAGCTGGGAACGAGGGAAGCACGTCCTGGACTCGCACAGGGTTGGGGTTTGGTTTTGTTTTGGAGTTTTGGTTTTTTTTAATTAACTTAATGCAAATGTCCTCATCCAGCTGGCTCAGCCCATCCTTGCCCCGTGCTCCTGCTGGGGCCGGCAGAGCCCTCAGTGGCTGCAGGGGCAGCCCGGGGCTCTTGGGGACAGGGCGTGAGCGCACTCGGTCACCTGCCTCCTTATTTATTTTTGCTGTCTGTGGCTCAGTACTGTCGGCTCGTCTCGGCATCCCGGCTCCGCTCCCTCCTCCTCCCTCCTCCTCCTGCCGGGCTGTGCCGCTGAGGTGGCTCCGGGAGAAGCTGTCACTTGTCCCCAGCTGGGGACAGACACTCGGGCTCTGTCCGGCACCGGGGCGAGACTGCAGCTCCTCACCCCGCACTGGAGGCCGGTCCTGGCCCCCTCTCCTCGTCCCGGCGTGGGACACGCAGCACTTTGGGAGCTGCAGCGGAGAGGCCCGAGCTCCCCAGCTCACCTCCCTGGCCTGGGGACAGCGGCCTGTGCCATTCCCAGCCGGAGCAGGGCTCTGCTGGTGATAGCTGCAGCCCTGGAGGGAGAGCCTGCTCCGGCCGCCTTTCCCCTCTGTCCCCCGGGCTGGAGGAGCCGCGCTCATTCCTCATCCCTGGCCCGGGCTGGAATCTCTGGGCCGGTGGCAGAGGAGCCGGCGAGCTCCTGGAACAAAAGCCATGTTTACATCGGACAGCTCTGGGCTCGCTGGCACAGCGGCCGTGGCACAGCGTGACCTCGGGAGCGGCTGCTCTCCCCCTGCTCCCCGGGGATGGGCTCCAGGCAGCGGGATCCCGGGGATGGGCTCCAGCCAGCGGGATCCCGGGGATGGGCTCCAGCCAAGCGGGATCCCGGCGATCGGCTCCAGCCAGCGGGATCCCGGGGATCGGCTCCAGCCAGCGGGATCCCGGGGATGGGCTGCAGCCAGCGGTTCCTCTTCCTGCTTGGCAGGTTTGGGGAATGCCAGAACGGCCTGGAAGCAGAAGCCACAGCAATCCCGGGGGTGCCTGCTCCTCCCCAAGCCCCTTCCAGCCCTCGGGGTGTCCCTGCCCGGGGACACACGGCCGCTGTCACCGCCTTATCCCGGGGGACCCGGCCGAGCTGCGGCCACGGCACCTCTGGGTGCTCGTCCCTTAGAGCTCCTGTGGGGTCGGGGTGGACCCCAAACCCCGGGGCAGCCCCTGCACCCCAGCCCTCCCTGCCTCCCTCCCTGCCCCGAGGCCGCGGGAAGAAGCCACGTAATGTACATTTCCAGAGAAGCTTTGGGTGTAAATCAGTGTATACTTGGAGAGGGAAAATTTTTCTATCTTGTAGAGTAGGTATTTTTATAGAATGAAGGTTGATCCATTTTTTTAATACTTTAAAAGAAGAGAGAAATGTATCTGTGTATACACAAAAGCATATATATATATATATGTATAAATATATAAATATTGGAGATCTGCCTTTCTCGACTTGGGATCCCGGATCCCCAGGTCTCAAACAATCATTTGTTTTTTCCTGTCACTCTCACAGAGGTACTGTAACTGTAAATAAGCACCGGGGGAAAAAAAAAAAAAAGTTTTAAGCAAACAAAAAGCACTGACTTGCACATTCACCATGCTTTAAAGTCCCTATGGAGAGAGAAAAACAAAAACAAAAACTGTACATCCTGAAAATGTTCCTCTTTTCCGACTGGTATGTGAAGGAAGTCCCCCAAAAAAGAGGCAAAAACGGTATTGTCTTAACTGATGTATCAATTCTTGTCGGATTAAAAGCTGTTACTATTCCTGCCCGGAGACTTTCTTTCCACAGAGGTGGATTGGAGCATCCCAAATCTTCAAGTGCTGGATCTCCAGTGGGGGCTGGATTGAGTGGAAGTGCTCCTGCAGCAAGGAATGCCCTGATTTTGGGAGGATGAGGTTAAGGATGAGGATGACGGAGGCTGGAATGCCCTGATTTGGGGAGGATGAGGATGAGGGAGGCTGGACCCTGCTGATTCCAGAGGGA
The DNA here is from genome assembly GCA_013398615.1 of Brachypodius melanocephalos. NCBI lineage: Eukaryota > Metazoa > Chordata > Aves > Passeriformes > Pycnonotidae > Brachypodius > Brachypodius melanocephalos. Next base: position 1,686,733 of record VZSR01002741.1, on the reverse strand, counting down.
GCCAAAATCTCCACAGCCAGCCAAGCCGTGTGGGTGGGAATGGGGGAATTCCCCCTTCACCTTCCTGGAGGATCCGGGTGGGGTGAGGGACCCTCGGAGCTGTTCCTGCTGCCCAGGGATGGGGCAGGCTGGGACAGGGACTCTGGGTCTGCTCCAGGCAGGAACACGGAGCTTTCCCTTCCTTCCACACCGGGAGAACCCCTCGGAGCACTCGGCTGTTCTGAACTGCTCCAAAAATCCCTTAAACGCCTTCGCCTCCCTGCTAAGCTGCTCCCCACCCCTCTAAGCCTCCTCCCCACCCCTTTAAGCCGCCCCAAAGGGCCCGAACGTGCAGAATCCCCTCCCAGCTCCCGCCGAGCCTCCGGATGGCTCCAGACTGTTCCTCTGAACTGCCCCGAGCAGCCCTGGAGCTGCTGCAAAGGGCTGGGGAAAGGCTCTGACACACCCTGAGCGCTCTGAAACCCCCCAGATTGCTTCAAACTGCTCCACACTGCTCACAGCAGCACTGAGCTGCTCCAAAACATCCCTGAGCTGCATAAAACGTCCCAGAACTGCCCAAAAACATCCCAGAGCTCCTCCAAAACATCCCTGAGCCGCTCTGAACCATCCCTGACCTGTCCTAAGCATCCCTGTGCACCTTTCAAACATCCTGGAGCTGCTCTAGACCACCCCTGAGCTGCCCTAAAACATCTCTGAGCACCTCTAAAGCATCCCTGAGCATCTGTAAATCACCTCTGTGGCATTCCCAACTGCTCTATACCCTGCAAGCAGCTCCAGAGTGCACCAAAGATTTCCCTAAACAGCTCCTAAACGCCCTTTTAAAAATTCCTCTGAAATCTCGACCTCCAACATCTCGAAGCTGCTCTAGAAATGGGGTGAATAAATAGCTCTGGGGGTGTTTCTGTGATGCTGGGTTGATTCAAGGAGTTGTAATTCACCTTTGAGCAGCTCAGGCTCTGGAAGGATGGAGCTCTGGCCATTCCTGAACCACTTGAACTGCTCAAACAGCTCTTGTGCTCCTCCAACCAGCTCTGAAAGGCACCAAGATTCTCAAACTGCCTCGAAGTAGCACTTGAAACCCTCTAAACTCTTCTAACACTCCTCGAAATAGCTCAAAATGGATCACAGAAAAGGTCTCATGGCAGCTCTGAAGCTCTCCAAGCCTCCTCTGTGCAGCTGTGAAACTCCTCGAGTGCCCCAACAGCCTCCAAAAGACCCTCGAAACCCCTCTGGACCTTCCTCCTGTGCCTCTCAACAGGGCTAAAACGTTTAACAACATCTCTAAACTCAAAGAATTTGCAATCACCCTAAACCCCCTCTGAACGATATCAGAGGAGCACAGGCAACCCTAAAATGATTCCAAAGCTGCTTGAAAACTCATAAATAATCAGAGCTGCCCCAAAGCACTCCAGCTCTTCTACACCGCCTCAGAAAAGAGCTCTGAACAGCTTAAAACCTCTCCAGCCTTTTCAAAACTGCTCCAGAAAAGTCCTCTGAAGGTCTCTCCATCATTCAGAACAGCTCCAGAGCTGGTCCCAGCCCAGCTTGAGGGGCTGAGCTCTGTGACAAACCCCAGCTCTGGGCCACTCATGACAGAAAGGACCTGGAGGGGCTGGAGCGTGCCCGGGGAAGGGAACAGAGCTGGGGAAGGGGCTGGAGCACCAGGAGCAGCTGAGGGAGCTGGGAAAGGGGCTCAGCCTGGAGAAAAGGAGGCTCAGGGGGAACCTTCTGGCTCTGCACAACTCCCTGACAGGAGGGGACAGCCGGGGGGGTCGGGCTGTGCTCCCAGGGAACAGGGACAGGACAAGGGGAAACAGCCTCAAGTTGTGCCAGGAGAGGTTTAGGTTGAACACAGGGGAAATTTCTTCATGGAAAGGGTGGTCAGGCACTGGCAGAGCTGCCCAGGGCACTGGTGGAGTCACTGCCCTTGGAGAAGTTTAAAGGCGTGGATGTGGCACTTGGGGACATGGGTCAGTGTGGCCTTGGCAGTGCTGAGGGACAGTTGGACTTGATGATCTCAGAGGATTTTTCCAACCACAACAATCCTGTGATTCCAAGGGCCAGTGGGCACTTTGCAATGCCCCCAAAGCCTGGCCATGAGCAAGGCCACCACGATCGTGTCCCACGTGCCCTGGTCCTTGTCCTGTGTCTCCAGAGCAGGGCTGGATCCAGCAGGACTCCAGGGCCCCTCGGCCCCATCCATGGCAGGAACATGTTCAGCCCACCCGTGGGGCTGGTGGGGGCCGAGCTCTGCTGCAGGAGGGGCCTGGGTGCAGCAGGGATTTCCAGCTCCTTCCCCTTCCCATCTGCTGCAGATCCCGGGCCGGGGCTGGGCTGGGGTTAACCCTTGGCAGCCGGGCTGGGAAGGAGGAGGGCCCCAGCCCTGGGCTAGGGGGGGCAGCCCCAGGGCCACCCTCACCCCGGGGTGCTGCCTGGGCCACCCTGTGGTTCTTGCCGTGGGCAGAGCACCCGGGATGGTCCCAGGGAGCGCGGCCCCAGGGATCCAGCACGGGACACAACCCCTGGCAGGGACACACCGGAGCGTGGTGACACCACAGCAAAGACCCCACACCCAGCCAGGAGACAGCGACAGCAGCCCTGCCTGTTCCACACCATCTTCCTTCCCTTGCCCCAAGCTGGAAATTCCTGGCTGATGCAGAACCTAGGGAGGCCAGTCTGTTCGAAATTCCCTGCCACTGGAGCCTGGCAGGGCCCCCCAGCCTGGCCAGGCATCCCCCCTACTTCTCCGGGACCTCCAGCCTGCCCGGAATCCTCCAGCCCGCTGGGGCTCCCCAGCCTTCCTGGGAGCCCCCCAGCCAGGCCAGGAGCCCCCCACACTCTCTCTGGGACCCC
>VZSR01002741.1:1672712-1683780 GCA_013398615.1 Brachypodius melanocephalos | reverse complement strand
CGCGTGCCGCCTGCCTATCGCCGCGATCTTGTCCCGCGTCCAGCGCTTTCTTCCCCTCTCATCCCTCCTGGCTTGGCACGGGGCTGGATCCTGTTCCTCCCTCCCCGTGGGGCGCGGAGGTGGCGGGGGGCCAAGGGGCGTGCTGGGCGTGCGCCGAGCGCCGCGGGGAACGGTGCGCGGCTCCCGGCACGGCTGTGCCCGCCCTGCAGAGCCCCTGCTCGGCCCCCAGCGTGGGGATGGGGCAGCCAAGTTTCCCCCTTCCCAGCGGCCGCTCCAGGAGGGCCGGAGGGCGCCGGGGTGACCGGGAGGCGGCCGCCGCCGCCGCTGCTCCCTGGTTGGGTGCTTGAGGCTCTTTGCCCGTCTCGCTGGGCTGTCGTGGAGCCGCCGTCGCCGGCCCTAAATACTGACGCGGCGAAGGCATCCATACATCTGCTCCGGGCCGCGGTGAATCATCCCCCAGCAATGCCCGTGGCCCTGCTGCCCAGCCGGCCCGGCTGCCCCGCTGCCCGCGGCTCCCCGGGCCAGGGATGAGGTTGGGGACGAGCCCGGGTCATGAGGACACGGGGGAACAGAGCTTGAGGCTGAGCCGGAGGGATGGGGACACTGAGGGACAGTGCTCAGAGCTGAGACGGGTGTGGGGACAAGGATATGGTGTTCAGGGCTGTGTCAGGAGTTTTGGGGACACAAGGGGACAGCAGTTGAGGTAGCGCCAAGGTGACAAGGACGTGGGGACACGTTACTTGGGGCCAAGCCGAGGTGATGGGGACACAAAGGGAAAGTGCTCAGGGCTGAGAGGAGGTGACAGGGACACGGTGCTCAGGACCGAGCTGCGGTGATGCAGTTGCGCTCAGGGCTGAGCTGGAGTCATGGGGACACGATGCTTGGGGCCGAGCCAGGTCACAGGGAGACAAGGGACAGTGCTCAGGGCTGTGACAGGGACACGGTGCTCAGGAGCAAGCTGGGTAAATGGGGTCACGGAGCTCGGGATGGGGCCGGGGTAATGAGGGGACAGAGCTCAGAACAGAGCCGTGCTGGTGGCCGGCAGCCGAGCACGGCGTGCCCAGGCTGGGGACACACGAGCCAGCGGCAGGGGGTGGCACCGGCTGCCCTGCAGATGGCCCGGGGCTGGCAGGGGGCTGGCTGGCAGACACTGCTCGGCCGCAGCGGTTTCTCTGCCAGGAAGAGGTGGGAACGCGCTGTTTCCTCTCCCGGGAGGCCGCCCCGGCCCCCAGCCGCTGACACCCGTGGGTGGCCTCGGGGCGCTGTGGCACGGTGGGTCCCACACCCCGTAGGGGGAAGCTCCGAGCGAGCCGCCGGCCGCCGCATTTCACTTCCACGCCGGGTCGCCCACACAGGGCCCGGGGCGAGGAGGAGGAGGAGCGGAGGAGGAGCCGTGGGCCGCAGCCGCCCTTGCCTTGCACCCCAGGAGCCACTTGGCCCCGGTGACCAGCTCTCGGCGGCAGCAGCCCCGGCTCCGGCCGGCTCGCCCAGGTAGGGATGGCGTGGTGGCACTGGGCAGGGTGGTGTGCGGGCAGGGGGTGCTGCCAGCGGGGCTGGGTGACTGTCCCCCGTCCTCGGCAGTGTTGCAGGCGCAGGGTTTCGCTCCATGGTTCACTTCTGCTTCTGCTCACCGACGGTCCCCAGCCACCCCTAGCCCTGTCCGTGGCTCCCACGGCCAGACGGACGGCCTGGCTCTGAGTCTGGCTGCACATGGGGACTGTCACCACTGTCCCCTTAGGTCGTGTTTGGCACTGGGAGAGGCACTGGCGTTTCTGGGTCAGATCAGCTGGGCAGGCAGAGCTGTGGTGTGGCCAGGGCAGTGGGTGCATCCCCAAAACCTCCATCCCTTTGCCAGAGGGTTCAGCTCCCTTGTGCTGGACCCAGAGCCAGGCTCTCCCCATCCCATGCCTGGTTTGGAGCAGTGGTGAGCAGCCGGACAGGGAGCTCCTGTCCCAGCTCATCCTCTCCCAGCACCCTCCACCCTTGAAGCTTTATTACAGGCTTCCCAGGGAACTGGCCAATTAACCCTGCATCGGTAATTAAATCCATGGAGAAGACCACGGACCCGGGATTACTTGTCCCTGTCTGGAAAATAAGAGCATCAGTGATGAGCCCTGGAACAGGTCTGGCTGCAGGAGCCATTTGCCCCGGAGCTCCATGGGGATGCCAGAGAGCTTCCACGTGGCCAGCCGGCTCCTGGCCATTGCCAGCGGGGCTTTTTGGCAGTGAGGGCAGGGACACGGGGGTCTTTGGACCCGTGGGGGGCCAGCGGTGGGTGCAGCACCCTGTGTCACCCCGGACATGCCCTCTGGCTGTGGGTGTCTCCTCGGTGCTGCCACTGGCAGGGCACACGGCAGTGGCTGAGCCCCTGCACGGGGGCTGCACCCTGGGGACCACCCTGGGGAGCTGGGGGATGCCATCACCAAATCTCTCCTGCTCCCTGCCTGCCGTGCCCAGCCACCCTGGATGGCTGCAGGGGCTGCACCTCTTGGTTCTGGATCTGTCCTGGCAGCTGCCAAGGCTGGCAGGGGCTGGGGAGGGGGGCTACGGTGGGGTACGGGGGGGCCGATGTCCCCCGGGGAGGAGGGGCTGCAATAAATGTCGGCGTCCCCTCGCTGATGGGGACCTCCCATCCCACGTCCCTGCCAGCCTGTGGAACACTCTGTTGGGACGGGCGGTGCTGGGTGGGTGGATCCCCGCCGGGGTGGGCATCCTGCCCTCCCCCAGCCCCCCCAGCCGGGTGTCACCGCTGTCACCAGGAAATCCGCGGCTGTTTCACCACTTCCGAGGAACATCCCGACCCAGGGGGCGCAGCGGGAGCTGGGACATGCGACACTGCTGTCCCCGAGCCTGCCATCACCCAGCTGGCACAGGGTGCTGGGTGGCTCCCACGCCAGGATGCCGTTGCCATGGCAATGGAGTGGCTCATCTCCATCATCTCCTGGTACCCCGGGCTGGCTCAGGCCGGCCCCTGCCCACGTGTCCCTTGTCCCCTGGCTGCGTGGCACACGGACACGGTCCCAGCAGGTCCCTCACAGCCTGGGCCATCACAAGCTGCCGCTCCAGCCTCGCCGGTGCCAAGCGCCGGCTGGCACGGACGTGGGAGGCTGCGGCGTGGGGGGACGCAAGCGCCGTGGGGCACTGCGGCAGTGGGGCGGGTGGCAGGGCCACCACCCCTTGTCCCACTCTGCTGTGCAGGGGCTGGGCACAGGCGCTGCTGGGGAGGGCGGGGGGCACAGTGCAGGGTGGTCCCCGGTGCCCGTGGGTGTTTGTGGGGGTCGTACCCACAGCCAAGCACTGCCACTCCCATTCAGGGCCACCGCAGCCGTCACGGGGGTGATGGGGGACAAAGTGAGGAGTGGGGGTGTCCTGTGCCATGGGAGGGGTCCCCACCCGTGCTGGCCTGGCTGGGAGGCTGAGCAGTGCCATGTGCTGGGCGGGCACAGCCGAGGGGGCACAGCCGGGTGGCCACAGCCCTCCCCAGCCACCAATCAGTCGGCAAACGGCGCAGGGGCTCGGCTGTGGTGGGGAGGGGGCTGCGGGGGGCGGGATATTGCCATGCTGGTCATGCGTGGGAGCCGCAGCCTCGGCGGAGCCGGGTTGGTGCCAGCCGGGAGCCGGCAGAGGGAAGGGACCGGGCTGCGGCGCCGCCGGGGATGGGGATGGGGATGGGGCTGCGGATGGCACCCAGGGGATCCCCCCGCCCGTAGCGGGGCGCTGAGCGAGGGCACCGCGGCGCCGAGGTAGGAGCTGAACAATGGCCATGCTGGGAAGCAGGAGCAGGAGGAGGAGGAAGAAAGGGATTTGGGGCCGCCGCACAAAGGGCTGGGCAGGGCACGGGGCTCCGGTGGGCCCCGGGCTGGGGGCGCTCCGGGCACGATCCCCCGGGCAAACCCCACGTGTCCCTGGGGGCTCGGGGTTGTGCCGGCGATTGCGCTGCACCCCCGACACCCCCGGTGCCCCTCTCCCCGCAGTGCCCAGTGCCTGGGTACAGTGGGGGTGCGCTGGGGGGTGGCACGTCCTGCCCTGGGCCCGGCGCCCCCCGGGAGTGCCGGGGCCGGAGCGCTGCTGCAGGAGGTGGCCTGGCGTGGGTGACCGCGTGGGCTGGCGAAGGGAGCCGGCCGTGGCCGCGGTGCCCGATGATCGCAGAGCACCCGGTGGCATCGCGGGGTCCGATGGCAGGACCACCCCAAAGATGCCCCTGGCACCTCCTCGGAGCCTTGGGCGCGGCGTGGGGGTGGCTTGCCCGCGTTGCCATGCCGAGCCTCACCGGCTCCCAGGAATGTGCCGGGGCTGCGTGCCCGCCCGCACGGCCGCTGCTGGGGCAACGCTGCCGGCGCAGGGCTGGGCACCGAGCGGTGGGCACCGAGGGGTGGGCACCGAGGGGCCCTGCTCACCGCCTTTGCCCACCCCGTGGTGCAGGGAGCAGCCTGGAGCCCGAGGAGCGCAGCATGGAGCCGCCGGCCGTGCCGGAGGAGGAGGAGGAGGAAGGCGAGGGGGCGGTGCCCCTCTCCGTGGCGCCCGGCCCCGTGGGTTGCCAGCTCTTTGGATACGTGGGAATCGAAGCCGTGCTCGATCAGATGAAAATCAAAACCATGAAGACAGGCTTTGAGTTCAACATCATGGTTGTGGGTGAGCGCCGGGCGTGGGGTTTGCTCCTGGTTGGGGTGGGAATACTGGCTCAAATTCCACCATGCCAAGGGAAAACATGCTTTTAAGGGATTTTAAGGAAATTTAAATTATTTTAACTAATTTAAGTAGCAAACAATTGAAAAGGAGTAATACCCCATACTTCACAGCATAGTAATGCTGATAGGTGAGCTCATCCCAGCCTCTGAGATGCTCACAAATGGATATTGAGGAGCTACTGCCCTGGAGAATAAATCCGTTTGGAAGATGAACCAAACTAGCCCAATCTGGGATGCTCCCAAATGTGTACCAGGGGTTATGACCTTGGGGAATAAATTTCTTCCTGGGGTAAAATGTACTATCCCAACCTCTGAGATGCTCCCAAGTGGATACCAAGGGGTTATTGCCTTGGGGAAGAAATTTATTTGGGGATAAACCAGAGTTATCCCAACCTCTGGGATGCTCCCAAGTGGATATCAAGATGTTACTGCTGTGGAGGACAAACCAGAGCTGCTGCTGTCCCCTCAGGGCAGAGCGGGCTGGGGAAGTCCACGATGGTGAACACCCTCTTCAAGTCCAAGGTGAGCCGCAAATCCTCACAGCCCGGCCAGGAGGAACGCATTCCCAAAACGGTGCAGCTCCAGTCCATCACCCATGGTACGGCCACCACCACGGGGTCCTGTCCCACCAGCCCTTGGGAGGGGCGGGGGACTGGGGTGGGGGTCTGAAGCTGCATTCACACCCCTCATGCCGGGTCCCCTGATTTTCCCCGATGCTTCTTCCCCCTGACCCACCTCTCTGCCCCACAGTCATCGAGGAGAAAGGGGTGAAGATGAAGCTGACGGTGACCGACACACCAGGGTTCGGGGACCAGATCAACAACGAGAACTGGTAGGACACAATGGGGTGCAGGAGCCTAGCTCTGTGGGTGCCAGTTTGGGGTAGGGGTTGAGCTCAGGTGCTGTCCCTCAACTCCTCATCCTCAGCTGGGACCCCATCATCAAATACATCAACGAGCAGTACGAGAGATACCTGCGGGAGGAGATCCTCATCACCCGCAAGAGGAAGATCCCGGACACTCGGGTCCATGGATGTGTCTACTTTGTCCCCCCCACAGGTCACTGGTGAGTCCCCACTCACAGCACCCCTAGGTGATGGGGTCACTGTAGGGTAGTTGTGTCACCCTGGGGTGATGGTGGTGGGGTCACCTGAGGTGATGGTGGTGGGGTTGAGGATGATAATGGTGGGGTCACCCGAAGGTGATGGTGGTGGAGGCACCTCAGGGTGACACTGGAGTGGTGGTGGTGTGGTCATCCCATGATGACAGTGGTGGGGTGGTCTCTATGGGGTGGTTGTGTCACCCTGGGATGATGATGGTGGGGTCACCCCAGGGTGACAGAGATAGGGTGTCAACCTGGGGTGGGAGTGGGGAAGGTCACCTCAGGGTGATGGTGCTGGGGCCACCTCAGAGTGATCCTGGAGTGGTAGTGGTGGGGTCACCCCCCCATGACAGAGGTGGGGACACCCTGGAGTGACAGCAGTCCTTGTCAGGCTGCGCCCGCTGGACCTGGAGTTCATGCGGCGGCTCAGCAAGATCGTCAACGTGGTGCCGGTGATCGCCAAAGCCGACACGCTCACCCTGGAGGAACGCGCAGAATTCAAGCAGCGGGTGAGGACAGGACCCCCAGGGGATCCTGGGCTGCCCCATGTCCCCCCCAGCCCCAGCTCAAGTCCTGTATCCTGCAGATCCAGGAGGACCTGAAGACCCACGCCATCAGCGTGTACCCGCAGGAGGACTTTGACCAGGACCCTGAAGACAGAGCACTGAACGACAGGATTCGTGTGAGTGCTGGGATGGAGGGGGACAGGGACTCTGGGGACCCAGCAGATACCTTGGGGACCCTGGGGGAGCAGCACCCGGGGCAAGCAGACCCTCTGTGCCACCAGGAGAAAATCCCCTTTGCTGTGGTGGGGGCAGACCAGGAGCACCAGGTGAACGGCAAACGGGTGCTGGGCCGCAAGACCAAGTGGGGCATCATTGAAGGTGAGCAGAGGCCCTCACACCCCCAGCCCTCTGCAGGTGCACCCATGGGTGTGTCCTCGCCTGGGTGGGTGCTGGGCCATGGCACGTGGCACGGAGCTGTGCTGTGTCCTGGTGGTACCCTGAGCATGCCAGGATGCACTGCCTGGGCATCCCAGTCCTCCTGCCAACCCTGCCCCTCTGCCTTGCTTTGCAGTGGAGAACCCAGCACACTGCGAGTTCCCCCTCCTGCGGGACCTCCTTATCCGGTGAGTGGGGGACAGGGTAGGGAGTGCTGGAACCCCATGAGGTGACAGCTGGGGTGGGGGACAGTGACATGATGCCCTTCCTCCCCCTGCCACCCCGGGCAGGTCACACCTGCAGGACCTGAAGGACATCACCCACAACGTCCACTACGAGAGTTACCGCGTGCGGCGGCTGAACGAGAGCAACCGGCTGGGGCTGAGCCCCCTCAATGGGCTGCCCGGCAAGGGCGAGGCCAGCAGCCACCTCTGAGCCACCTTGTGCCCCTCAGATCACCACTCGACCCCATGGCAGTGCCCAGCCCTGCCCACCATGGCTGTGCCAGGAACCTGCCTGGAGTGAAGAGCCCCCCCAAGAGTGCCCAGCTGCCCTAACATGGGTCCCTCATCCCCAAGCTCTGCCATGGCACAGACCCCCGGACCCTATGTGACATTAAAGGTTAATCCAGAGCCTTTGGCCTTCACCCTCCTGCTGGACTCCCAACTTTTGATGTGCCACCACCCTCCTGTGCTGCTCTGGCTGCTGGGCCCCACCAGGCACGCTGGGGAAGTGGAGGTGCTGCCTGTGGGTGTGACCAGGGTGCAGATGCCCTCCCCACAGTCACCTCACCAGCCCTGCCCAGTGAGGCAGCTGGCACAGCTGGACTTTGAGCCGCTTATCAAGTGGTGGAGGTGCCGGGAGGGGAGCGGAAGTGCCAGAGGGGTGTGGAGGTGCCAGAGGGATGTGGAGATGTCGCCCACAAGGGTGTGAAGGGGCTACACCCAGCTGTGGCACCGCCCTGTCAGGGGCACTGTACTGGGTGCAGCCCCTAAACCCTTCAGGGTTCTGCCCTGCTGGCTGCCAAGCCCTGGTACCTGCCAAGGTGTTGGGGTGGCCCTGCCGGTACTGGGCGGGTTGCATGAAAGGCCCTTTTGTACCTCCTGCCGTGGGCAGGGCTGGGGCTGGCTGCCAGGACGGTGGCACACGGTGGCTTCCTGCCCGCCCCGGTCCCACCGCAGGGCTCGGCTGTCACCGCCCTTTGCCCAGCCCCGTGTTAATGATCCACCCGCCCTCGTGGCTGCCAGCCCCCAGCAGCCACCCGGCGTGGTGGCAGTGCCTGCAGAGCCGGGGGGTCCTCGGCACGGGCGGCTCGGGGGGGCCGGCGGCTCCCTGCCCTGCGCCCCACCCCTCCTCCCCAGCGCCCAGATAAGAGTGGCTGCAGCAGCGCGGCGTGGGCAGAGCACGGCCGGACCATGGCCGTGGCCACGGTGAACCTCCGCGCCCTGACCTCCTGGGTGGGCATCGCCCGGCTCTTCGCCGTTGTGCTGTCCTGCCTCGCCTTCAGCCTGGTGGCCTCCACCGGGAAATTTGAGGCTCCCTACGGCACGTGGTGCATGTTCACCTGGTGCTTCTGCTTCATCGTGACGCTGCTGGTGCTGCTGCTGGAGCTGCTGGAGCTCTACCCCATGCTGCCACTCTCCTGGGATGACTTCACCGCGGCTTTCTCCATGCTGGCGGCTCTGATGGTCTTCACCTCCTCGGTGGTCTTCCCTGCCACCTTCATCAGCAGCCCCTGCAACAACAACGTGTGTGCCCGGCAGGCCGTGGCCACCACCGCCTCCTGCCTCTGCTTCCTCGCCTACGCCCTCGAGGTGTCGCTGACCCGTGCCAAGCCGGGGGACATCAGCAGCTTCCTCTCCACCGTGCCTGGACTCCTCAAGGTCTTTGAAGCCTATGTGGCTTGCCTAATCTTCTCCTTGCTGGATGAATACAGTGGGGAACCTGGCCTGATGTGGTGTGTGGCTGTCTACTCCATCTGCTTCATCTTCACCCTCCTCATCATCGTCTTCACCATCAGCCGCTGCCTCACCTACATTCCCTGCCCGCTGGAGAAGATGCTGGTGGGGTACAACTTCCTGGCCCTGCTGATGTACCTCACTGCTACCATCCTCTGGCCTCTCTACAGCTTCCAGGGACAGAGCCGCCCGAATCCCTGTGGCCCGAAGTGCCCGTGGAACAAGCACCTGGGGGTCACCTTCCTCACCATCTTCAACCTCATCGCCTACCTGGTGGACCTGGTCTACTCCACCAGGATGGTCTTTGTCAGGGCACCGCCCTAAGGGCTTGGGGCGGGGCTCGGGGCGGTGGGACACGGCCGGGTGCCTGTGGCGGCGGCGCGGGGCTGCCAGCAGAGCTGGGGAAGAGGCCGGATGCCTCGGAAAGCTCCCTGTCCCCGTGCTGGAGCAGAGAGCCAGGGGGTGCTCCCAGGGGTGCGCTCAGCCCAGGGTTCCACGGGCTGCACAGACAGGGGGGCTGAAGGGGCCACGAGGGGCTCCCAAAACCCCCGAGCTTGAGGGGGCTTTGGGATTAAATTGGGTCGTTTTTCACTCATTCCTGCCTCCTCTTTCTTCCTTTTCCCAACCTGCTGGGGGGTGAGAAACTGAAGGGCACTATTGGCACTGGGAGCTGTAGGTGACTTTGGGGGGCACCAGCAGCACTATGGGGGCACCAGGCTCCAAAAAATCCTTTCTGCTCCTTGTTGACTCGGCACTGGAGTGAAGCAGGGCATGACCAGGAAAAGCCCAACCCGGATGCCTTTTTGTTGGCACCTGCACAGGGCCCTGCCAAACAGGTTCAGGAGGAATGCAGCTGTTGGGGGGGCTGAGAGCCCACCAGGTAATTGTCACCAGCATGGCCGGGTCCTTGTCACCACCACAGTCACCTCAGCAGGAACCCTGCTGGGTTTGATCCCAGCCACGCAGGCTGGAGTCCCCCTTTGGAGGCTGCTGTGGTGTCCCCTCCCTGCGGGAAAATGGGAAGCGGGAGGTGGCTGCCACCCAGTGCCACCAGAGCTGGGGGTGCTGACACACATCACGGAGGGACAGTGACACCACAGGCTGGTATGTGGGAGGAAGGCAGCAGTGCAGGGAAGGCAGGGGAAGGTGTGCCCGCAGGCAGAACTCCTGGCACCGCACTCCCGGATGTGGGATGGGTGCCCATGGGGCACCCTGGCAGGTTTTGGGGCCACTGTCCCCACGCTGCTCCTTCTGCCTGCCACTGCTTGTCCTGGCCACAGCCTGGGGCCATCCCTGCTGCAGTGAGGCTGCCAGGGCCATGTCAGGGCCCATCACCTCTGCCCTGGGGCTCACAGCGTGACACAAAGTGGGGTCCCGACCACCAGGAGATGGCACAGACTGGCAATCACAGAAGAACCCACAGGTGCCCCGATGCCTGGGCAGGTGGAACTTCTCTGGCCAGTGCCAGGGCTGCAATGCTGGGTTCCAGCAGTGACAGTGATGGCAGCACCACAGGGTGGCCTGGTGGGTGTCCCCTTTTCCCGATCCCTGTCCCCACAGTGGCCATCACGCTGGCACTGATGGGCTACTCCCCCTGCACCCCTGCACGGCTGGAGGGAATGGCAGAATTTGGGGAGGAAATAACGGGAAAATGACAGTGGTGAGGCACAGCCCAGTACAGCACCCGAGCCCTGGGTATTGATAGTGCCGGGATGATGGAGATTAGCGGAGGAAGGAGGACGGGAACCCCAGGGAGTGACAGCGGTGTCACTGGTGATGAGCTGTGTGGCTGGGGGTGGCACGTGGGCAGTGCCAGCACGTGGGGTGTGGTGAGGCTGGGGCACAGGGCCGGGCTGGCAGCGGAGTGCAGGTGAGTGGCCAGAGGAGCTTTGGGGGTTCCCAGGGGGGCGCAGCCCAGGAGCCCCATCGGGGCATCTCCCAGCTGGGGCACACGGCGGTGCTGGGGGTCGCTGGGAGGACCTGAGACCTGGTGGGTGCGGGAAGTCCCGGTGCCGGTCTGTGCCGTGCCAGGGGTGCCCCGGTGCCGGTCTGTGCCTCGGGTGCCGGTCTGTGCTGTGCCAGAGGAGCCCTGGCGTTGGAGGGTCTCTCGGTGTCGTGCCACGGTGCCGTGGTGCCGGTGTCGCTGTCGCTGCGGTGCGGTGCCGGGGCTGGTGCCGTGTGTCCATGCCGGTGTCGCTGTCGCTGTCACTGCGGTGCCGGTGCCGGTGCGGTGCGGTGTCGGTGCGGTGCCGGTGCGGTGCCGGTGCATTCCTCCCCCTAGGGGTCGGTGTGCCGCGGCGCGGGAGGCGGTGCGGGGGGCGGCTCGCTCCTGCGCACGGCCCGGGACGGCCGGGGCACGGCGGCGGCGGCGGCGGCGGCG
>VZSR01002741.1:1647610-1663864 GCA_013398615.1 Brachypodius melanocephalos | reverse complement strand
GGGGACCCCCGCCCCACCGCGGGGTGCTGAGGGCTGCCCACACCCATCATGGCGGCGGCCGCGGCTCACGGGCACGCCCCCAACACGCGGGGCCGGGCCGGGGTCCCGCGAGGTTTCGGGGGCCTGCGGGAGCGGCCGCGTCGCTGTGGTGACGGGACGCGAGCCCTCCGCCGAGGCGGGTAAGCCGCAGGTTCGAGCCCCGGCGTCACACGGTGCCCCGGCGGGCTCCCAGTGAGGGGTGCGGGATCCCCCCCGGCGCGGGAGGGCCTCCAGAACTGTTGGTGAGGGGCTACAGGACCTTTCGGGAGCAGGAGAGCTTCCAGGCTCCTGGGTGAGGGGCTGCAGGAGCCCTCGGGCCCATGGGTCAGGGGCTGTAGGTGCACCCCAGATCGGGAGGACCCCCGCGACTGTCAGTGAGGGGCTGCAGGACCATTCTGGGACAGGAGAACCGCCAGGTCCGTGGCTGAGGGGCTGCTGGAGACCCCCGGGTTGGGAATACCGGGGGGGGCTGCAGAACCACACCAGGGTGAGAGGAGCCCCGAGCCCATCAATGCTGCCCTGAGGGGTCTGCCAGGCCCTGGAGGTGGGAGGCGAGGGGGCCGTGGGCTCCCTGGGGAGCCCTGAGGGAGTCCTGAGGGATTCACGAACCTGGGTAGCAGATGGAGCCAGGTCCCCACGGCATTTGGGAGCCATGAGAGGATGGGGTGGTGGCTGCCGGCCTTTGGCCCATGGCGTCACCATTAACTTAAAAAAGGAGTAAAAGAGAGCCATGGATGTACTGGGAGCCAAGAGCAGCCTGGCACAACAAACCTTTCCTGGGAGCTGCAGCTGGGTGAAGCTTACAGAGAAGGATAATTTTCACATTACATTTTTTCCCAGTCCTCCCCCTGCACCTCGTGAGAGATTCGTCACTGCCAAAGCTCTGTGCTTTCAATGGTGTTTTGACAGCCAAGCCCTGAATAGCGCTTGCAACCAGCACTGCTGTGTCCTGCAGAGGTATCTGGGAGAGGAATGGAGCAGTTTCATGTTTCTTTCCTCATTCTTTCTCCTGCAGAGCCATGGAGGTCCCTGCGGGGATGACCGCTGGGAAGGAGCCCGCGGCTGCAGCTCTTCACAGTGTGTCACAGCCCATACCAGTACACATCACAGTCGTGAGTGCACAGGGCCTGGTAAAGTTCTGAAAATATCTCTACTAATTTAATAAACAAGGGCAGAGCGACTCTGTGTGCACAGGGATCCCCTGTGAGGGCAGGTGGGGTGTGGTAAGGCTAAAGGAAGGAGTGGTGGGAGTATCAGAGGTTCAACAATGCCACACTGAGGCTTCCTCCTCCCTTGCTGAGGAGTTCACACAGAGGAAAAAGCTTGTGAGGGACGTAAATTGGGGAGCACACCTCCCTAGCAGCAGGCCAGAGATGCTGGGATGAAATGTACCTCTCTGCCTCCTCTAACTGTATGGAAATGGCAGGTTTTTAAAGCAGAACACAGCAAAAATGTGATCAGTGAAACAAAAACCTGAGAAAGGACACCTTGGTTGTAAAGCCAGATTTTCATCCCAGCTCCAGCTGTTTAAATCATATTGAAAGCAATAGGGTGGCTCTGGTCTTAAAAAGGCAGTGAATCCAGTTCAAGGCTATGAGCTGGTGCCAATCAAACCACCACTGCTGTGATTTCCATGTGATGCACCCAGCTGTCCTTAAAGTCTTCCAGAGGAACTGGCATTAGGGAGGGAATGTGGAGGAGAAGCTCAGCTCCTGCTGCAAGCAGAAAAAATGCAAATCCCTGCTTCTGCTCCAGCAGCAGACAGAAAAAGCAATCCAAAAGCACCTGCTTGAGGCTTTCACATTGTAGTATTGAAGTACCTCTTACACTGATGGATTCAGCAAACAGCAGCTTAGGTGAGGTATGAGGTGAGAGGAGGATAAACAATGCTGGGAAGAAAAGACTCCTGGATTGATTGCATCTGGAATGTTGCTTTGTGGTTCTGATTGCTCCACCGTGAGAAAGGGCTGTACAAAAGGGAGGAGAGGTTACAAAAGGGCAATAATCACAGCAACAATATGAAAAAAAATCTGGCTGTAAGAATGTGGAATCCACTTCTAGCTATAAGTGTGGAATCTGCTTAATTAGAGGCAATGTAGAGAAGGATGAGAGAGGAGTCTTGGATAATTAATGGTACAGGGAAAGGTTAATTGGATTCTTCTGTTTAGCCATTCACAGGATGTATGCTCAAAGGGACAGTGAGAAGGGCTGAAAATTAAAACCAAGTGAAAGAGATCTCTTTTTGTGTAAGAACCAGCATGGAACTAATTACCCCAGTGACAGGGAGAGAGGGAGCTGAGGATGGGTTAGACATCCCTGTGGCTCAGCACTAAAGAAAAGCTGGGTTTGGGTACAATGGTCCTTGTGTGGATTGAGAGCTAAACTGTGTTTCTGCTTCAGTGAGCCCTTTGGTACCTGCTGCCCAGCACCGCCTCTGCTGTGGAGGTGCCCGATACTGCTCATGTAGGTCCCCACTGCCACGTGCTGTGCCCTCACTGTCCTCTCCAGCCCTGTTTAAGCCCCTTTGTTTAGACATTTGAAATTCAAAGTAAAATCTGAATCTCCTCATCTCTGATTAAACCAAGTGGTGTGAATGTGGTATATCAGTAAACTGCAGAGCTTCCAAAGAGCTTGCTGGAGCCCTTCCTTTGATTTCACAGAATCATGGAATCATGTAGGTTGGAAAAGGCTTCTAAGACCATCAAGTCCAACCTTTAACCCAGCACTGCCAAGGACACCACTAAAACATATTCCCAAGTGCCACGTGCAAGTGTCTTTTGAACACTTGCAGGGATGGGAACTCCCCCACTTCCCTGGGGAACCTGGGCCAGTGTCTGACTGCCCTTACAGTGAAGAAATTTTCCCTAATATCCAACCTAAACCTCCCCTGGCACAACTTGAGGCTGTTTTCTCTTGTCCATTTCAGGACATTCTGCACCACACGATATCCACAGGTGTCCTGTGAGCTCATCCCTGTAGCTCAGGAGCTGCTTTCTTAGGAGACAGCAAAGGTCTCAAGCTTCCTGGAAAGACAGAAATATCAGTGGAGTATTTTGGGATTTGTTTTAGATACGTCTTTCATGAAGTGAAGCCTGAACCTCTCTATCTCCCCTACCACAGCTCCTGATAATCTTTGAGGCATCACAGCATGGTGAAACAGGAAATTTCCCTCCCAAAGACAGGGAATGGTGAGGTCTCAGTGTGGCCAAGCTCTGCTCCTCTTCCCCATTCCTGTGGTGGAACAGACCCCCTCAAGTGAGCCCTGTCTTGGTCACTGACCCAAGCTGCTGCCAGAGGATCTCCACCCCTGGGATGCTGCCGCAGAGCCAGCTTCTCACTGAGCTCTTTTTTTGACAGAAACCCCCCAAAAGCAAGGAGCTGACTACGTTGGTGCGTGTGGAATACAACGGAGTAGTCCTGGGAGATTCCTCCAAGACCAATGTCCTGCCAGATGGGACAGCAGAATACGACTTCAGCACCAGCTTTGAGTACAGCCCTGATGGGCCCAACTCCTTGGATGTCCTTGTGCAGAAACCACTGCTCTGTAAGTAGCTGGTTCCAGATCTCCCACCTTGGAGCTGGGTGCTGTTGCTGCAGGAGTCACTGGTTCAGGAATAGCACTTCAGCAGCAGTGGTGGGAGGCTCTCAGCCCTTCTTGTCCATCTCTGCCAGCTGGAAGAATCCCCTTTCATGTTGGCCCGTGCTCCTTTGGCTTTGCTGTGCTTGTCAGCCTTGGGAGGTGAAGATGAACATGTGCCAGAGCTCACATAGACCCTCCCTGGTGCCTGACCTGCTGGTCCAAGGAATCCTGCCAGCTCCTCTTTTTATCTCCCTAGTGACAGTGCTAGAAGTGATGCCAAAGGAGAAGAAAAAACCAGAGAAAATCACTCCTCTTAGCCAAGCTGTGGTGGACCTTCTACCTCTGCTGCAAGGTACGACACTGAATTCCACAGCATCCATGACCACTCCTTGCTCCTTGGCACTTCCTGATCTCTGCTTATTGACCCCTGACTACAATTTATCTCCTTTGGACAAAGTGACCTTCGTAGCTCTGCAAAATCTGACTTAGGGGGAAGAAAGGGTAGCTCAGCATTCAGAATTAGGCTATGGTGTTGTCTCATGTAAGATGTCCCTGCCCATGGCAGGGGGCTGGAACATGATGATCTTAAAGGTCCCTTGCAACCTAAATAATTCCATGACTATGATTCTTTGCAGCGGGTCTCACTTCAGGCTGTTCTCATTCCTCTTTCTTCCCAGGAATTCGTTCACTGAATGTCTTTGCTCCTTTGTATGCAGTGTCTGCCTCCCCATCAGAGATGCTTCACCCCGAGGCCACGGTATGTGGAATTTGGAACTGTTCCTTCCCTCATTCAGCTCTCTGCTGCTTTTTAATGGGAGAGAGAACATGACTCAGCTGCCTGGCTCATCACGGATGTGGTACAGCCCTGTATGTTACAGGCTTAGAAGCCTTTCCCGCTCCCTCTGACGTCTGTCCCTACTTCCCTCTGATAGGTGAGGTTGTGCTGGGAATTGTTAATGCGATCAGCTACCCAATTGCTCTGCAAAAAATAACAAAGATGGAAAGCACAGTGCTGAAAATCCCCCAAAAGACAACGGCAGGGTCACCTGCCCGGCTTTATTAGCCTTCCTTTCTGCAGATAAAGTGTCTGAGTCCATTATTGTACAAACTCTTGACTGCCTTTCCTGCAAGGTCTTTATTCATTCAGCAGGTTGCAAAGTACCCAGTGACTAAAATGAAGTATGAGGCTGGGAAAATGTGTCCAATTTTGCTCCTGAGCCTGCCTGCAGTGAGCACCGGGAGCAAACTGGAAGGGTGGATATCCCATTAACAGCTCTGTGTTTAAGAAGAGTTCACAGTGAGCAAGGTGGGGGGGCACTCATTAGGGAGGATAGGTAATAAATGCTGACCAGCTGGTTTTCCCTCACACCATCCATCCAGGGCTGGGACAGGTAATTAAAGGCTGCACACAGAGCATGGAGATAGGGCAGAGGCAAAGCTGTGGCTTTCTGAATCACCGGGGGAAAAAGCATCATTTTCCACCCTTGATGTTCTTCCTCTATGACTCCTTTCATGAGACTCTGCCTCTTTTTCCACAGCTCATTTTAAGAGACCCTTGGGGCATGTGCCATACCTCAGCCAGCCTGTGATTTAAACAAACAAATACCACAATTGAGCCAAATTGGTCCTGAAATTCCTTTCCTGTGCTGGGCTGTTTTCTTTTACATCGGAGATGAGGCACAAGATAACATTATATGTTTTGGCCTTGAGTTTCTCCTTGCTTCTCCCTAAGAGCAGGAAAGTTATAATTGTCTGTTTACTGGCTCAACTTTATCTTTGTCTCACAGGGTGGCCTTGAAGTGACAGTAGGCACCAAAGAGATCCTGCTCTCTGCCACCCAGTTCTCAAGTGGGAACCTCCTGAGCATCACGCTGGAGGCAGCTTATTCTGTCCCTGACACCTTTAGTGCTGACGCCCAGCAGAACTACATGGTTTGCTTGCGAGCACCAGCAGCTGGTCAGGTGAGAATGATCCAGGCACAGTGACAGGGGTTTGGCTGGGTTTGGGTTGTTCTCCTACCCCATGGAACAAGTGTCCAGGCACGTGGGGTGCACAGCTTCCGTGCTTGTGCACCAGCAGCCTTTGTTGGGAGGGTTTAGAGTCTCTGTGGTGTGATGTGTTTCTTTAACACAAACAAAGGTCTGTTTGGAAAGATTTGGATTCAAATTGGCAGGGTTTTTTCCACGTGGCTCTTTATTTTTATTCCATTCTTTGTATGTGTGTGGTGGAGTGCATTTTCTAAGCCAGGCACCCTGTACTGTTGCTTTGCTTTGTTATCCCAGTTTGGAGCAGCTGGCTCTTGCTCTTGCTCCTGTTAGAAATGCAAGTCCTTTGTTTCTCATGTCTCTCTAGAAAGAATTGCTATTGCTCTTCAAGAATGGCATCCTGAAGGCTAATGGTACAAGTGAACCATTGCCCCGACCCAAACACTGGCCCTTTGGCCCCATCCTGGCCCCTGATGCTCTGAACATACCCCACTCCTTCATCGTTGGTGGGCCCTATGAGGATGAGGATGGAGACTTCACCAAAAGCGAGGTGAGGAAGGACTGGCAAGTTTGGAAGAGAACCAGGAGGGACTGAGAGACTTGATGTGACAGGGAGGTGGGTGGTCGGTGTGCAGTGTCCAGCACAGAGGTGGTGCCCCAGGGGCAGCAGACATGCTGACTCACTGCTGGAGACATCCCAAGGGAGAATGTGGCAGGTCTCGTCCCAGAAAACACCCACATGGAGCTGCTGGGCTGGGAGCTGTGTTATCTCCTGTGAGCCAGGCACTTAACGCTGATGGTGTCTGCAGGAAAGGCTGCCGGCCTCTGTGCGGGGCTGGCCTGGCTATGGGCGCTTGGACACCTCTGTCTGACTCACATTCTCTCAGGGGACACTTGTGAGGATGGTGCTGGCTGTGGAGTTTGCTGACCTGGCTGTGGCTGCACGCTGTGTCTCACAGGACAGGGAATTCAGGATCCAGGCAGAGAGCGCAAAGAGGATCGTGTGGGACACGGAAAGGCGCTGTTTCCTGGACGCTGCTGCAGTGGCCGTGTAAGGGACCTGAGCGACCATGGGCTCATCTCCTCTACCCAGAACATGCTCAGAATGACCTGAGGCACGGAGCTGCAACATGCAGGTGCTCTTGGACCACTTAAGGGTCAAACTGTGGCTCTGCCTCACCTCCCGTGGCTGCTGTGGCTGCCTCTTGGCCACAAGTGTTCACCTGAGCAAGGGCACAGCTCTTGAAGTGCCTTGAACTGCTGGCAGCAGCTTGGTTCTGCTGTGCTGGGAGAAGATGAATTGGCTGGAGCTGCTGTCTCCAGGCCACAAATGCTCTCCTCTGAGCTGCAAGCAGCTGGGGCTGGAGGTTGATCCCTCCATAATTTGAAGGAAGGGGCAGCAGCTATGGTGAGCAGACATGGAGTAGAGTGGTGTGCACAGCTCTCCTCTGAGCTGCTAATTAAGTTTTTACTGAATCCCAAATACATTCAAACCTTTCACTCCATGTGGGCACTCTTCATTTGCTTTTTTATTGGATAAGTGTTGCCTTTAGCAGCTCCAGATATGCTCAAGATCACGATGAGTGTTTCATTTATCTTTGAATCCTGCTATTTTCTGGCCTCAGCTGCATCATGGCTGTGCATTTCACAGCCAAATTACTCCTTGTGTGGAAATACTCATTTCTACCTTATTTGATTTTCTAAATTCTTTTCCCTACACATCCATCCACCTGCCTGCTTGTGTCAGAGTCACCAGCCACATTGAATGCAAGCTCAGGATCCACTTGCTCTGTACAGTTCAGGTTTTATACCAAAGTTAATCACATTCCTTCTTACTTATTTCTGAAGTAGCCGGTGGACAGAGAAAACCCAGTGTGTCGCTCTCACAGTTGTTTTAGAGCTGGCTGTGCCATAAATACACACAGCAGTGGGTAGAGGAGAAAGCCCAGCCTGCCCCAAGTCACAGTGTTCCCATGGTCTGAGGGTGTGTGCTGAGGGAATAGGGTGAAGCAAACCCAAGAGGGGCTGCTGGGGCTCAAAGGAGGGTGGTGGGGCTCTCCAGCTGGGTGTCTCCATCTCCTGAGTGCATCCTGCATCTGCTTTGTGCCCAGCCTGAAGAAGCACATTGCTGAGCACCGCCACTGGCCTGTGGAGCTCTGCAGGATGTCCATGGCCTCATCTGCCAAAGGGAAAACCAGCAAAGCTGACAAGGTGAAAGTGGGGTCTGGCTTGTGGAGTAGCATTGTGTTATCAGGCATTTTCCTCTTCAGGCCTTTGTGATACCAAAATCAGCCTTGAAGCTGCCAAAGTGAGCCAGAGAGCAGGAGGCTTTGTGAAAAATCAGCTTTATAGGGCTGTTAAATAGATACAGGGTCATATTTTTTCCTTATAGCTCTCACTGATGGTCTGTGGTAGCTTATTGGAAAGGAGACAGGGAGAGGGTGGCTTTTAAAAAATCACAGAATAGTTTGGGTTGGAAGGGACCCCGGACTCCGTCTCCTTCCAACTCCCTGCCACAGGCAGGAACACTTTCCACTAGACCTGGTTGCTCAGAGGCTTGTCCAGCCTGGCTTTAAAGAGAAGTAATTCACTGAGCTGATCTTTGGCCAGTGGGGTTTTGGAAGAGCTGGAAGAAGTTCATGCATTCTTTCTCAGGCTGTAGGTAAGTTATGCTTTTGCATCCAAACCAGGGTGGTTTAACAGAGAAACAGCCCCTTAGAGGATGGTTCTGCTCCTGGGAGCTGGTTGTGTGAGAGCTCCTAATCTATCCCAGGGCAAAGCCGTGTAAGTTGGTGTAAATCCCTTTCAGCACTCACCACTGCCAGGGTTTTGCAGCTCTGATGATGACCCTTCTAGCCAGGCCTCCCACACCTCCTAAGCCATTTGGTTTCTGTCCAACCTGAGATGCACAACTCTGGTAGGGTCACCTGGATTTCCAAGCACACAGCTGATAATCTTCCAGCTATATCTCAACAAGACCATCCTGAGGAACAGCAGAGTGCAGGAATTGGAGAGAAAAGCTGCCCCATGGGTATTGGGATAAAATTAATATTCTACATATGGAATGACTCTAGTGTGTTCATCCAGGTTGTCTTGGCTGTGTGCCAGTGACAGAACCATGGGCTCATCAGGTGCAGCAGTGTGGCCTCCTCTTAATGAGATTGGTGACCTTGTTCCCTTAAGGAGAATAACAGCCTGTTCAGGATCTCAGTCCCTTGCTCTGTGTTTCCAGGGAGATGAGGACAAGCAGATTGCCTTCCATGGCGTGGCATATGTCAACATGATGCATTTGCTGTGCCCTGGGGTGAAGCAGATCCGAGGGGCCTTCCGTGTCTTTAACTACCAGGACAAAGAGGTGTTTCAGAAGGTGAGAGCAGCAGGCTCTGCTCCAGCTCTGCAGATGGGTTTGCACTGAGTATTTGGGAGCAGGCAGGATGGACAGAGGGTGTTTGGGAGCAGGCAGGGTGGACAGAGGGTGTTTGGGAGCAGGCAGGGTGGACAGAGGGTGTTTGGGAGCAGGCAGGGTGGGCAGAGGGTGTTTGGGAGCAGGCAGGATGGACAGTGTGCTAGCTGGAGCTGGATCTGAACCTTGAGTGCCCTTCTTGTGATGGAGAAAAGTAATGATACAAGCTTTTAGGTGCAGATCTCTCCGAGGCAGGGGATTTCTGGGGGCAGGGTGAGCAGGTCGAGGCGCTGACAGAGGCTTTGAATCTCACTCCACTCCCTCCTATGCAAGCATGCTTCACTCTCCCCAGTCTGGAACATGGGCAAGGGAACTGTATTGCTGGGAAGAGCAAACAGTGGCTTTAAAAGGATCCCGTTACCCCAGGCAACCACCAAAAAAGCTGTCACTGGAGCTCTTTCAGCTCTAGCTCACCGAGGTTTATTTGTCTTTGCATTTTTCCCTCTCTGTTACTAAGATTGACAGTTGCATCTCCATTTTCCCACAGTCTATCCCTGCTGGAACAGACCTGAGCTTGTTTCAGGAGGGCAGCTGTACAGCCTGGTTTTACCACCCATGTTCCCTGTGGGACTGTGGTCCAGGTGCAGGGGCTGGGTGAATTCCAGCCCTTCTCCTGCCTCCCTGCTCCCGCTGGCTGCTGCAGAGCTGGGCTGGGCACCAGTGTGTCTGCTGGGCTCTGCTTCCCTGCCATGAATAATGACCCCTTGGCTGCATGGTGCTGCTTGTCCTTTGCCATTTGTCTGTCACAAGTGAAGCCCTTCTCATTTCCCAGGTGCTTTGGGTTGCCTCTTGGTCTAAGGAGTTTCCCTACAGCTGCTCCATCCTCTCCTCAGGATCCCCATAACTCTTGCTAGCCCAGTTCCTGTAACCAGGATGTGTGGGAGGGAACAGCCTGTCTAGGTGGTCAAACACTGTGTAAACACACAGTCTGACAAACCTGTTCCTCACAATTCCCTGGCGTGTGTCAGGGAAGCTGCTCCACACCAGAAGATGGTCTGGGAGCCAAGAGATGCTGTCGGGCAGGTGGGGACCCCCAAAAATGTGTGGAGCAGGCCTGGTGAGAGTAGCCAGATTCATCCAGCAGCCCTCATCACCAGGCAAGTCCATAGCTGTGAGGCAAGTCTAGGATCCCACCAGGAATTCAGGATCATGGATCCGAGTTCCAGCATGTTCACCACATATCTCAGGCAAGGATCAAGGGCCAGTCCTCAGTGAAAACACATCTCTGAGGGAAGATGGAGAGAGCCCCACTGAGTCTCATAGTCTAATCTGAGCCTTCACAGCTACACAGGATCAGAGCTGGCCTGGAGCACCAGCAGCTGAACTCTAAGAGGAGAGAATGAGGTTACAAAACCTCTTAATGCATCTAAGACCCTGACAATGTGTTTTATGATGAGAGAGGTTAAGGCAAAGGAGTGAGGAAGCCTGCTTTGTCCCTTGATTCTCTCTGTTGCCTCTATTTTTCAGACCGGATTTCAGCACAGTATTTTCCGGGACCGCAGATCACAGCTCAGTCTGGACAAGGAAGTGTTTCAGACCTCTCCTGTTTCCAAATCTGCTCCCAGTAAGGCTCTGAAGGAAGATTTCAGTGCAACGGTAAGGTCTAGGGAGGCACATGGCACCGTGATTGTTCTGTTTCTGTGTCACAGTTGGGACATGCAGGAACCAGGAATCGATGCTGTGTTGCCTCAGCCAACTGATTATCCCAGACTCATAGAATCTCCTCAACATAAAGAGATCCACAAGGATCATTAGTCCAACCCCTGGCCATGCACAGACACCCCAACAATCCCACCCTGTGCCTCACAGTGTTGTCCAAACACTCCTGGATCTCCGGTAGCCTTGGGGTCCTGACAATGCCCAACCACCCTCTGGGGGGAGACTCTTTCCCTGATATCCAGCCTAATCCATCCCTGGCACAGCTCCAGCCATTCCCTCAGGTCCTGTCACTGGTCACAGAGAGCAGAGATTGGAGCTGCTCCTTGTAAGAAAGCTGCAGCTTTCCCTTATCTGAAATCATAGGATGTGCTGCCTGAACAAATGTACCATCTCACACCCTGAGCTTGCAAAGATTTGAGATTTATTGACTCTGAAACAAGAGACATATTTTCTTTTTCCTAATAGTTGCTCAACCCATCCAAAATCCAGTTGTCAGATGGCACTGGAGAATCTGAAAATGTCACAAATCTCAGCCTTGAAGGGCAGGTAATAATGTCTCTCCAAAGAGACAGAGAGACTGTAGAGCATCACTGTGCTGGTGTCTCACACCTTTCACACAATTAAATTCCTCAAGAGTGAGTTGGACAAGGGATGTTTTACGCAGATGCTGTCCCAGAGTTCTTCCAGTGACGTGCACCTGGAGAGCAGACTGACACTGGGCTAGAAGATCTCTGTAAACTGTCAGGCATTTATTTAAATTATCCCTTCATATTTTGGCTTCTTCCTCTGGAATGCACATTCATTCTGCAGGCAGATTGATTATCTGGGCTCTCTCCTTTTCCCTAGCCTGGCTTCTCGAGCTGGATTTTGCTGCTGTAACTCATTCTGAGGGTGGGTTATAAAACAAGCTGGATCTTTGCAGTTTGGAGATCTGTAGCTGTGTGCTCAGTATTTCACCGTGCCAGCACTGGCTGCAGACAGCACAGCACAGGGAGCAATGTTTATCTCCACAGCAATACAGCGATTCAAGAACATTCCTGGTGATGGAGATAAAGCTGGACAGGCCCTTGGTCCCAAAGCGGTCGCGGGAGGAGCTGGTCCGGCGGTGCGTAAGGATGGGCTGTGGGGCTGACAGCTCCTCTCTACAGGGTGGAGAGAGGCTTGTACAGCAACCCCCCACCTTGGAATACTCCATAAAGAGGGCCTGAGACAAAGCCCACAGGAATCAGGGGGAGGATTTGGCCGGACTGCTTTAAACGTGGCAATCTGGTGTGTTGGGAAAGCACTTGTTCATCCCAGCTGGCATCTCCCTGCCATTCCTCTCAAAACAAGAGACACCAGAGCAGCACAACAGTCTGTGTTCCTGTCTGGGCTTTGTTTCCCTCTAATCCCCATGTGCTTGCCTCTTGCATGTGATGTTCAATGGCTTGGTCAGTTCTGGCCACCAGTGTGGACTGCCCTGGGTAGTGCTGCTGTTGCTTCACCAGAACATTCTCTCATTTCTGGCTTTCCAGAAGTTTTCTCACAATGAAACCCATTCCTTAGCTTTTATGTTAGTTTTCATGTCATTCTGCTGCAGAGCTGCTCTTTCATCTCTCCTGCTTTGAGACTTCCAGTTCCTGTCCAGTGGCAGCCCTGCTGTGTTGTGGGTTAGAAAGGCATAAAACATCTAGTTTATGGAATAAAAAAAAATAGAAAATGCATCAGATCAATAAGGTATAGGAGGTGCACGTTTATGTCTCTCTCAAACAGAAATATCATCTATTCATTGAAGATATGTGTGTTGTCCTCACTGCTCCCTGCTGTCTTCTAGGAGGAACAGGCTGAGGAAAGTGAACCCCTCTTAGAACAGACCTTTTCCTGGCCTATTTTTTACATTTCTACTCTTCTGGAATATGTGTGGATTCAGTATAACTCCTCCTTGTTCACCTGCCTGTGTGCACCTGAACAAGGCCTGTGGCACCTTGGCATGGTGGGCTGGATTGTGTTCTGAGGACTGAGGGTGTCCAGCAAGAAGGAAATGTTGAAAAAAATTTAGATTAATTAAGGCTGGTTTGGCACCAGGAATTTTAATTCCAGAATCCCAAAATTATTCAGTTTGCAAGGGACCCCTGAAGGTCACCTGGTCCAATGTTCATGTTCAAGCAGGGCTCCCCAAAGCACGTTGCTCTGTGTCCAGATGGTTTTTTGATATATCCGGGGAAGGAGACTCCACACAGAATCCTGCTCCAGTGCTCAGCCACTCTCACCTTAATAAAACCATAGTTAAAAATATGCTAATCCTAATGAAAGGTCATTGTAACTCCAGCAGAGGCCCAGGCAGGGCTGTGTGGTGTCTGGGGGTCTGAGGTTGTTGTCTGGGGGTCGATGTGTGGCCAGGGGATGAGATGCCACACCCAAACCAGGCGATGTTGGAACTGAGGGATCGAGTGGCCTGGTCATTTAGTGACCAAATTCTGCAGAGCTTTCCTCAGGCTGGTTCCTTCCTTACACCTGTTCTGCAGAACCAGGAGCTCCAAGATGCAGCTCTGCTGCTCCAGGAGAGCCCTTTGGGTTAGCAGTAATGTTAACCCTGTCATGACAAGCCACAACCATCTGTTGTAGGGATCTGTTCACTATTGGTCTGACACTTCAGGTTTCCTCCCAGGTGCCTGTGAGGTGTCTCAGGGACACGATGGTGGGGTGGAGCCCTCACCCTACAAGCCAACATCCCTGGCTGTGGATCTGCTGATCTCCCCTCTGCTCTCACTGACAGGGTCAAGGAGCTGATTCCTGTCCGCCCTGCGCTGCCCCACCACACAGAAGGAGCCAAGAAGGTACGTGTGAGAGCCTGTGGCCTTGCCACCACCCTGCCACCCCACCCTGCCCTCACCCCTCTCACACACCAGAGTCTTCATTCTCAGCCCACAGCAACATGAGGATGAGGTTTGAGAGCACAAGGGTGCAGGGCCACAAAGGTGGTGAAGGGTCTAGAAGGGAATAGGGCAATATGAGGAGTGGTGAGGTCACTTGGAATGTTCAGCCTGGAGAAGAGACACTGAGGGTAGAGCTCACTGGGGTCTGCAGCTTCCTCACAAGGGGCAGCTTCCATCTCTGCTGCCTGTGAGCAGTGACAGGACCCAAGGGAACAGCTGGGGCTGTGTCAGGGGAGGTTTTAATGGATAATAGGAAAAGAATGGCATGGCTGGGCACCGACCAGGTTCCCCAGGGAATGGTCACAGCCCCAGGGCTGCCAGAGCTCCAGGAGTGTTTGGACAACACTCTCAGGGATGCACAGGGTGGGATTGTTGGGGTGTCTGTGCAGGGCCAAGAGTTGGACTCAATCTGTGTGGATCCCTTCCAATTCAATATATTCTATGAAATACACAGAAAAGGAAACTTCTGTATGTGTTGTCTCCTGTGCCTTGGGAACCCATTCATCACCTGTGTTCACATGCCAATAAAAGGGAAGTGATGAAGAGATGGAGCAAAGGGAGGGAAGGCAGCCATAGGGGGATGTTGGGAAGGAAATGGGATGCTGGGAAAAGAGGCTACCAGAACTTTGCATTTATATCCTAGGCAGTCCCAACAGTTTCAGACCAGCCCCTGTGCTTCATCAAACTCAGACAAACCTGAACAAAATCAGCCCTGACCTTTCTCAGGTCACCAAGAATTTTTGAGGATCAAGATTATGGTGATTACAGGTTCTGCTGAAGAGGGCTGGCCGTGGGTTTCAAGGCTCCCAGTAAATGAGATACCTTTTACTCACAGCCAATTATATTTCTATAGGAGAGATAGCAGTGACTGGAATACTGGGTTGTGATGGAAAATCCTAGCAGGAAGGAGTTCTTTTATGTTTACCTGCAGATATTTTCTCAGCCCTCAGGCGTGGACAGGAAAGGATGTGTGACAGACTAATTGAGACTTGAGTCAGGTGGAGTTAATGGGAGGCGTGGGCTGTGGCAAATCAAATACATATCACGGTTGATTGCATAAGTGGCTTGTGAAATTTATTTATTTCTTTCCTAGGCAGTGGAAGATTATCACAAACGTGTCACTAATGTTGCTCTTGCCATCCTGAGGGAATACCACGAGCTTTTTGGGAAGCAGCTGCCTGACCAGGGAGCACTAGACCACGAAACCCTGGAGGAACAAAAGCGTCAGCTCAACTACGAGCTCAATACTTCCGGGAAATATTTTGCTTTTAAAGAACAGCTTAAGGTGAAGACTCCTTTGTGTTTTTGCTTTCCTACTTGTCTTGTCCTGACAGTTTCTCAGTGAGGAACTGCTGCTCCATGGTGGTAACTCAGGATGATGTGTGGTGCTTCAGAATCCTTTCCTGTCACCTGGAGCTGTTGCAGTGGGCACTGAGGGTACAGGATTCCCCTCTAATGGAGCAGGCACTGAGCTGCTTGGTCTCACACCAAGAGAACACTTCCTTTCAATGGAAGCTACTCACATCCATTTGCCCCATGCTCTTAACCTGAGAAGGTCAAAGCTGGCTGCTCTCACATTCCTAGTCTGCACCATCAGGGAAAGGAGGTTCATCTCTCTCAGCTGCTCAGCTTCAGCCACACTCTTCTTGGAGACCCCCTCTCCGTCCTGAGGACATGAGCCATCCACATGCTGTCCCTAAAGGCTGTGTCAGGGAGGTGGGAAAGGAAATCCCCCTTTTTTTTTTCTTTTTTTTTTTTTCTTTTTTTTTTTTCTTTTTTTTTTCTTTTATCAGTGGTGGACTGGATTTATTTCTCAGAACTAAGCTGGAGCTTCAGGCTCTGTCTGACTACAGAGCTGGTGGGAGGCACGGGAGGGAACCTGCCTTGTGCAATGTCCCTTGTCCCCACAGTATTCTGTGGTGAAGATTGTGAGGGAGAAATACCTGAAGACCACGGCGTTTGAGACCAAGGACCAGCTTCAGGCATTCCTCAGTGAGCTCTATGTGTACCTTGTGGACCACATGCACATTGCCCTCAACAAGGTAGGGGGAAATCTGGGTGACTCAGGCCATGGCTTCACTGTGGGTCCAGGGCAGGTGAAGGACTTTTGCCTTCAAAACAGAAGCAGGCTCATGCTTTCAGAAATTGCTGGAGTTGGCACGTGTGGCCCATGAGCCACACTGGAGGCAGGGATCTGGTGTCTTTGTATCCCACTGCTTAAAATTCTGATGGTGGCATAGGTGTGAGATGCCACTGGTAAAGCTGCTGTAGCTGGCACATGGTGAGGGTGGTTGGGCAGAGCAGGAGCTGGGGTCACCAGTGAGTGGCCCCACTGAATTTTGTCATCACCTTGATCTAGGGAATGCTGTGAATAATCACAGAATCACAGACAGGTTTGGGTTGGAAGGGACCTTAAAGCTCATCTGATCCCACCCCTGCCATGGGCAGGGACATCTCCCACTATCCCAGGTTGCTCCAAGCCCCGTCCAACCTGGCCTTGGGCACTGCCAGGGATCCAGGGGCAGCCACAGCTTCTCTGGGCACGCTATGTCAGGGCCTCCCCACCTTCCTAGGGAACAATTCCTTCCCAATATCCCATCTAACCCTGCCCTC
>VZSR01002741.1:1608816-1640098 GCA_013398615.1 Brachypodius melanocephalos | reverse complement strand
ACTGGGGCTTGGGGGTGTCACCAGGGCTGGGGGGAATTGGGGTAGAGAGAGAATGGGGCCATCACCAGGCTTGCATCATGAGGTTGGCATTGGGGCTGGGGAGACTCAGGACATGCAGACAGTGGGGCAGGGGACCCTGCTAACAGATTAGGGGATTAGGGGACCTCAGGGCATACAGGGGGCAATGGGGGGTGTCCAGGCTGGGGTTCCATCCCCCCAGTGACACCAGTGCTGGCAGCCTGGCAGCGTCCCTACCTGAACATCTTCAAGCACTTCCGTGTGGAGGAGTGGAAGCGCTCTGCCAAGGAGGGGGACGTGGCCGCCCTCACGGTAACGGGGGCACTGGCACTGTGGGGCTGGGGGCACTGGCCAAGGGTGGGCACTGCTGACCCACCCCCATCTTTCCCTGGTTTCCAAAGGACACGAGGCTGAAGGGAACGATCTTCCGGATCCGAGGCTCCAACCCAGCCAGCAGCTACCTGCAGCTGCCACGGGCAGGGACACAGTCCCTGGGGCTGACAGGGCGCTACCTCTACCTGCTCTTCAGGCCCCTGCCCCACAAGCACTTCCTCGTGCACCTGGATGTCACCACCGAGGTCTGTGACACAGGGTGGCCTCTTAAACTGCCATCATGGCTGATTGAAGGACTGGGGGTGGCACTGGGGGGCTGCAGAACGTGGCTGCTCTTTGCTGCTGTGGGTCACCCCAGGCTGGAGATGGTTTCCATCCTGGTGGCATCTCAGCTGGGGCCAGGGATGTGGAGGGGACAGGAGGCAGGGCCACATGCCTTCTCCTCTGCAGCACTTCCCTGCCGAAGCCACCAGGGTGACTAAAGCTCCGTGTGTGTCTCTTCCCAGGAAAACCAGGTGGTTCGCATCTCCTTCTCCAACCTCTTCAAGGAGTTCAAATCCACGGCCACATGGCTCCAGTTCCCCTTCGTGTGTGGAGCAGCCAGCGAGGGCACGGCCCGGCGGGGTGAGGAGCTGGGGCTGGGCTGGCACACCACCAACAAAATGAATTGGTAGAAAGTACATTAAGTTCTCAAGTTGGCTTGATGCATTTGAAGAGAAGCTGTGGCTGCCTCATCCCAAGGCCAGGTTGGATGGGGCATGGACCAACCTGGGATAGTGGAAGATGTCCCATGGCAGGGGGATGGAATGGGATGGGTTTTGAGGTTGTCCCAATCCAAACCATTCCAGGATTTTATGGTAACAGTGGTGCACCAGAGCAGGAGCCCCTCTGCAGCCAGGTCAGAGCTGTAGCTCCTGGCTGGGCTGTCCCCTATCCTATTCTCCCAAACAGTGGGGTGCAGTGTCAGGCCAGGCATGAGCTCATGGAGGTGGTGGGATGTCTGTCTGTCCTTCCCCACCCCTGAGCCTACAAGAC
Organism: Brachypodius melanocephalos; assembly: GCA_013398615.1. Taxonomy (NCBI): domain Eukaryota; kingdom Metazoa; phylum Chordata; class Aves; order Passeriformes; family Pycnonotidae; genus Brachypodius; species Brachypodius melanocephalos. The sequence continues at coordinate 1,638,712 of VZSR01002741.1, read as the reverse complement.
ATGTTTTCCCATCTCCCACTTGGCACAGGCCTGGTGGGAATCCTGCCTGGTAAATACTTCTTACTGAACCCTGTGAACCTCACATCTCATGTCCAGCAGGGTCCAGGTCTGCAGCTTCTTTCCCACCATCCCTTTTCCCACCTATCCTCTCCAGGCGCCCCCGGAGCAGCCCCGGCTGACGTGCGCTGGACGTGCCTGGTGCTGGACCTGCCCTCCATCCTGGCCCTGTACCTGAGCCGCAGGTACAGCCACCTCAGGGGGGTCAAACTCTGCTGCAACCTGCTCGTGAAAAACCTCTGCACCAGCGACCTGCTCTTTGAGCCAGGTGAGGAGCCCAGAGCTCTGCTTTCTTCTCAGACTCCAGCCCAGCCTGGGGAAAGCCCATGGGAGTTCAAAGCTGAGTTTGCAGTCCTGGCAGAGTGCTGGGCTGCTGGTGTTCTGTGATGTGAACAGAAAGAGCAAAATACGTGGTACAGTGTTAAATTGCCACACAGGCAGGGACACCTTCCACTATCCCAGGCTGCTCCAATCCCTATCCAGCCTGGCCTTGGACACTTCCAGAGATCCAGGGGCAGCCACAGCTTCTCTGGGCACCCTGTGCCAGGGCCTCCCCACCCTCCCAGGGAACAATTCCTTCCCAATATCCCATCTAACCCTCCCCTCTGGTAGTTTGAAGCCATTTCCCCTTGTCCTGTCTCTCCAGACCCTTGTCCAAAATCCCTCCCCACCTCTCTTGGAGCCCCTTTAGGCACTGGAAGGAAATCTGGAGTGGAACACAGTCTCCCAAACTCTGGAGGAAAGTATCCTCATTTTCCAGCTGTAGAAGTGAATGAAAAGAGCAAAGTTAATATCTTTCTAAGGTTAGAAATTTTTTCAGCGTAAAAATGAAAGGTGTCATCGAGCCTCACTTCTGCAAGACTTATGCTTTCATGTGCTGGAAGAGCCTGTGCTTTTTTTGTGTGAAAAATCTTCCAACCTGCTTTTTTTATCCACCTGCTCAGTGTGGCAGAGGTACTTTGGTCAAATCCTTTGTTTTCTATCTTTCCTTTTTTGTGCTGGAATTCTCTCTGAACTGCCTGGCCTGCTGGGAAGCATCACTAAAGAAGAAGTTATAGGGGCTGCTTTGGAATTTCTAAAACTTATTGTATCTTTCCTAAAACCTTTCCTGTTTTGCTTTTCTAAATTTGAAAATACGTGGAGAAAGCAAGACAAGAAAATGGGCAATGAGCCTTAAGAGAAATGATGTGAAATTGCTGAATCAGTGAACAGAAATTACATTAATCTTGAGCCTAGGGGGTTATAACTGAAATCCAAGGGTTTATGCTCTGGGCTCTTCTTTGGAGGTTGGGAGTTACAGGAATACACCTGTGCAAGGTGGGTTTGTTGGATACCTCAGGCTTGTGATCTTTGTTTCTCAGGTGGGAAGTGGCTTGTGCCCATATCCCACAGGGGGTGTGATTTCAGGCAGCCCCCTGGGCCTGGAGAGCTGACCCTGTGTGTGTGTCCCTGTCCTGGCAGGTGTGACACTGGCTGAGGCCCGGCTGGGTGACCTGTCCTGCCGCGGGGTCGCTCCCATGCCCCGGGAATTGGCATTCCCTGTGCCCAAGGGGAAGAAGTGGCACGACCTCTATGACTACATCAGGTACAGCTGCTCCCATCCCACTGCAGCTCCCTGGGAAGGGCAGGATGGGCAGTGCCACTTAAGGAATGGCAGATCCATGTGAGGCTGGGGCTCAGGTGGGCATTTTGGGCAACCTCCAGCATTCCTTAGTGCCATCTGCCTTTGTTACCCCTGGATTTGCAGGACCATGAGGCAAAAGGGAAGGGATCTTACAGCAGACAGCGAAGAGGCCCCTGTGCCAGGCTGAAGTGCCAATGCAATATCCCAATGACACGGTGCCTTCTCTGGTTCTGCTCAGGTTCCCACGTGAGGGGGCTAAGCTGCTGCACAACTCCATCCAGAAGAGCTTCCCAAGTCCTGTGGCAGGTGGGAATGCTGGGGATGTCAGCCAAGGCTGTGCCACCCCGGTTGGGTGCCCTGGGTTTCCAAAAGAGCTCGACCTGCTCCTTGTGTTGCCCAGGTGACCAAGCCCTGGAGGAGCCCGGCTGCCCGGTGGTGACACTCTCCAGAGCAGTCTGTGACCGCCTGTCCCTCGTCCAGCAGACAACCAGTCCCAAAGCTGTAAGTGCACCCTGGAGGAGGCTGCAGCTCCTTCCTTCCTGCTTCCCATGGAGTTGAAACAGGGAACCCTGCATCTGTGTCTTAATTTAAGATGTAGAAGCTGCTTCTTGTCACTGGCAGCTGTTCCAGGCACGGTCTGGTGACCACAGCCTTGCAGTGACTGCCTTGGGTGTTCAGTGTGGTGCAGCACAGAGACAGGAGATGTGCCAAGTACTTCCAAATCTCCAGACATCCATCTTCCCTGTCTCTGTGGAGGCAGCAGATTGGTGTGTGTTCAAATGGTGGATAAGGAAGTGAGTTCTGGAGACTCAGGAATGTGATCAGTGGGCCCAGGGAGCAGAGCAGTGCATGGAGCTGGGGCAGGCAGCTGCCCTCATCTTGGTTTCCCCTTCCCCACTGGAGGTGATGTGGGAGCTGGTGTCCAGACTGGCTTACCAGCGTGGTGGGTGTTGGGAGAGGGACTGGGGGAAGCTGTCCTCGTGCTGTGGAGAGGGAGATACTGAGGAGCACAGCCTCTCTTTTTAGAGGGTGTCCAAAGGATGGCCGTGAGGATGGTGAAGGGTCTAGAGGGGAAGAGTAAGAGGTGCAGCAGTCACTTGGTTTGATCAGGTGGAGAAGAAGAGACTAAGGTCAGACCTTGTCAGGGGCTGCAGTTCCTCCCGAGGGGCAGCTCTGATCTCTGCTCTTTGTGACAGGGACAGGACCCAGGGAATGGCTGCAGCTGTGTTAGGGCAGGTTTTAATGGATATTAGATGAAGGTTCTTCCCCCAGAGGGTGGTTGGGTACTGACCAGTCTCCCCAGGGCAGTGATCCCAAACCTGCCAGAGCTCCAGGAGCATTTGGACAAGGCTTTGATTTGCTGTCTGGAGGAGATGAGCTGTGCACAGACAATACTGGGAGCATAAGGAGAGTGTCTGGTGAACAACCTGGCCAAGCCAGGTACCCACAGGGCTGCTCTCCCTCCACATTTTTTTCCTCCTTGTCTGTTGCTGTGAAGAGCCCTGAGGACAGACAGGGGTGTCTCCCTGTCTCTGGCCCGTGGGCAGGTGGGGGGCACGGGGAGGAGAACTGAGCTCTGTCTGAGGCTTTCCTCATTCTCAGGTGCCACATCGCTGTCCTGTAATCACCAAAAGCATCCCTGAGGTTCACCTGGCAGTCCCAGGCCCTCCGAGGGCTGTGCCTGCTGGAGACCCCGTGCTGGAGGAGAAGCAGAGGCTGCACAGTGCTGGGGACACGAGGCAGCCACTCAGTGATGGTGGCATCCACGTTTATGCTTACCAGAGCGGGGCACAGACAGCCCGAGCTGTCCCTGGCTCTGAGGAGGTGCGTGAAGTTCTGGAGGGTCACGAGGTGGCTTTGGGGTGTTTATTTCTAATGAAGGGAGACAAGGAATACAAGGTTCGCTCTAGAGTTTCAGTTAAACTTATGGAGTCCAAAGGATGCCTTTTTCTGATGAGCAGTTCTTCCCACCATCCCCCTGCTTGCCTTGACAGAGGGACCCTGTGTTCAGATGTGCTGCCCTTAAGCCACAGGTTTGCCCAGGTGTGTACAGGAAGGGCTCTGGCCCTTATGCCACAGGTGAGCCCCAGCCTGCAGGACAGCCCTGGAAGTGTCCAAGGCCAGGTTGGACAGGGCTAGGGGAAGGTGTTCCTGTCCATGGCCAGGGGAGTGGAAGTGGATGGACTTTAAGGTCCCTTCCACTGCGGGATTCTCACAGGTCTCTGGGCATCACTGGGGCTGGACAGGAGAGCTGCTTAACTCAGAGACCCCAGCTCCTCCTGCTGCCAGCTTTGACTCTGCCAGGTTAAATGCTTTAAAGTTGTCCCCTCTGACAGGAGAAACCCAAAGCTGCCTCTGTGCTTCAGAGAGAGCTGAGCAGTGAGGCTGGGCTGCCCCACAGAGGGAGGACCCCAGCCTGGCTCTAAGCATGATGGTACTCTGGTTTTCTTTTCCAGGGGCTTGTACCAGATCCCATCCTGAAGCTGAGAACAATTATTGGCTTTGGAGGCTGCAGCACCAAATGGGTCAGTGGCTTGGATGATCTGGGGAGTTGATCTGTCATTGTGTGGCCGGGATATGGATGTTTTGGAGGTGTGAAATGCAGATGAGTGTGGCACTGCTTGATGTTGAAAATGATCCCAAAGTGGATGGGCCTCAACATCTGTGACAACTACTCTGCTGTTAGGATGGTGAATTAAAAATTATGAGGCCCATTAGACAGAATCATAGGATGGAAAAGTCCTCTGAGGACATCAATTCCAACTGGTTTTTCCAGGATTTCCATGCCCACCACTGACCCACGTCCTCAAGTGCCACATCCACAAATCTTTTAAATCCCTCCAGGGATGGGGACTCCACCAGTGCCCTGGGCAGCTGTGCCAATGCCTGACCACCCTTTCTGTGGAGAAGTTTTCTCAATATTCAACCTAAACTTCCCCTGGCAAAACTTGAGGCTGTTTCCTTTTGTCCTGTCCCTTCTTCCCTGGGAGCACAGCCTGACTCTCACCTGGCTGCCCCCTCGTGTTGGGGAGTTGTGGAGAGCCAGACTGTCCAGGCTGAGGCCCCCCAGCTGCTTCTTATCAGACTTGTGCTCCAGACCCTTCACTAAATTTCACATCTTTTTAACACACTAAAACTGGTGCTGCTTTGTTGCAGGCTGGAAGGGAAGGGCTTTGTTTTGGATTGTTTCTCTGGCACCCTGGGCCTTGCCTGTGGCCTGTGTTAGGGTAAAGGAAGGGTTGGTTTGGTTCAGTCAGTTCAAGGCTCTGCCAGCAATGTTGTTTCCCTTGGATCTGCTGTTCAGTAGCAGGGAAGGGACCTCGAAGCCCATCTCATCCCATCCCCTGCCATGGCCAGGCTGCCTCCCATCAGCCCAGTTTGTTCCACACCCCATCCAAGCTGGACTTGAACCGTTCCAGGGCTGGGGAAGCACTCTGTTCTGGAGCTGTGTCCCCCTGTGTTGGTGCTGCAGGCTCTGTGGACACAGGACAGCACAGCTGTGGTGTACCCGTGCCACGCCGTCATCGTCGCCCTGCTCCTCGAGACTGGCGAGCAGAGATTCTTCCTTGGCCACACAGAAAAGGTGAGTGCAGCCCTTGCAAACCCCGATGGCAGCCCCGTCCTTGCACCCTGGTGCCAGCTCTCATGGGCTCCTCTCTCACAGTGCTTCTGGTGCCTTGGGAGGCTACCTAGAACAGAGGCTGGACAGTGTTAAAGGGGTAAAGGTATTTATTAAAAAGGCCTTCAAAGGTTACACCTTGGGCAGTACAAGAGCACAGCCGAGGCTACACCCAAGGTGGATGATGTGTCACGAATTTTCACACTTTTCACACTTTCACACTTAAAAGTTTTGGTGCACTTACATATTGGGGTTAACAGTCCAGTTACAGCTTCAGGTTATGAAGTCCCATCCTCCCAGATTGCTCTCCTCGATTCACTGTTGTTTGCACTTTCTGGGCCTGAAGCTGCAATGATGTCCTTGGGCTGGAAAAGGATTGTTTTGTCCGACTGAGCTGTGAGGAGAGCTTGCTAGCACTTCATATGAAGTTCAGAGTTCTATCCCAGTGCAGTACAGCATCTGGACAATGTGCAAGCTGGAACCTGAGGCCCCGCTCCCCGCAGGTGTCGGTGCTGGCGTTCAGCAGGAGCAGCACCTTGCTGGCCTCGGCACAGGCCGGGCCCCGCAGCGTGGGGCGCCTCTGGGACTTCCCCACGGGAACCTGCCTCTGCCTCTTCAAAACCTACCTGCACTCCCTCGTGTCCCTCAGGTGGGTGTTGATACAGCTACCCCTCTGCCCGTCTCTCCGGGCTCTTTGGCTAGCTCAGATCCTTGAGAGACTTTGGGGTGATGTACCAGGGACAGGATAAAAGACTCAAAGGAGCTCTTTCTCTAGGATTGTTCCAAGGCTTTTATCTTGAAGGTTCCAAGGGGGAGAGGGCGAGCGAACAGGGAAGAACAAGGCATTATATAATCTTCTGCACAGGAATAGATAGCTGGAACCCAGCCAATAGGGTCAAGAAAGGAAGGAGGGGTCAGGCTACATGGCCACAGTCTCCAGGGGCCCCGGGGGGGTGAAAAAACCATCCCCCAGAGAAAACACAACAGGGTGTCAGTGTGTGCAGGTGTGTGTTCAGCAGTGCAGCACAGCAGCTTTTCCCTGCTATTCCTGCATGATAAACCGGGGATGAATTACAGCTGCCTGTAATGCCACCGAGCCTGCTGGCAGCTGGCCTGGATATGCTGCCAGCTCTCTGCTGAGCCTATCCCTCAGGTCTTGCTGTCTCCCCATCCCCACAACTTGTCCCCTTTTATGCCCTGTGACGATGAACCCAGGGTACAAGGAGCTGTTTTTCACCAGGTCTCTCTTGCAGCTTTTCCCACAGTGGAGCTGTTCTGTGTGGTGTCGGGAAGGACATGCACAGCAAAACGGTGAGAGCTGACGCTGGGGCTGGGAGGTTTCCCTGAGAGAGCTGTTCTCCCAGATTCTGTAGTTATTTTCCAGGCAAACCTCTGCTCTCAGCTTTCCTAGACATGTTCTTGGGAGACATCCCTTCCTCTTTAGCTGCCATGGAGAATACTTTCCCTCTGCCTGATGCCTGTGGGTGTTCCTCAGCTGCAAGCGAACAAATTTTTTCAGAAGCAGCTGGAGAGACCTGCTGGGGTTGTGCTTTGGGGCTGTTCTATCCCTGGAGTGGTCCCAGCTAGGACCCAGGCAGGGTGATGGGATTATATCTTTATTTTAACAGCATTTAGGGCAAGATGTGAGGTGAAATCTTCCAGCTCCTGGCATCGCTGTGGAAAGGGATGCTGGGCACTGGAGCTGCCGCCCACCTTTGTAGCTGGGGATGACGCAGTTCCCACATGTAGCAGTCAAAAATAAACTTGTTCCATGGGACTGGGGGTTTTGTTTTGTCAGTGGAACTATTTTTCATCCACTGTTTTTATCCTTTAGTGACGACCATCAGCAATTAGCTGTGCCATCACTAAGTGAAGGAAAAGCCACAGTGCTCCATGTTTTCCCCAGTGTGTGGCAGTGTTCTATGATCCCTATGGGAGCTGGGGAGGTGACATCACTGGGGTGAAAGCAGGGTGGGAGAATGGGAGTGCTGGGGGAGTACCTCTCCCAGCGTTATTCCTCAGCCCATCCCAGCCTCTGAGGTGATGCTGGGTTTAGTTTTAGCACTGTGCTGGAATGCAGAGCATCCTCCTGAATTTCTGCAGGCATCTGCCCTTTTACTTTAGGCAGAGGGTTTGACTCTTGTCCCTGGTGATGGACACTGAGGGCACACAGACCTGTACTGAGCAGTGGGCACGTGCTGCCTCCCACTCCCTCAGCCCTGGGACACCTCCTGTATGCCAGCAGGCAGAGTTCCCACTGCTCGGTGGATTTTCTTTCCAAGTCAGCCCTGTTGCCAGCAGCCCTGGGATTTAGAACCTCTAATTATGGATTGCAGACAAGGATATTACCACGAAGCTTTACAAAGCTGTTGGACTGTCCTAAACCCTCTGTGCAGTGGGTTTTATTTCCCTGCTCCAGCTCTGTTATCAATACTTCATGCCCGGCTCTGGAGCAGCTGCTCTGGAAAAGCTCTTCTGTTGCCAAGGTTGTGAGTAGCTCTCCTGTCGTATTTTCTTGCTTCAGATGGTGGTGGTGTGGAACACTGCTCAGGTGAGATGTGGTGGAGGTGTGACTGTGCTGGCCAAAGCACACACAGATGTGGACATCCAGGCCATGAAGATTGCTTTCTTTGATGATACCAGGTAGTGCGATGGGAAAAGAAAATGTTGATTTTTAGATATTGGGAAGGAATTGTTCCCTGTGAGGGTGGGAGGGCCCAGAGAAGCTGTGGCTGTCCCATATCTGGCAGTGTCCAAGACCAGGTTGGATGGAGCTTGGAGCAACCTGGGCTAGTGGAAGGTGTCCCTACCCATGGCAGGAGGTGGAACAAGATGAGCTTTAAGGTCCCTTTGCCCCAAACCACTTTCATTCATTAGCTCTGGTGTAGCTGGGGGGGAATTGTGGTGCTGCAGCCATCTGGTTGCCATTCCTGTTCTCAATCCTTGCTGTCAGTGGCCCTTGGGACGCTGCCCTTCCCTCAGGGGCCCGGGGAGCCCTGTCCTGGTGCTCAGGCTGTGTCTCCTGGGACAGGATGGTGTCGTGTGGCCGGGACAACATCCGGCTGTGGCGCGTGCGGAGCGGAGCCCTGCGCTCGTGTCCCGTGGACCTGGGCGAGTACCATTCCCTGGATTTCACCGACCTGGCCTTCGAGGAGGGGTCCGGGCCCCAGCAGGAGCCAGAGGACCGTGCACTGTAAGTGACAGGGCCTGTCACTGTCACCTGTCCTGGGCAGCCCAGCAGGAGGGAGCTCTGCAGCTCTGCAGCTCTGCCTGCTGAGCATTCGCCTTCTGCCTCAACCACAGCGCCCTGCTGGGGTTCTCCCTCGAAATCCAGCTGCCTCCTGGAGCTGGGAGAGGCTCTCCCCACTCAGCACATATCACCTCCTAAAGGGGATTTGGCTGCTCACAGAACAGCCTCTTTCCTCTTGCCATGCTGCTGTTCTGCCATATTTAGTGACTTTCTCCCCACCTGAAGGTCTCTGTTGGATTCCTGGGTCAGCGGGAGGAGCCTGGTACACATCCTCTTGCGTTCAGACACACACTTTGTTGTTTTATTTTAATCATCAAAGCCAGACCTTTGTTGTCTCACAAAGGCAAAGCTGTCAGCTCAGCCAGCCTGTGGCTGAGGGAGGCTCCTTTCTGGAGTTCATGGCAAGCTTTTAGCTCTTTTGCTAATGTCTGTTACAAAGGGTCAGGAAACTGAATAAGAAGCTCTAAATTCCTTGGAGGTGTGTGGAACACTTGGACACCTTGTTGACCTCTTATATTACTTGTGAGCCAGGACTGCTATACACAAACCAGTTAAACCAAGGTGTTTTTTTTACTAAAAGCAAGTCTCCCCTGTTTGTTTTGGTTTTTTTACAGCTTTGTGTGCAGCAGGAGTGGCCACGTGCTGGAGGTGGATTACAAGAACGTCTGCGTGCGGAGCGCACGGCGCCTGCTGCCTGCACAGCCCCAGGGGGACGGGCAGGAGCAGGCAGGGAACAGCTCAGGTGGGAGCAGGAGCAGGCAGAGAATGGCTCAGGTGGGAGCAGGAGCAGGCAAGGAACAGGAGCAGGCAGGGAACGGCTCAGGTGGGAGCAGGAGCAGGCAGGGAACAGGAGCAACTCAGGTGGGAGCAGGAGCAGGCAGGAAACAGCTCACGTGGGAGCAGGAAAGGGAGAAAACAACCAAGGACCACCTTCACCAGCATTGGGGTCAGAAATCAGCTCAAACCAGCCAGCTCTTTACCTACTGCTGAAGGATTATTTTTGGGGTTGATTAGATCATTGCTATTTGCCTCTTAAGGACTGCAAATAATCTTCCTTAGTACAGCAAAGTATCGTTTCTTAAGAAAGATTTTAGCATTTTAAATGCTGATTGCACTTTCAGAGAAACACTACTTTTAGAAACATGAAACAAGGTCTTCATTTGCTGATGGGAGGCTTAATGGAGAGATGGAAAAAGAACTAAGATTAACGAAAAAAGATGAATTTGGGGATTTTTTCATTATTCAGCTGGTGCAGAGCGTTCGGGGAATCTTTGTTGCTCTACATTAAGTAGACCAACTTTCAGCTCTTCCATTAACTTGAACAGCAGGAAGAATTCACTTTCAAGTGTGATTGCTCTGATATCTTAAAACTTAGTGCATCGTTTGGTTTGGCAAATTGAGCTAATGAATCTATAATGTGGCCTTTGAGAGGTAACTGCAGTTCTCACTTCACGGGCAAGAAAGGGCCCAAGAGGAGATGAAACAAAGTCCTTGGTTCCTCCTGGTCTCAGTGCTGGCTCTGACTTATGGCCTTTATATCTGAATTTAGGTTGGATATTGGGGAAATTTTCTTGACTGAAAGTATGGTAAGGCATTGGAGCAAGCTCCCCATTCTGTTCTGGAAATGTTCAGAAAGCCTGTGGGTGGGCACCTGGGGACATGGGCTGGTGGTAGGATAATGGTTGGACTCAGTGAAGTTTTCCAACCTTAATGATTCTATGGATCAAAAACTCCCAGCTTGTGGATCGTTGTCTTCCTTCTGCAGAGAGGCTTTGGGACATGGCAGTGAAAGGCTTTGTACCTCAGGCAGTTAATCTGGGATATATTTTGCTATAGGATCCTCTTTGAGGCAAAAATATGGCAGGGGTAGGAATTTTCAGTGCCTGGCAAGAGTTTCACACAAGAGGAGTTTGGAGCCCTGAGAAGGGCTGGCTGAGACCCTTCAGCCTATTCTGCCAGTTACTGTGGGGTTCCTGCATCCCCCTCAGGCTCCAGCTGGGTGTGGGTGGAGACCACCAGACTCAGCTCTTGGATGGGCCCCCCATCAGGTTGAGTTTTCTTGTTTCACCCGTATAAGGAAGTGTTTTTTGGATTTCCAGGCCCTGGGATTGCTATAAACAGTATCAGCATGTCCTCGACCTTCTGTGCCACGGGATCAGAGGATGGCTACATGAGGCTGTGGCCACTGGACTTCTCAGCTGCTATGTTAGAGGCAGGTGAGTAGAGGTGGGAGTGGTGCTTCCAGAGCTCCACTGCCACAGCTCCCACAGCAATCCTCAGCACTGAGGGCTCTGTTATGTGTGCTGCCTCCAGGGCTGACTGGCTTGGAAAGCTTCAGTGGCAATTATTCATGTTTGTTCTTGTAACTCATAGAAAGGCAGGATCTCCTGGGAGAGAACAGACTTTCCATCTTGATTTCTGTGCCCTTTTAGCCATGGCTCCTCTGTCCATGAAAAATTAGGGGAGAAGTCGAGCAGTTCTTGATTGTTCTGATTGTTTTTGAACCGATCACCATTACAGCAGAACTCAGGGACGTTAGGAAGGGTGCAGACTAATCTCTCTGATTGTCACTAAACTCACACCTGCAAGCATTCAGTCTTCAGGTTGTGGGCTGCTCATTCCTGTCGACATTGCTTTCCTAAATGTGGGTCTGTAGCTTGTGTTCCTACATGTGGGTCTGTTCCTAAATGTGGGTCTGTAGCAGCTCCTTTCCCAGAGGATTTGTTGACTTTGCTGTCTTTCTCCAGAGCATGAGGCTTCAGTGAGTTCTGTCTGCATCAGCCCAGACAGCCACAAAGTCCTGTCTACAACAGCCACTGGGAATCTGGGCTACCTGGACATCCAGGCCCAGGATTACAACACACTGATGCGCTCCCACAAGGAATCTGTGCTGGGGTTCTCTGTGGAGGGCGAGCGGGAGCAGATAGCAACAGTGTCCCAGGACAACACCATCCGAGTGTGGGACCTCGCCTCCAGGCAGCAGGTGGGTGACACAAGAGGCAGGTGGTGTCTGCTGTGTGTTAAGAGTCTCCCTGGTCTCTGTTTGGTCCAATTATCAAAGCCCCACGGCATGAGGGGTCTTGTGGGCAAGAGACCCTTTGGAAGTACAGAGTTCTGAGGTATTGTCAGACAAAACTATTTCTTTTTCCTCCATCCTTTGAAGATTGCTTTTTAGCACAAACCATAACATCCAAGGGCTTTATCTAAATGCCCAAAAACCCAAGGACTTCACTGGGCTTTGGATCCATCCAGGCAGGAGCAGGGACGTGCTCATGGTGGAGATGTGAGGCTGACCAGTTGTTGGGTCCAGCTGCAGCTCCAGTCCTCTCCAGCTTCATGCCCATGGTGTCTCTTCCCTGCAGCTGTACGACTTCTCAGCTGCAGAGGAAGCTCCCTGCACTGTGGCCTTCCACCCCTTCGGGAACATGCTGGCCTGTGGCTTCGACAGCGGGGTGGTACGGATCTTCAGCCTGGCTGCCTCTGACCTCCTGCTGGAGCACAAGTGAGTGAAGTGGGAGCTACACAGGGTCTAACAGGGTCTCCTGGTGCTGAAATAGAGCCACAGTGACAATCATGAAGCTCCACAAGCCTCAGGTCCCAGCTAGGTGGGTTTGGGGCAGATCCTGCTGTGCCGAGGCTCTGGGTGGTGAAAGCCCAAGCTGTGAAAGCCGTGAGGACTTTCTTTGTGACTTCCTAGTGGACAGCAGTTGGAAAGAGCTTGTCCTAGAGAGCAGCTGGGCAGCCCTTGAGAGCCCCAGTGTGGGATTTGGAGGGTGCTCCAAAGGGAGAAGGGAGCATGTTCCATCCAGGCTGGAGCACTGCACTTGTTGCTCGGTTTTCCAACAAGTTGGAGTGTTGGTTGTCCTGGGCTGCTGCAAGGGTGAGCACAGTGGGGTCCTGCTCTGTTCCTGGTTAATTTTTTCTCTTGGTTCTTCACTATGTTACACTCAACATCACCACTGTTCCCTCTGTCTGAGACTCCTTTTTCTCTTCCTTTTTCCACGTTTTCTGCCCTCCTTCAGGCAGCACCGCACTGCGATCACCGGGCTGACCTTCTCTCCAGATGGCAATTTGATGTTCAGCTCCTGCTTGCAGGGAACCCTGGCTCTGTACAGATTTGTGGCACAGAAAATACAGGTTCTGAGAGTCCTGGGTAAGACTGTAGGGTTGGGGTTTCCCTTCTTTTTTTTTTTTTGTATTAGCACAGACATCCTGACACCAGAGCCAACCCAAACTCAGCCTGCTTGGGGTGATATTCCCAATGAACCCTCTGAGCTTTGTCATTTCCCCCTGCACTGGGCATTGCTGAGGCACCTCCAGTCCTGGGGTCAGTTCTAGGCACCTCACAACACAGACACTGAGGAGTTGAAGCGTGTCCAGGGAAGGGAGCAGAGCTGGGGAAGGGGCTGGAGCACCAGGAGCAGCTGAGGGAGCTGGGAAAGGGGCTCAGCCTGGAGAAAAGGAGGCTCAGGGGGGCCCTTCTGGCTCTGCACAACTCCTGACAGGACGGGACAGCCGGGGGGGTCAGGCTGTGCTCCCAGGGAACAGGGACAGGACAAGGGGAAACAGCCTCAAGTTGTGCCAGGAGAGGGTTGGATTTGATCATGAGAAAATTTCTTCATGGAAAGGGTGGTCAGGCACTGGCAGAGCTGCCCAGGGCAGTGGTGGGGTCACCATCCCTAAAAGGATTTAAAAGAGATGTGGGTGTGACACCTGGGGACGTATTTTAGTGGACTCGATGATCTTAGAGGGCTTTCTCAGCCTTAATGATTCTGTGATTTCTGTTTGTACCTTGTGTGTGAGCAAACCCCAGGGACTGCCAGCACTCCCCCACCTGTCCTGGTTCAAACCCTCTCATCCTGCTGGTATGATGATTTCATGAATGTGCTGGGCTCACAGAGATTTATTCATGCCCAGGCCCTGACTCTTTCCATTCTGTGCATGTACAATTTAGTTTTTTGAAGTGAATTGTTGCCCTAATCCTGCCTGCAGCAGAGCTGCTCTGTGCTGGTGAATGGAGCTGGTGGAGAGCTGGAGGCAGGGCAGGGGTAAGGCAGTTTGGAAAAATTAGTGTCACATTTAATGTACACTTTGGAAATGAGTTGTGACAGCACAAGCTTGGGCAGGGAAAGGGAACTCTGATTTTTATACAGTGCAATATTGCACAAAGAGGAGGAAGCTGCCCGAGGAAGTGTGCAGGAGAAGGAACAGGGGTTGGAGGAATCAGGGAATTCATCCAAAATCACCCAGGTTTGGTGTCAGTGCTGCAGCTGGACCTTCACATGGTGGCTGCTCTGAAACTGTGTTTGCTGCCTGGTCACGTTCCAGGAACAGAACAGTGCAATTATGGTCATGGAATAAATACAGAGAATTGCTGTAATTTCGGTGATTTTCAGACCTCTGGGTCTCTCTGCCCTCTGGACTGACATCATTAGCACTGACTTCATTCTGCCCTGGGTTCAGACACCCAGGCTGCAGCTGAGATCTCACAGAGCTCCTCATCACAGCCTCTTGTAACGCTAAAAAATAAGCCCTAAAATCAATTTTATTCCTTTGACTTTGTTCTGCTCTCCTTGAAAACACTGCATGTTCACTCAGGCAACAAGCTGTGCATCTCAACCTTGGCTTTGAGATGGCTCACTGCACAGTCTGGGTGTGTAAGTAAAAACTGTAGCATCTCCTACAGTACAGGTTGCTTTTTTTCCTCAGGCTGCAGGAGAAGCTGCAGCTGCTGCTCAGCAGCACCATCAGAGTGGGCTTTGCTCCTCCTCACTCTCTTGCTGTGTCCCCAGGCAATGTGGTGGCCCGGGATGCTGGCAGTGGCGTGGACACTCTGGTGGTCAGTGGGGACAGTCGCCTGCTGGCCTTCGTGGGGCCCTCCAAGTATGTCGTGACAGTGATGGAGGCCTGCTCACTGGATGAGGTACCCAGCAGACTCCCCTCGCTCCTGGGGACAGGGCTGTCCCCTGCAAACTCCACAGGCACCGTCCAGGGAGGTGGATCAGGGCCTGGGGCACCAACTGACAGCGAGCTCCCTGTTTTGCCTTCTGTGAGACAGAAATAAATTCAAGGTTTCTTTTCCTCTGACTTCATTCCCCTCTAGAAAGATAATTTGGAGAGGTTGCTGTGGAGACTGTCAGCTGTCACCTCTCTCTTGACCTGCTCTCCTGGGCATTGCCTGGACCTGCAGCCCCTCATTAAGTGGGAAGGGTCCAGGGGGCTCCATAGCCTCGTGTTTGGGAGCAGTCCTGAGGCTCCTGCAGTGTTTGTTCAGTGGCTCTTTGTTCCACAGCTGCTGAGGGTGGACATCAGCATCCTCGACATGCACAGCACCATCTTGGACTCTGCAGTGAAGGTCTGCTTTGGTCCTGTGCCCCAGGGCGAGCTGCTGGTGTCCACTTCTTCCAATAAAATCCTTGTGCTTGATGCAAAAACCGGACGACTGGTGCGAGAGGTAGGACACTGAAATTCATCCACGAGGTCTCCCATGGGGGCTGGGCACTTCATGTCTCTGTGGGAGGTTAAATGAGAGAAAAACTCCTCCTGAAGCTCAAAGAAGCACAAGTGGGAAGCCTGCAGCTGTCCCAGTGTGCTCGTGCTCAGGGTGAGCCTGAGCTTGTCCTTGTTTTCCACACTGTCACACTGCTGTTCTCTTGCTGAAGTGTAAACAAGGATAGGAACCAGCTCAGCTAAGGCTGCTGGTGCCATTTCTTGTCCTCAGGTGTCCCCTGTGCACAAGCTGACCTGTTCTTCCTTGGCACTGAGCAAGGATGGCCAGTACCTGCTCACTGCTGGTGACAAGGTCATCAAAGTGTGGGACTATCGGATGCGCTTCAACATCAACTTCCAGGTACTGCCCACACAGGGAGGGGAGGGGAGGGGAGGGGAGGGGAGGGGAGGGGAGGGGGTGATGTTGCATTGCTGAATCCCCAGGGAAGAGAGCAGCAAATGGGCTCTGGATGACTTAGCCCAGTCCCAGTTTGCCCAGCAGAGAAATGCAGCCCCAGTCTCACATTGTAACAATGCCCAGCAGTGGGCACAGGCTGGGGCTGCCACAGCACCCCAGTGAGACCCTCTGCAAAGGACAGAGGTAGGTGATAGCTCTGTGTTAGAGACAGGGCCACGTGGAGGGGAAAATGGTTCACCCAAGGCTTCAGAGGCAGGGATAAGACTTTGGACTCTTCAGCTTTTGCTTCTTTCCCTGGATGAGTATCTTGGAGTATCTTGAGTATCGGCCCCGGGTTGATCAGCCCTTAGGTGTGATAGATCTTCTTCTGGACCTTCAGCTGAGGCTTGTAGACCCTGGCTGTGCAGGACAGGGAGTGGAGTAACCCCCTGCTGACAGGACAGGTGGAGATGGGGGATTCAAGGCGTGCTCTCTCCCAGGTGTTCATCGGCCACTCGGAGCCCGTGCGCCAGGTCGCCTTCACCCCAGACCAAGAGCATGTCATCAGCGTTGGGGATGCCATCTTCCTCTGGGATTTCCTAGCTCCACCTCCAGTCACGTCATCCCCAGCCAGGTAATGGTGCTGGGCAGTGCCTTCGCTGTGTCCCCTTTCCCTGCCCCATCCCTGTGTGACTCCAGTCTCCTCACCTTCCCAGGGCTCGTTCCTCCGCCTCCACTCTGCCGCTGAGGTCAGGTGAGTTTGATCTTCCCATGAGTTGTGCTGGCAGCTTTTCCAGAGGGCAGAGATTTGAGGGGATGGTTTCTTCCCTAAGGGAGTCATGTAGTGAGGGGCAAACCAGCTAATTAGCTTTGAAGGACAATCCCAAATTAATTGGCACCTCTCAGTCTGCCCAGGTGGGGAGATGTTCTGAGCAGAGCCACTCTGGGCATTCTGGTAGATTTTCAGCTTTGGCATTCTGTCTTTCTCTGCCTCCATCTCCTCTGTCTGCTCTCTCCCTCATTATCCTTCTCTCTCTGTCCCTCTCTTTCTTAAAACACAGAGAAGTGGTTTCTATGGAAGCTGGAAAACTGAGCTTGGAGGTGTCACCATGCAGAAGGATGAGAGGAGCATGGGGTGAAGGAAGTGACCAAGCCTTTTCCTTTCCCAGACTGCAGCTCTGAGAAGCCCAAGGATGTCTCTGAGACCCCTCGGCAGACGGTGCCTCTTCCGCTGCTGTCCTCCCCACCGTGTTTGGATATCAGCTCCGTCCACACAGCAGGATTTCAAAGTAAGAGGGACTGCTTGCAGGAAAGGGGAAAATTAACCTCGTTTTGGGGAAAAGCTTGCCTAGTTCAGCAGCATCCTTGGAGCCATCCCTACCAGTGATCCCTCCTGGCAGACTGACAGACCAGTCTGCAATTCCTTCCCTTAAGGAAAGGAAAGCCTAGAGGTGCTGGGGTTCAGCACCCCTTTATCTCCTGCTGTCCTCCACATACTGAGCTGCTGGCACAGCTTCTCTGACTGTGCTAAACACCTTGTTGGTCATTCCTGATAGGAATTGTTTGCTTTGCCCTCTGCCCTAACAGCTGGACTGTTCTACAGAGCAGGGGAGTGACACTGCCAGCAGTCAAGGGGTCAGGCACACATGAAGTGGTCCTGAAGGACATGGATGGTTCCATCTTCCCACTGATTTTTCTCCCCAGGTATTTTCTCAGAGTCGGACAGGGAGGAGGAAGCAGATCTGCCAGACAGCAGCAGGAAGGTGGCAAATGGGCACAAAGATTCCTCAGTCCTTGTGGTGGAATCAGATGGGAATGAGGAGCATGTTTTGAGGCCCAAAGTGGGGCAGGAGAGCCCGAGGTCTACAGAAAAACCAACAAATGGTAAATCAGGGTATTGCCAGTTTGTACAGAGCTGCAGGCCTGCATGGCAGCTTGGTCTATCCCCCAAAACCAAAGAAAGATCATTATTGTTATGGAGAGAGACCCAGACACATACTCTGAGCTGTGGGGTGAAAGGGTGCAACATGTTCCTTAGGACTTTTCCCTTGGGCATGACCTTCCGAGGGAAGTCAGTATTTAGAGAAGCTCACATTGATCCCTAAAACTGCTCGTTTTTCTGGCTGTTTCCCTGCTGCTGCTTCTGGGCACACCAAAGCCTGTCTTCAGCCTGAAGCCAGTACCATCTCTTGAGTGGCACGTCCCATTAAATCCAGCTGCAATTAAAGCTCCCAATGGCTCTATTAATAGCTGCACAGCCTGGGAGCTGCAGCGGTGTGTGGCGACCTGCCAGGAGCAAGCAGCTGCCAGCACTCAGCCCTGGCAGGACTTGTTGGAAAGCTTCAGGATAAAATTGCCCCCATTGCTCCTGTTACAGCCCTGGAGGTGTGGGGCTCGTGCTTTCACAGGGGATGCCCAGAGCACGAGGTGTGGGTGTCCTTAGGCTGTTTGCAGTGTGGTGTGGCTGAGTGGGAAAGGAGCTGATCCAGGGAATGGCTGGAGCTGTATCGGGGGGGTCAGGCTGGATATCAGGAAAAGGTTCTTCCCCCAGAAGGTGGTGGGCATTGACCAGGCTCCCCAGGGAATGGGCACAGCTGCCAGAGCTCCAAGAAGGCTTGGATGATGCTCTGAGGCACAGGGTGATATTGCTGCAGGGCCAGGGATTGGACTCACGATCCTTGTGGGATTCATGATCCTTGTGGGTCCCTTCCCACTTGGGATATGCCACATGTGACACTGCAGTTTGATTTTTGCCTCATGTGTGTTCATATATGCACAGCACCTAAATACATAAGAAAGCCACAGCCTGGGTGCTGCTCCCAGACCTTTCCCAGGAGCAGCATCCCATAGGTACCATTTTCTCCTTTGTGTGGCAGAACTCAGGAGGGGGACCAGAACTCCCAAGTCCCAATGTTCCATCCGCCCGGATTCCTACCGGCATTTCACTGCTCGCTTCAAGGCATCAGTGCTCCCCCAGGTGAGGGCTGTGCTGGTTACCGGGTGGAGAACAGGCATTTTGGGGCTGGGGTAGGTGGATTTTCCAAATTGTTTCCATTTTGTTCTCTGCTGGAAAGCAATTTGGGAAATATACCCCTGGGCTGATGTTCAGTGAGAAATCCTAACGTTAATTCCCTGTTCTCTATATGTAGCTCTTCCCAGACTAGTAAAAAGTGAGTTGTGCTCAACTCTTTTTGTGTTGCCCAAATCTGCATACATTTTTATTCAAAAGGAGTGGAAATGGCATGTGCTATTGAGAGTGAAAGACGAGTGAGCAATGGAGTGATTCATTGTGCTCCCATATTTGCGAGCAGCTGCATTGGCAGAGCAGGCTGGGGAAGGCAAATCCATGGAGCGTAGTGAGGAGAGACACGGCACAGCTCCTGCTCTGTTAACAAACACAGCAGGAAGAAAACAGAAACCTAACTCAGCCCTTCCCTAAGCTCTGCTGCTAGTGCTGGGAGAACAACTACATCCAGATTTCACCCCCAATCCTCTCCTCTGTCCCTCCACCTGGCAGCATTTTTCTTCCAGTTCTCTTCCTATTGAAATATCTGCATCCCAAGTCAGCCAAACCCATGGAACTGTTTCCCAGCGGAATTAGCTCCTTGGCTGGGCATTTGCTGCCAGCCTGTTTTGTGCCCCAACTGAAAGCATCTGTGCCTGGCTGTGCTGGGGCAGTGTCTCTTTTGTCGTGGAATACTTTTTGTCCCTTCCGTTAGAGAATTGTCTGAGTTCTGGCATGGATCTGTGTGGGATGTGTGTTTGAGGACGCTCACTTTTTCCTGTGTGGGTGTTGATGCACCTGACCAGACCATTCTTCCAGAGATTATTTTAAGCCAATGTCTGTTTTTCTTGCAGAGTTTCTTGTCTCCTCCAGCAGGCAGTGAGATGCTGAAGCTGAAAGCAGTGATTGGTTACAATGGGAATGGCAGAGGAAATATGGTGTGGAATCCAGATACAGGTACACTGGGAATGCTCTGGAGTGGTGGGATGTGTTACCAGAGCAGCTGTGGCTGCCCCTGGATCCCTGGAAGTGTCCAAGGCCAGGTTGGACAGGACTTGGGGCAGCCTGGGATAGTGGGAGGTGTCCCTGCCCATGGCAGAGGGTGGGACAAGATGAGCTTTAAGGTCCCTTTCCGACCCAACCCACGTGTGATTCTATTCTGTGATTCCAAGGGTGTGTACTGGCTGAAGTTATGATCTTCTGGCTGTTGGATTGGGGTCTGTGCTTGAGCACAGGGGTTCTTTGTGTTGGTAAAATCCAGTAGCTCTTTGCTGTTGGCAAGCTTTAGTTGGTGGGGCAGAGTCAGGCTCCAGTTGTTGAGTGGACAGAGCAGGAGGGAAGCACACAAAGCCCATCCTGCCTCCTTTCTCCAGGTGGAACGATGCCCAGCAGCTCTGCTTTACTCAGGTTGGGGAAAGTGAGATTTCACCCCGCTCCCAACCTGCTGCTGCTGAGCTGCATCAAAGAGTCAGCTTTTACGTATTAATGAATCATAGAATTTTCCACGTGGGTTGTGGTGGGGGCTGTATGTGCAGCCTTTCCATGAAAACATCCCCTCTCCTCCTCCTCCTCTGCCAGGCTTCTTCGCCTACTCCTGTGGCTGTGTCATCGTGGTTGAGGATCTGCACTCAGGGTCCCAGAAGCACCGGCTGGGCCACGCCGAGGAGATCTCCACACTCACCCTCAGCCACGATGCCCAGGTGGGAGAGGTGGTGCTGCCCCAGGCCAGGGCTTGTCCTTGTCACTTTGCAATCCCACAGCCTAAAATCCCATTTGGTTATTCCTCCTTCTGCCTGGAGGCTATGGAAATTGTTTTAGAGTCAGCTACCTGTTGTGCTGGCTCAGTGTAGGCTGGAGAATGTCCGGGGAAGGGGCTGGAGCACAAGCCTGATGAGGAGCAGCTGGGAATGGCTCAGTCTGGAGAAAAGAAGGCTCAGGTGGGACCTTCTGGCTCTCCTGACAGGAGGGGGCAGCTGGTGAGGGTCAGGCTCTGCTCCCAGGGAACAGGGACAGGAGGAGAGGAAATGGCCTCAAGCTGTGTCAGGGAAGGTTCAGGTAGAACATCAGGAAGAATTTCTCCATGGAAAGGGTGGCCAGGCATTGGAAGGGGCTGCCCAGAAGTGGTGAAGTTGCCATCCTTGGAGGTGTCCAAGGAGGAGCTGGATGTGCAGTCAGTGCTCTGGGCTGGGTGAGAGGTGAGGATCAGTCACAGGCTGGACTGGATGATCTTGGAGATCTTTCCTAACCTCAGTGATTCTGTTAAGGCTGTTCTCTTCCTCTGGGTGATGATGCCCTTCCCTCCTGCCATCAGCTGAATGATTGTTCCTCACTGAATTCTCCATTTGCCAACCACATCTCTTTAATGTGGGACTGAAAAAACTGTTAAGGCTAATGAGCATTCTCTAATTACTGACACATTGTTCTGTTAGGTTCTTGCCTCTGCCTCAGGGAAGAAGGATGGAGACTCCCACTGTCAGATCTGCATCTGGAGCACCCAGGATGGGGCCTGCACAGCAGAGCTGTTCCACCATCAGACACAAGTGCAAGCCATGGCATTCTCCTGGGATGACAAATTCCTTGTCACCATAGGTGAGCACTCGTGTAACAGCAGCTGTGGGTGCAGGGGTGCACCCCAGAGCAGACAGCTCCTGGCAGGAGGATGCTGGGAACACCAAAGACCTGCCAGATGTGCAGCAGACTCATGGGTAGGAAGCTGTTCCATGGTATCCTCAGGACTTCAGGGAATGCAGAAGTTACAGCTTTCTTCTGACTCACCAGTGCTTCTTAAACCCCCTGTAAATGATGGCTACTATTTATAGTGTGCAAAGGGAAAAGCCTTCTTCTGGACTTGTTATTGCTGCCTAGATGGACTTGGACAGAAGTAGCCAGGCTCCCAACTGTGAGCCTCCTGCCAGGCAGCCATGCCAGCACAGGATGGATGCTCAAGCTGTCTGTTTTGTTCAAGCAGGGGACATTTAAAGGACAACATGCAATTAGGAAGCTCTTGTTTTGCTTGAGAGGGGACCTGTGGAGCAGGCAGTAAGCTTGCTCCAGGCTGGTGGGGCTGCCTTTGGAAAGAAAAGCAGGCTTTGCTGGAGAGAAAGGGAGCTTTGTGCTCTTCAGGGAGCAGTGTGGGAGAGGAACTCTCCTCCTCCAGCTCTGGTCTGGGCTGCAGGGGAGGGAAGAGCTGAAGGTCTCCACAGAGCTTATGGAGCCTGGGGAAGGCAGCAGGAGAGCACTGTCCTCCTGAGCTCTCTGGAAGCTTGGGGATTTTGCCATCACTGAGGCCAATGCCTTCTGCTCCCACCCAGCTGTGGTGGCTTCCATGGAGATCAGCTCCCACCTCAGCTGGGACCTTGGCAGAGGTGACATCCTGTTCTTTGTCAAGACAGGCTTTAGCCCTGAGTGCCCAGTGCCACTGGAGTTTGTGTGGGGCATTCCCCAAGGTGTGCAGTGACTCCTAAAGATGGAGAAATAGCAGGAAAAGTGTTCTGCCTGCTGCAGTCCCAGCCCTGGCTGCTCCAGATGACTCCACTGCCAGGACAGGTGTGCTACAACCTCCAGTGGGAAGTGCTGGGCCAGTTCTGTCTGTCCTTAACTTGGGCAAGCTGTCACGTCGTGCAGCTTGTGCTGAGCACAGGAGGAGTTGTGTCCATGCCTGGGACATGTTTGGGACAGTTGTCTCCCAACAGCTGGATGAGGGAGTGATGCAGGTGATGTGTGTGTGCTGTGTGGATGCCTGTGAGCATCCTGAGGGAGCAGAATTCCTCCTGTCTTTCTTGTTCTCCTTAGGGGACTACAGTGACCAGACCATGGCTCTGTGGAGCACCCACACCTGTGAGCTCCTGCTGTCCACTCGTATCTCGGAGCCTCTCCACGATGTGGCTTTTAGCCCTGGTTCTCACCAGGACCTGGCCTCTGTGGGGAGGGGAGCTGTGACGTTCTGGCTGTTGGAGCAGCAGGGAGCTGCTGTCATACTCAAGGTAAACCTTCCTTTTACCTTTTAAGATGTATTTTCAGCATCTCGGACTTATTTTCCAAGCCCCTGGTGAGGGCTGTGTGAGAGCTGCTGATATCTCTCAGTGAGGTGATATTGACTGTGCACAAGCAGCTTTTGGTTGGATTTGAGGCGTTACCTGCAGGAATTGAGGGGAGGAGGATTATTTTTCTACTGATATATCTAAGCATGTTCATTCCCTTTAACATTCCTGGTTTTTGTGCTCTGGCAGGTTCATCGAGCCCCTGCCCCAGACGTGCTGGGGCTGGTGGAGCTGACATCTCTCTGTTATGGTGCTGACACTCTCCTTTACACTGGGACCAACTCAGGCCAGATCTGTGTGTGGGATACAGAGACCAAATCCTGCTTCATGACGTGGGAGGCTGATGAGGGCGAGATCGGTGGGTGCAGTGTCAGGGCTGGAACGGGAAATGTGTTGGGAAAGAAGCCATGAGCTTGCAGACTTCCTATTTCAGCTGTGCTTGGAAAACCAGTTTGCTGTGTTGGATGCAGGATGTGTGGGTTGGCAATGGATCTGTGACCTGGGTTTCCTCAGGGTCCAGGACTTCCTGGGAGTTTCCTAGAATCATTAAGGTTGGAAAAGGTCTCTAAGATCATCAGGTCCAACCACTAAGCCAGCACTGCCAGGTCCAGCATTAAACCATGTCCCTGAGCACCACATCCACAAGCTGTTTGAATCTTTCAGGGATGGTGACTCCACCACTGCCCTGGGCAGCCTGTGCCAAAGCAGCTACAGACCTCTAGTCTGTAAAACAGTGTTGGGCTGTAGAACCTTCCCACTTTGCTGCCCAAGTGGCTGTGAGGAGCACCCCTGGAATGCTGACAGGGAGCAATGGCCACTGACAGGTGCCCTTCCTCCCCAGGTGTGCTGGTGTGTCGGCACAGCCGGCTGCTGAGCGGCAGCAACACGAAGCGCATCCGCCTGTGGTCCGTGGGCACCGTGCAGGAGCTGAGGCTCCAAGGGCCCCATGCCAGGTAGGAGCTCGTGGCCCCTCACCTGGCAGCCCCCAGGACCTGCCTGAGAGGTGGCTTTTCACAGACAGACACCACATGCAACCACACTGCTCCTGCTGCTCTTCCTCCTTAGCTTTTTCTCTCCATCCCGTGGCTGCTGATTCTTTCTCTCTGGATCTTTTGACTGAATTTTTGCCACAGGTAGCTGAACCTTCTTAATAGTGGAAGTGGGTGTTTATTGTGCCTGAAGTTTGTGTCAGTGGTTTGTAGGAATTCCTTTAGGAGAATTAGGGAAAATACATTGCCTATGTTTCTCCTCTTATGCTATTGCATGCCCTATTTTTTTTTATTTTCCTGTAAAAAGATGGTTGAAGTGCAAATCACACAATCATGGAATGGTTTGGGTGGGAAAGAACCTTCAAGATCATCCCATTCCATCCCTCCCTGCCATGGACATGGGGACCCTTTTCACTACCCCAGCTTGCTCCAAGCCCTGTCCAGCCAGGTCTTGGACAATTCCAGGGATCCAAGGGCAGCCACAGCTTCTCTGGGCACCCTGTGCCAGGGCCTCCCCACCCTCACAGGGAGGAATTTCTTCCCCATGTCCCATCCAACCCTGCCCTCAGGCAGTGGGAAGCCCCTCTCCCTTGTCCTGTCACTCCAGGCTCTTGTCCCCAGTCCCTCTCCAGCTCTCTTGGAGCCCCTTTAGGCCCTGGAAGGGGCTCTGAGCTTTCCCAGGATGAACAACCCCAGCTCTCCCAGCCTGTGGACAGGAGTCCCTCACTGAAATGGTTCATTAGAAAGTTGGATTTAAAGCAGGCAGAGTGGCTGTTCCAACATCTGAGCCAGTCCTTCTCCCACCCTGCCTTCCTCCAGGTCTGGCTCAGTCCTGCTGGAGCACGAGATCACCCTGGATGGGACGATTGTGAGTGCAGCCTTTGATGACTCCCTGGAAATGGGAATTGTGGGCACCACGGCAGGGACCCTGTGGTACATCAACTGGGTGGAGAGCACCAGCATCCGACTCATCAGCGGCCACAAGAACAAGGTCAGGGTTTTGCTGGTGCTTCAGAGTGTCTTTCTGCTAAAGAAAAAAAAGGTTCAAATGGTAGGAGAGAAGGTATTTTATGACAACTTGCAGTGCACCTTGCCTGGTCTTGGGGCAGAGTTTACTCTTTGCCATGCTGATAAGGTTGGAAAAGACCTTTAAGATCATCAAGTCCAAGCACCAACCCAGCACCACCACAATGTTCACCCTTAAACCTTGTCCCTATGTGCCACATCCACACATTTTTTGAACACCCTTGGGTATGGTGACTCCACCACTGCCCTGGACAGCCTGTGCCAGTGCTTTACAACCCTCTCTGTGAAAAAATTCTTCCTAATATTCAATCTCAGTCTCCCCTGATGTGAGTTGAGAACATTTCCTCTTGTCCTGTTGTCCAAAAGCAAAGCTCTGCACCTTCCTTCATGTTCCCTCTCATTTGGTGTCTCCCATGAGCAGAATCCTGGGGGATGAAGGGGCAGGGCAGCTGATGCTCTGGGCTGTGGCACCCCTAGAGCCCTGTTCTCTGCCTGTTCCCTGGAGCAGGTGACTGAGGTGTGCTTTAGTCCTGACGAGAGTCACTGTGCCACGTGCGGGGAGGACGGCAGCGTGAGGATCTGGGCTCTGGGCAGCACCGAGCTGGTGGTACAGTTCCAGGTGCTCAACCAGGTAAGGGTTCATGGCACATCAGTCCCTTCCTCCTGGCACAGGCAAGTGTCCCCTGTGTCACCAGGTCTCTGCCAATTTCCTTGCAGAGCTGCCAGTGCCTGGCCTGGAAGCCTCGTCCTGCTGGGGTGTGGCCTCGTCCTGGTGAGAGCCAGCATGTGGTGGCAGGGTACAGTGATGGCACTGTCCGTGTGTTCAGCGTTTCCAGGACAGAGATGGAGCTGAAAATGCACCCCCACGCTGCTGCAGTGACAGCAATCACCTACTCCACTGATGGTGAGGCTGCCTGAGGTGACAGTGGGGGCATGTGACCTTGGGGAGTGTGCCTTGGTGCTGCCTGGGTTTACCCTGACCTCCAGCTGCTCTGTGTCCTGGCCACCTGCCCAAAACCCCAGGGCCAAGGAGAGCCACAGAATTCGTCTCAGTGAGCTCTGGTGACTCTGCCAGCTGAGCACATGGTGGGTGGGACATGGGAGGTGCACTGGCTCTGGGATAGCCAAGGGGTTTGGGTACAACAAACACCTTTGGTTTATGATCTGCTGTGGCTCTTCTTCAGTGTGGAGGTTTAATGGGTGTCTCTGAGGCATCTCATCATACCCAGCCCTTGACTGGGATGTTCCCAGCCTTTCACAGTGTTTCAGGACACTGGTATCTCATAATCTTGGACCTTTTCTCCTCTGACCTTTTTCTCCTTCTACAAGAAGTGTCCCATTCTTTCCTCTCCTCTGCCAACAGGGGAAATGATCTTATCAGGGGGCAAGGATGGGACAGTGGCTATCAGCAGCCCTCGCACTGGAATGACTATCCATGTCCTGGCTGACCACAAAGGTTCCCCCATCACTGTTCTGCAGTGCACCAGCAAGCAGGTGAGACCTCAGGAGCCAGTCCAGTCCCTACAGGTCACTGCACAGCTCTGGGAAGCACCACGGTCAGCAAGTTTGTTTTGGTGTCCCTTGCTTTTCCTCTTTGGAAATCTTCCTCCATCCCCTCCAGCAACTTCTGACCAGTTTTTCCAGGGATCTATTCAGTGGAATAAAGCTCCATGTGTTGCAGGTGCAGCCTGAGTGAGGCTGTGCCTGCAGGGGGACCTTTGGTGGCAGTTGTTGACACCCCGCACACGGGTGTGACATGAACCTGTGCCACAGGCTCTTGGAGAGCAGCACCCCTCACGAGGAGCCCGGGCTGTGAGCTTGCAGTCCCTGTGCCCCCCAAAAAGGCTCTTTGGCAGCCTGTACCATTCCTCTGTGGAGCTGGGAAGACTTGGCTGTACAGCAGTGGGATGGTTTGAGTACCTCCTTTGTCTTCCTCTTCATGGAGAGTTTTTTTCCTTTGCACAGCAGAAATGGGAATAGTTTTCCCTAAGCTCGCAGGCTTTAAGATCATCTACACTGCAGGGCTGTGTTTCCTGGTAATCTAAGAAAATCCTCCTTGATTTCAGGTGAAGGCCATTGTTAGGAGACACATGATATTGGAAATAACTCCTCTAGGAGTTGTGCAGATCCAGAGGGTGTCCCAGGAAGAGAACTGTGTCATTCAGAGCAGGATTTGGGTTGAAAAGGACCTTAAAATGTAATCGTGCATTTCCAGCTCCCTGCCATGAGCAGGGACCCCTCTCACTATCCCAGGCTGCTCCAAGCCTCATCCAGCCTGGCTTTGGACACTTCCAGGGATGAGGCAGCCACAAACAGAGGTTAATCCTGGCTTTGATCCCCTAAACACAAGCCCCATGTTCCCAGGAGTTCGTGTCCCACTCTTCACTGCACTCTTCCTTCAAAGCCTCTGTGCCCCCAGAGTGACAGGGTTGTGTTTGTGCCCCACAGTACCATGACTTTGGGGTGCAAGGAGGGGAGCTCTGGCTGACCACCAGCTCCGACCGCCGGGTCAGCGTCTGGGCCTCCGACTGGCTCCAGGACAAGTGTGAGCTCCTTGACTGGCTCAGCTTCCCAGCTCCTGCTGGTCCTGAGGTGAGTGTGGCACCTGCCAGGCCCTGCCTGCTCCTGGTATGAGGCTGGACACCAGCAGAGATGGAGGAGGGAGGCACAGGACTCTGAGACAGTGAGCATGTGCTTAGGAAAGGCATCTCTGTTAGTCCAGTTGACAGAGTATCTTGTCAATGCACCACCTTGGGTGTGGAAAGTGTAGCAGTGCCAGACTGCCCTGGAGCACTGGATTTTTAAGCATGAGGAGCCCTAAACTGCACCTGCAAAGAGCTGACAGCCCTGTGCCAGCAAAGCAGAGCCCAGGCAGCAGTGAGCATGGTGTGCAGGAGGGAGAGCTAATTATGAGCGTACTGCTAATTCTGACACTCCCGAGGAGTGTGAATATTCCAAGCCAGGAGCGTGGTGACGGCTTCCCAGAGCCAAGTACTCAGCCCTGTGTGTCCCTGCTGCTTGGCAGAAGCCTCTGGCTCCAGCCCAAGGGTAGGGTTTGGGCAGCAGGACACCTGCTAGAAAAGCCGGAGGATCTGTGCTGGAGAGGATGGAGATGGTCCCTGGTCCAGGTGACATTGGCAGACAGAAGGGAGCTGGGTATTTTGGGGGGGCAAGAGGCAGTGCCTCAGCCTGGGTCCATACAGCAGCTGGGTTCTGTCAATAATTCAGGTTATTTCTGAAAAGATGGATTTCCTCTGGAAAGAAGCTCACTGCAGCTCTCCCTACAGCGTGAAGGTTTGATCTTGCATCCACTGCTCAAGATCTGCCTCCTGGGCCCTGTTTTCTTGTGTTAAACTGATCCATAACCTAATCCTCGTTTCAAGCCCACGCAGCAATAATATCTCAGTGGGAATTCAACCTGTTGGACCCTCATGGGACCTGCTTCTACAACACTAAACGATTTGCTTCAGGTTTCCATGACAGTGTGGTTGTTCCTTGCTTTCCCTAAGCCTGAGATGGGAATGCAAGAGGGAGGAAGCAGCCGCCACCATACTCACATCCCACCGCTCAGACACTCACAACCCTGGTGTCCTTCTGTGCTCTCCTATGTCTCATTGATCGAAATAAGTGAATCCAGCCTGAGTTTTGCTGCTTTTGGTTTCCCTCACTAGGGTCTGGACAGCCTCCCACCCAGCCTGGCTGCCTTCTGCCCTTGGGAGCATGGTGTCCTGGTCTATGTGGGCTTTGGGCTGCAGAAGGAAGCTTTGTTCTACAGCCTGAGGAAGAAACAGGTACCTGTCCTCTGCCACGGGCAGTGGGGACAGTGAGGGCTGGCAGAGCTGCTCTGTGTGTTACCCACAGGGGTGGGGTGGGTTCAGACAGCTGCTCAGGGAACAGATTTTCATCTTGGAAACTTCGAGTGTGGTCCAGGTGAGCAGCAGAGCCCTGCCCCTGCCTCAGGCTCCCATCCAGGCAGGCAGCCAGTCCCTGATCCCACGGGAGAGGAGGGCAGCTGCTTCCAGTGCATTAACACTGTCCCTGTTGTCTGCTGGGTGCCTGGGGCAGCTTTCAGAGCTGTGCACCCTCAGCCTCCCCATTACCCTCTTTAGGGCTGTGGCTGCACAGCTTTGGGCGCTGCCTTCCCTCTCTGAGCTGCTGCTGTTTCTCTTGCTGGGCTGCAGGTGCTCAGGAAGATCTCCCTGCCAGCCTTTGCCACATCCCTCAGCCTGTCCCCAGCCGCACCTTTCATGGCCATTGGCTTCGGTGGTGAGTGCTGGGGGTGCCTGGGCCCCTCCTTCTTCTGCCAGAGGGGAAACAAGTGTCCTTATTCCTTGAAACAAGAGACATGTCCTCAAACCTGGGAGCTATGGTCCAGGGCAAGGAGAGACCTCCAGGAGACTCCTGGGTCAGAAATGAGATGCATGAGGTCAATCCTGCTTGTCCCCAGGCAGGGTTTGTCACTGGAATGACTTCCCGGGTTTCTGTGGCTGTGTGAGCTGCAGCCCCTTCCAGGGAAGGCAGCAGGGACCTTCCCACAGCATGGGGACAGGCAGGACCCTGCTCCTGGCAAGGGCATCCCACTCCTGGAGCAGTTTGGATCAGCTGGTCCTGTGTCGCTCAGCTCAGTGACTCAACTTCCAGCTCAGCAGCGGGGAGAGAGCCTGGGGAGTGACTGGGAATGGTGCTTATGGCAGGGAAAAGACATGGAGAGGGTCTGGGGGTGATGGGGAATGGTGACAGAGCAAGACAGGGAAAGGGGGTGGGAGGTGACCGTGAATGGTGCTTCTGGCAGGGACTAGAGATGAAGAAAGTCTGTGAGTG
Organism: Brachypodius melanocephalos; assembly: GCA_013398615.1. Taxonomy (NCBI): domain Eukaryota; kingdom Metazoa; phylum Chordata; class Aves; order Passeriformes; family Pycnonotidae; genus Brachypodius; species Brachypodius melanocephalos. The sequence goes on along the minus strand of VZSR01002741.1, from coordinate 1,609,396 downwards.
ACAGGGAAGGGTGGTTGTGGCACAGACAAGCCCCAGGGAGCGGGTCTGGAGGGCGATCGGGGACAGCCAGAGCCCCCTGGCCCAGCCCTGAGCCGCTCCTCTCCGCAGACCGGCTGCTGCGGCTGCAGCCCTGCCCCACCGGGGCCCCGCAGGACTACGCCGGCCATGACGACACCGTGCACTTCTGCCGCTTCTCGCCCTCCGGCCGCCGCCTCCTCACGGCGTCCCACAGCGCCGTCCTGGTGTGGGAGCTCACGGGCGCCTGAGCCGGGCTGGGCCCGCACCAGCCACGCTTCTCCAGCGGGGCCCGCCCCGGCCTCCGGCCGCAACCAGGCCCAAACCGCCGCCCCCACGGCCGCAGGGGCCGACGGCAGCGGCGGCTGGCCCGCGTGCGGCCCCCGCCCGGCCCTGGAATGTGTTTCACGGCCCCGTTCGCCGTTTGTTACCGTTAAATGGGTGTTTTTTTCGTTAATAAACCATCGAAAGCCCAACGTTGGAGGTCTCGTGTGCTGGCCCCGCTAGGGGGCGCCGCGCTGCCCCGCGCCGCTCTCGCCGCCTCTCGGTGGTGCGGCCGGAAGCG
>VZSR01002741.1:1588552-1608806 GCA_013398615.1 Brachypodius melanocephalos | reverse complement strand
GGCGGCGGTGCCGCCATGAAGCGGGACGTGCGGATCCTCCTGCTCGGGGAGGGTGAGGGGCACGGGGGCGGGGGAGGCTCCTCCAGCCCGGGAACGGACAGGGGGGCACGGGGATCCCGGGGGAAAAGGTTTTCCTGCAGGAGAGGGGCGAGGGCGGGCGTGGTCCAGGTGGGCCCCCCGTCACTGGTAGGACCAGGGGAGAGACCGGGCCCGCCCGTGGCCCCGGACCCCGTGGGTGTCATTGTCACCAGCCGATCCGTGGTGTCACGGCTCCGATCGTCGCTCCCACCTGCCGCTGTCCCCCTCGAGCTCTGCCGTACCGGTGCCAATGTCAACGTCCTCCCTTTATTTCCTAGCCCAGGTGGGGAAGACGTCCCTGATCATGGCTCTGGTGGGAGAGGAGTTTCCTGAAGAGGTGAGTGGGGAGGGGACGCGCACAACCCCACCCCGGGCCCTCTCGCTGGGTGGAACAGCTCTGTCCCCAGTGTCCCCACTGGAGATGGGGGGTGTCTGGGAGGTTCTCACAGCTCCTGGGGCTGCCACGGGGCTGGTTCAGATGAGGTCAGTGAGGACCACCCGGAGCTCCAGCTGAGGTGGTGTTTTCCTCAGTTTGTGCTGTGATTCCGACTTGGGAGCTGATCCTGACTTGCAGCTCTCTCTGCCCTGAGGAGGGTGTTGGTACCTCCCAGGGCCCCAGGGCTGGGGCCACCACAGAGCCCTTGGAAGAGGCCAGGCCCCATTCCCTGCCCACTGTACCCTCTGCAGATGGGTTTGGTGCTCTGAGCCAGGCCAGCTGTGAGCAGCAGCACCCAGCCAGCCTGTGCCCCTCGACAGCTTGCTGTCCCAGCACAGTTTGGATAGAGAAATGGGATCAGTCTGTCCAGGCACATTTTCCCTGTGCTGAGGATGGTTTCTCATGCTGGGCAGCATCAGCTCAGGGGCTCGGGCGGCCCAGCCCTGCACTCCTTCCCTCCTCCCAGCCCAGACAATCAGCTCAGCAATGCTCCCAGAGGAGCCCAGGGAGTGCCCAGGCCTTATCTCCATCGAGATCAGGAGCTCGAGTGAGGGAGGCAGGTGGAAGTTCCACCTGGAGGACACTGCCTGTGCAAGGGCTGGAGTGCAGGGGGCTGCTGCAGCCTGCTGGGACAAGAGCGAGCCGTGATCCACAGCTCACCCCGCCCAGGCTGTGGCCACGTTGGGGTCTGAAGTCTCTTGTCACCTGTCCTGCTGGCTGCCTGTGTCTGGACAGGGTGTGCTGGCTTTGCAGGTGCCCCCCCGGGCGGAGGAGATCACGATCCCAGCCGATGTCACCCCTGAGAAGGTCCCCACACACATAGTGGACTACTCAGGTAGAGCCCTGTCCTGCCTGGCTTCTCCCTGTCCCTGCCTGGCTGAGGGGATTGGGAAGGGGTGCCCCTGCCTGGGCAGGTGGTGATGGCTTCATTCCCCTTCCAGAGTCAGAGCAGACGGAGGAGGAGCTGCAGGAGGAGATCGCCAAGGTGAGCAGGGCTGGCCGGGATGAGACCAGGAGGCTGCAGTCCCCAAGGGACATATGGCTGCTCCCCTCCCCATTAGCCACCCAGAGAGGCACAGGCAGTTGGTTATCCACGGATTAATGCTCCTGGTTTGTTTAGAGGCTTGTTTAATCCTGCTCTGTCTTGTAAGCCCTTGTGTGTGCTGGTCCAAGCCCTCCAGGGAGCCTCCAGAAGGCGAGCGGCAGGGGGCGGCTCGCTGCCCACGGGAGGCAGAGGAGGCTGCAGAGCAGATGTTGTGCTCTTGGCCTTGGGGTGTTCCCCACGGGCTCAGAAGAGGGAGAAACAGTTGCTGGGTTTGGGCAAGACCCCTGCTCCCTGGATTAGATCCCTGTGGCTGCCTGATGAAGCAGTAGCACAGAAGAGGAGCTGGAGCCCCTGGTGAGCACTGGGCAGAGAGGGATGAGGGAGCCCTCGGAGCAGCCATGGAGGAATAATTAAGTTGTCTGCCTGGAGTGGACCCAGCTGCTCTTTGCCCTGGGATTAACCTTGACTCTGCAGACATGAGGACCTTTTAATTACAGATAATGAAACCGTCTCTGTCACGTGAGCAAAACTGTTTAATCTCCCAACCCCGGTGGCTAACGGCTGCGGAGGTGGGCACGGGGGTCCTGCTTCTTCTGCCCAGACAGCAGGAGTGCACAGAGGCTTTAAATGGCTCCAGGAAATCCTGCCTAAACCCTTGTGTGTCCTCGGATTAGCATTAAACTCTCTCCTGAAAGGACCAGTGATCCCTCCTGTCTGCTTCCGATAAAGCCTCAGTGCTGGCCCTGTCTGCGTGGGGTCAGGAGGGGAGGAGGGCTGGGACACAGTGATGTGGGAGGGGGATCTGGGCATAGGAGCAGCAGCTCCTGAGGCAGAGGAGCTGCTTCCAGCAGCTCGTGGGCTCGTGCTGAGGGCAGCCCAGTCGGGGGCTGTGTACGTGTCCGTGCTCACGTGCGCTCGGCTGCTGCGTTTCCCTGGCAGCTCAGCAGGCATTCCCTGCTGCCACGGCATTCCCTGCTGCCACAAGTGTGGCAGGGACCCCTTCACCACCCTCTCCTGCTTCTCTTGCAGGCCAACGTGGTCTGTGTGGTGTATGATGTCACCAAGGAGGCCACCATTGACAAGGTAATGGGTCCCCACCATGGCCCCGCTCTGGCAGCAGGGCCACTGGGGGTTCCAAGCACTGGGGTTTCCGTGCTGCCCTGTGGTCTGGGCACGTACTGATGGTCCCCAGCTGTGGAGATGGTGGGTTGGAGACCCCTGCAAGCAGAAGCTGAGCCCTGCCCAAGGTTGCTCCCTCACAACAGGACAACAGGCTTGGTGCATCCTGGTGCTGGCATCCAGCATCCCTGGGCTGCTCTGTCTGCTGGTGTGAGGGAATGCCGGGGAGCAGACGGCTGCAGGGCCCTGTTCCTGCCTGCCTGGGAGCTGCCTCTCTCTCCCCAGGCTGTGCTGACAGCCCTTTCCCTCTGCTCACCTTCCAGATTCGCACAAAGTGGATCCCCATGGTGAATGGGGGACTTGAAAAGGGATCCAGGTACTGTGTGGGGTGTGATCTGTGAGTGCAGAATCGAGAGATTCTGGGGGCTGTGGGGTACCCACCACCTTCACATCCTTCTGAGGGTACTGAAAGCAAACCACCTTTGTGGTTTGATCCAGGCCAGGCTGAATGGGGCTTGGACCCATGGTCTAATGAGGCTGTCCCTGTCCATGGCAAGGGGTGGGATGAGATGAACTTTAAGGTCCCTCCCAACCAAAACCATTCCAGGAGTGTGGTTTGTGGCCAGACCACTTAGAGCAGAGGCACGTGGGGACCTTTCTCCACGAGAGATCCAGTTGAGGCAGGGGGTCACTGAGGAGGGATCCTTCTGCCCCCTAGATCAGACAGGGAGAAGGAGCTACCAGGGGGATCTAGGAGCACAAAAGCTTCAGTCTGTGTGTGGATCTCTTGGGCAGAAGGCTGCTGTGCTGGATTAAAGGCTCCTAAACATATTATTGCTGGGTGAAAACATAAGCAGGGTCAGGCAGTCTGTTTCTCCAGATGGATGCTCCTGGCTCTGGGAGGCAGGAAAGCTGCTCTGGACCTTGCAGAGGAGACCTGGGGCGTCCCTGACGTGCCCATGGGAGCGCCAATGGCTGGGACAGTGCTGGCACCAAGAGAGGGGTGGCCTCACTTGTGCTCTGTGTCTTTCCTAGAATCCCCATTATTTTAGTCGGAAACAAGTCTGACCTGCAGGTGGGCAGCTCCATGGAGGTCATCCTGCCTATCATGAACCAGTTCTCGGAGATTGAGACCTGTGTGGAGGTGAGGGAGCTGGAGGAGGTGTGCAGAGCCTCCCTGAGGGGTTGGAATGCTGCTCTGGTGGGAGTCAGGGAGCCTCTGTGCTCCTGGAGAGCTGCCCTGGTGATGTTGCTCTGCACAAGTGTCCCCTGTGTCCAGGGGTTGAGAGCCTGTCCTTTGGGCCTTCTGTCCTTGACCCCTTACAAGGAGCAGCTTTCTGTATCTGCGCTTTGTTGTGCTCCAGTTGGAGCTCCACACACACCCTGTTGGTTCTGGGGCTGTGCAATGGGCACAGCAAAGCCAGAGCAAAACCCAGGAGATTGTCTCTTTTTATTTTTCCTCCTGGTGGACAACTGTTGCTCTGGGCTTTGAGGCACAGCTAGTGTGGGTCAGGGAGATTTTTTCATCCTCCTCCTGCCCTTCTCATCAGGGCTGTCTCTCCCTCTGAATCCCCAGTGCTCTGCCAAGAACCTCAAGAACATCTCTGAGCTCTTCTACTACGCCCAGAAAGCTGTGCTGCACCCCACTGCCCCCCTCTACGACCCGGAGGAGAAGCAGGTGGGCTGCTGGAAGAGTCTCCTTCCCATCACACTGCTCTGGGCTGGAGGTTTTGGAATGGAAGTGGAGGGTTTGGGCTGGCACAGACAGGCCAAGGGAGCAGTGCCCATCTCCTGTGCTCAGTACAGCCAGCTGGGCAGACAGACACCTGCAAGGACTTGGGCGTGTTGGGGCAGAAGCCCTCATGCTCCAGGCTGTGTGTTGGTTGTGGAAGGAAGCATCTGGAAGAACAATTCCTAATAGATTGTCTTCTCTGACTTTAGATTGGATATTAGGAAAAATTTCTTCATGGTTACAGTGGCCAGGCACTGGCACAGGTGGAGTGGTGGAGTCACCATTCCTAGAGGGATTTGAAAGCTCTGTGGATGTAGCACTTGGGGACAAGGGCTAGTGATGGCCTTGGCAGTGCTGGGGGAACAGCTGGACTCAGATCTTGGAGCGGTTTTCCAGCCTCAGTGATTCCATGATTCCCACCTCCAGTGGTACAGTGGTGCTGGCCTAGGGGTGCAGGAGGGGAGCCCAGTGTGTGTGGGGCTGTAGGAGGCAGGGCCAGGCTGTGGCTGGTGCCCTGTGATTGTCACCGTGGTTGGTCCTTGCAGCTCAAACCCGCCTGTGCTCGAGCACTGACCCGGATCTTCAACCTCTCGGACCAGGACAACAACCAGATCCTCAGTGATGATGAGCTCAACTACTTCCAGGTAGGGTGGCTGCAGAGTTGAGGAGTTCCCCAGTGCCTGGGGTTCCCTTTCCAGCAGGGAAGCTGCCCCTCTCCTGACACAGCCATCCTGTTCCTGTTTGGTGTTTCTGTGGTGTTGCTAAAGCACTGCAGGGTGCATCTCTGAGCATGTGAGGTTCCATCTTCCTGAGCTTGGGCTGAATTTGCTCTGCCATGGGAAGACCAGGAGGCTCTGGAGATGCTGAGAGTCCTAAATTATTGGGAAGCTGAAGAACAGGGGTTTAGTCAAGGCCTAAGGCAGAAATCCATGAGTTGGGTGTGTTTTCCCTCCCTGAAACTCCATTCCTTGCCAGGGGACAGGGAACCTGGTGAGCCAGGATTGTGCTCTCTGAATGCTTTGCTGACAATGACCTTCATTCTCTTGGGAGGCAGAAGTCTTGTTTTGGAAACCCCCTGGCTCCCCAAGCACTGGAGGATGTGAAGATGGTTGTGTGGAAGAACACGACGGACGGGGTGCAGGACAACGGCCTCACCTTGAACGGTAACAGCCCAAGGGCTCCCTGCTCCTTCCCAGGGGATGGGGGGGGCCCACCTCCTTCAGCACATCCCTGGGGCCCTGTCCCTGAGCTGAGCCTCCTGGCTCTCCAAGCCTAATTAGTCCCTCTGGTTAAAACAAGTCTGCTGTGGCTGCTAGATCTCTCTGTCCCAGCAGTCTGTTTCACAGGGAAAGCATGGCTGAGGGGTGGATCCCTGAGCCTAAACTGACTCACTGTGGCTGAGCTCCCTGATCTCTCCTGCAGGCTTCCTCTTCCTCAACACCCTCTTCATCCAGAGGGGCCGGCACGAGACCACCTGGACCATCCTGCGCCGCTTCGGCTACGACGACGAGCTGGAGCTGACAGATGATTACCTGCACCCACAGTGCGTGTCCAGGGCTGGGCAGGGGCTCACATTCCTGTGGTGCGTGGCTCAGCAGCCTCAGCTCCTTGGCTGGATCCTTCCCGCACCCCAGGAGCTGCTGTGGGCCCTTGGTCAGGGTCAGATTTGCAGTCCTCACCTTCCCCTCGGGCAGCAGCTGACACGTGGGGCTGGGGACAAATACAGCAGGGCTTGGAGCTGCTGATTCAGGCAGACAGGAAGGTGGGGAGTGAAATCTCAGACTTGCCTTGACATCAGCAAGGGGTTCTTGGAGGCTGCTCTGTCCCTGGCTGAGCGAGGCAGAACGGCTCTGTTGGGAGCAGTTAGCTGTCAGCACAGCCCTCACGGCTGATTGTGCAGCTGCTGTCTCTTCCCTGCTCCCTGCCACTCTGGAGATGGGGAGCTGGCAGGAATGGAAGGCTTTGGCTTGGGAGCTGCCTCCTCCTCTTCCCAGAGAGCAGGCTGCAGGGAGGTGACAGGGACATGCTGGTGGATGGCACCCCGGGGCATCGCTGTGCCCTGCTGAAGCCCTGGGCAGGAGGCAGAGCAAGGGCACAGCATCTCCTGGACTGCTTAAGAATGTGTTAAGGAAAGGCCACTGTGCATCCTCAGGGGATTCTCCTCAAAATAAGGGGCCTGTGTCAAGGAATAGCCTGGCCTGGAGACAACGGCTGACCTTGAGCAGGAAGGGAGTGGAGAGCTGTGTCCTCTGGGTGAGATGTGCTCACACACTGCCCTTCATTCAGTGGCTCGTTTGGGTGTCTGCACTGGAGAATGGGATATGAAAGATAAAAGGCTTATGTTGGGTAGTAAGAAAAATTTCTTCGCTGAAAGGGTGGTCGGGCACTGGCACTACTGAACCCAGGCAGTGGTGGAGTCCCCCCATCCCCGGAGGGATTTAAACCCATGTAGATGTGGCACCTGGGGACACAGGTCAGTGGTGGCCTTGGTAATCTTGGGACAGTTGGACTCGATCATAGAGGGATTTTCCAACCTAAGTCATCCCATGGTTTTCCCGACAGGTTCCGCGTGCCTCCTGGCTGCTCCACGGAGCTCAACCACCTGGGATACCAGTTCCTGCAGAGGCTCTTTGAGAAGCACGACAAGGTGGGCAGCAGTGCAGGGGCTGTAGGGGAGGGAATGCTCTGCTGGGCCTGCACACCTGGGCACAGGTGCTCCCCTAACCACGCCTCTCTACCAGGGAGCCCATGGAGCACTGGGGAAGGGTTTTCCTCTGCCACAGCATTCCTTCTTTGGAGGCTTTGGGAGCAGGAAGTGGCCACAGCGAGCTGTAGGTAGTTTGATGGCCTATCAGGGACGTGGGGTTGTGGTCACTACTCTTGGCCAAAGGGTGGTTTGTACTTTGAGGGACTGGGTCTGAGTTGGCATCAAGATGGCATGGCCCTTGTGGTGCCTGGCTGCAGCAGGCGGGGAGGCAGGGAATCGGGCAGGGAGGCAGGCAGGGAGGTGGGCACAGCTGCTGGCCAGCAGCCATGGACCAAACATCAGCATCTGCCAGCCTGGTGGAGGGCTGCCAGGCTGGAGAGAGGGAGAGAAAGCAACACATTTGTGCCAAACTGAGGCTCTTGGAGAGTGGGAGAAGGGCATGTATTGGATCTGCATGCACCTGCTCGGACTGGCTATTTAGATGCTGACGTGCATCTGGGGTATGGCAGCTCTGTGACAAAGGGGGATTGGCTCAGGAATGGCAGCAGAGAGTGACACACATCCCTGTGGGTCCAGGTCAGCTCTGTGGCCATGAGAAATGCCAGACCTGGATGGATGCATATCCCTGGGTGCCCAGGTGCCAGCAGGTCCCCTTCAGGCACGGCAGCCTGAGTGCTGGGTTGGCCTGTGGGAGGCCAGGCTGGGCTGGTGCAGGCTTCTGTGGCACAGCTGGCTCCAGGAATGCCAGGAGCAGCGGCTCAGGGCTGTGGGGTGGGCGTGGACAGGTCCTGCCTGGTTGCAGCTGCAATCCCAAAGCCTGTTTGCTGCTGTGCAGTGCTGGCAGTCCCTGAGGCACAGGCTCTGTGAGCTTGCTCTGCTCCAGCCTCGCTGCGCTCGGTCGATTCCTGTCATTGACAGCATCCCTGTGATGTCCACCAGCAGGGAGTGGCTGCTGTGCCAGGGCCCCTCTGGGCACAGGCTGGTCCTGCCTCTCCTGGTGACTCCCTGTGTTTTGGCAGGACCAGGACGGAGCCCTGTCGCACACAGAGCTGCAGAACTTCTTCAGCGTGTTCCCCTGCGTGCCCTGGGGCCCCGAGCTCTACAACACGGTATGCACCACTGATAAAGGCCTGCTTTCCCTGCATGGATTCCTCTGCCAGTGGACGTAAGCTCAGTCCCTCTCCCTGGCCCTCGGTCACATCCCTCAGCCCTTGCTGACCCTCCTGGCGTGCTCTGTCTCTCCAGGCTCGTGGCTTACCTGGACGTACGGCGCTGCCTGGAGTGCCTGGGCTACTTGGGCTACCCCATCCTCTCGGAGCAGGACTCCCAGACCCAAGCCCTCACAGGTACAGCCGTGCCCTCCCCTCTGTCACAACTCAGGTGCCTCCTGGCTCTCACCACCCTCTCTCCTGCCAGTGACCCGGGAGAAGAGGATTGACCTGGAGAAAGGGCAGACCCAGAGGAATGTGTTCCTGTGCAAGGTGCTGGGAGCGCGGGGCGCAGGCAAGTCCGCCTTCCTGCAGGCCTTCCTCGGCAGGAGCCTGGCGGTGAGTGGCTGCTCCCTGCCCGGCCACGCTCCCAGGGCGGAGCAGGAGGCACAGCTGGGGCTCCTGGAGTGATCTGTCCCATGGTGGCACCTCTCTGCCTGTTGCCAGGCCCCCGTGTGATGCCCTCCCTGCCCGTGCTTCACACCCCCTCCTGCTGGTGGTTTTGGTGTCCTCAGTCCTGGCTGAGGCAGTGAGCCTGCTCCCTCTGCTTGTCCCGAGGGGCTGTGCCTTTCCCCAGGCTGACCACAGCGATGCTGACTTTCCCTGCCTGTTAGGAACAGCCCCACATCTCATGACAGGCCCTGGCTGCCCTTCAGGTGGCTCTCAGGCCACGGGGGCTTGTGGCAGTGTGGAACACTGTCCCTCACCCAGCACTGCCCATGTCTCCTCTGCCTGAGACAGTGTTCTTCTTGGTGACAGGCCCAGAGGGAGAAGCCAGGACAGCCATCCCTCTACACCATCAACACAGTGCAGGTCAATGGCCAGGAGAAGTACCTCATAGTAAGTCTGGGAGAGCAGGGAGTTGTGCCGTGTCTGGCTCTTAGCAGCGCTGGGCTGTGTCCCCATATCCTGGCACATGGAGCTGAGCTGTGGCTGAGCTGGCATAGTCCATGTGCTGGTGTAAGGAGCACTTGGCCCCCTGGGACACTGCTGTGCCACAGCCCTGTCCCCTCTGTCCCAGCTGTACGAGGTCAGTGCTGACACGACGTTCACGAAGCCATCAGACGCAGCCTGCGACGTCGCCTGCTTCATCTACAACCCGAGCGACCCCAAATCCTTCAGCTACTGTGCCAGCATCTATAAGGTAGCTGGCAGAGACCCTGGGGGACTTTACGGGGGTCCTGGGCAACCACAGGGGTCCTGTTTGACTTCACCAGGGGCATGGGGACATCAGCCTTCATGGCAGCCCTGCCTCTCCCAGGGGTTGGTCTTTGACCCCTTGCTGGGGTTTCTCTGTCGCTGCAGCAACACTACCTGGACAGCCAGATCCCCTGTGTCTTCGTGGCCTCCAAGACAGACCTGCCAGAAGCCAGCCAGCAGCCAGGACTCTTGCCAGCTGAGTTCTGCTACAAGCACTGCCTCCCTCCACCCTTCCTCTTCTCCTGCCACAGCCAGGGACCACCCAGCACCGCTGTCTACACCAAACTGGCCACTGCTGCCACCTTCCCGTTAGTATCCTTCCCATGGAGGGGCCCTGCTGGGAGCACAGCCTGGGGAGGGGGCTGTGTCCCAGCCCTGCCTCTGCCACATTGCTTTTGCTTTGGTTTCTCTGCAGCTTTTGTGTCATCAAGTGGTTTTGGTGTCATCTAGGGCATGCAGTGACAGGGCAGGGGGGGATGGCCTTAAGCTGAAGGAGGACAGGATTAGATGGGATATTGGGGAGGAATTGTTCCCTGGGAGGGTGGACAGGCCCTGGCACAGGGTGCCCAGAGAAGCTGTGGCTGCCCCTGGATCCCTGGCAGTGTCCAAGGCCAGGCTGGATGGGGCTTGGAGCAGCCTGGGATAGAGGGGCTGGAATGAGATGAGCTTTCAGGTTCCTTTCCAATCAAACCATTCCAGGGTTCTGTGATTCTGTGATCTGCTTATACAAATAATTGAAACAGAAAAGCCACCTCTCCCTCTAATTGCGGAGAGGGGAGGTTTCTTCTGCCTTTGTGTATGTCTCTGGCAGATTTAGTAGATAGCTCTTGCCACAGGAGTGTTTATTTTTGAAGCCTAAGATAAAAAATGCTGAAGAGGAGTAGCCAGCTTAGCTTGCCAAGGCCCGTGGGGGGGTGGCAGCTATTTTCTCCCGATGAGATGGATCAGGCTGGAAAAGAGGTCAATGAAGCGAGACCTCTGTCACACAGCCTCCCTTGGGGAGGAGCTGCACCCCAGAGGGGCTGGGAGCAGGGTAGGACAGCACCAGGCTGTCACAGGAGGTGAAGGGGGCTGTGGGAAGGGAGGAGGATCCCTGTGAGTGGAATCCCTCTGCTCCAGGGCTGGGAAGGGCGAGCACAGCTCCAGGGGCTGAGCCCTGGCGGGGAGAACATGTGGGAGCATTGGAAGGCAGGATGGGATTACTAGTGAGTAGTTTTCCCTCCAGCTTCTTTTCAATAAACAACTTTATTTTTAGAGCTGACGCTTTTTTTTTTTTCCTCTGCAGTATTAAAATTTAAATATTCTTAATATATCTTAGGGTATGTGGTATAAATAAATAACAGCGTAATGGAGGGCCGGGGATTGGCTGTGCTCCCCCGATGTAGTGGGGAATGAATTATGGATGGAGGGAGAGAGAGGAGGGGAGCACGTTAGTGCGGGACAGCACGTGTTTGGGAAGGGAATGTGTACACTGGGGCAGCACCGGGCCCTGTCCCTCGCTGCCCTTTGGCCCCTCTCACCAGTGTCCCCGTGGTGGCATCTCGGCTCTCCGTGTACTGGGAGTTGGAAAGGCAGCTTGACCTAGAAAGGCAGATACCTGTCTAATTATTTAGGTGCTGGAGAGCTGTTCCCTGAGCAGGGGAGGGGACAGCCACATCCATCCCACGGCCCTCCCTTGCCTTGATGGTGATGCTGGGTGACGAGTGCTCTGCTTGCAGGGTTGAGGAATCTTTCAGATTCTCACTGGGCTGATCCCCCCAGTGCTGGGCTCACCCCCTGGCACTCCCCAGCCTCCCTGTGAGGGGTGGGAGCACCGGGACAGCCACACTCACGGGCCTTTCTTGTGTTTTCTTGCAGACACCTGAATGCCGTGGAGCTGGGAGCCGCCTCCTTCTGGCTGCGGGTGGCGCTGGGGGCAGCGGTGACGGCGCTCGTGGGCTTCACCCTCTACCGGCTGCTGGCCAAGAACAAATGAGAGCCACTCTCCACCCCGTCCCCCTGTGACACCAGCTCCCTGTCCCCAGTGAGGGGCCCCACCCGAAGCTGGCCCCTGGTAGGAAATCCTCCTTTGCCCCCAGCGTGGATTGCAGGACCAGTGAAGCCAGAGCTCGCAGCACCAGCAGGATCCAGCCCTGGCACAGGGCAGGCAGCTCTGCCAGGAGGGCTCTGTCTCACCAGCAGCTGGAGGATCACCCTCATCTTTTATTCTGTTCAGGTTTTTTTTAACGCTTGTTTTTAAGCTCAAACATGAGTGTTTCAGTGTCTGTTGGGCTGGGCACATCCCCTCCCCAGAGGGCTGTGCTGGTGCCCTCGATTCTGGAGGGCGCAATGCTCTCGGAGCCTCTGGGAGCTCCAGCAGCAGCTGAGCTGTCAAATGAGCTCGTGGCTGCAGCTCCCTGGGGCACAGCTCCAGCTCCTGTCCCGGTTTCCCTCACCCAGAACTGGGAAACGCAGCCAGGGAGGGAGGGCCAGGCACTGACACCCCCAGTCCCAGAGTTTGGGGTCAGGCCTGGCCCCTCTTGCTGGGACACCGTGGCTGCTGTCCTGGGCTGAGGGGGGACAGTGACAACCAGGCTTTGTCCTGAGCTTCTTCCTGTTGTTTCTACACTAAGATCCTTGTGGGTCCTTCAGCGTGCCAGCTCTGGGTCCATCTGCCCTCCTTTCCTGTGTGGCCAGTCCCTTCCCCACCCCTGGCCACCAGTATCCATGACCAGCAGTATTTGCAGGGCTCTGAGAGCCCTGGTAAGGACTTGGAGGGCATTGGGTGCCCACTGTGTGCCCAGTCTTTCCCTGGCAGTGCCATCACTGAGCTGGTGCCACGCCGTGCCCGAGGCCCTGTATCTTCTCTGTGGGGCCCTCTCCAGAGTATGAGGCTCTGGGCATTGATTGCATCTCCTGGCACCACTGGAAGCTCCTTCCTGTCCCGTCTCCTGTCCCCTGCCTACTCCTGAGCTGGTTTCAGCTGCCAGGACTGAGCTCAGCACCCATTGGGGCCAAAACCCCACAGTGTCCCTGTCTGCAGGTCCCAAAGAGCAAGGCCAGCACCCATCCCTGGGTTCCTGGCCTCCCAGGGAGAGGCTGGATCAGCCCCTGGCTGTGCCACCAGCCTGGATCACCAGCCTGGCCTTCCCCAGCACGCTCAGGGTCCGTCTCTTTGCAGGCAGCTGCGGGAGCAGCTCCCAGGTAGTACCCAGAGCTGCTTTCTCTGTGTTTTATCTATTTAAATGTTATACCGTGGCCTGGAGCCAGCGTGGGGGTGGAGAAGTTGCTGGGCAGCCCCAGGGTCTCTCCCAGGGACAGCCCCAGGGTGGTGTCCCCATCCTGCTGTCCCCAGCACTGGCCAGCCGGGGATCCCTGCCTCTGCTGGAGCTGCTCTGCCCGTTGGGCACCACTCCCTGCTGGCCCTTGGCACTGCTGGGGCCACACCCTTCGTGTTTCATGTCCCTCTCTGTGCCCACCGTGCGTGGCTCTGCCAGCTGGGCCCGTGCCTGGTGTCTCCCTGCTCCACATCTGCTGGAGCTGTCATGTTTTAGGTTTGTTCTCTACAGCAAAATAAATTTTTACACACCTTGCGCTTGCACAAGCGTGTCCTGTGTCACTGGGGGAGCGGGACCCTCGTCCCTGCCCGGGCTGCAGGAGGAGCAGGGCCACCCCGGGGGCCTAGGCTGCCCCGTTTGAGGGCAGATACAGGGATTTAGGACAGGAGCAGAGCCTGGGGTGGTGGCACGAAGCCTGGGGCTGGCCAGGACTCCTTGGTGCTCGGGGACACAGATCCTTGTGCAACAAGTGCCAACCAGAGCGGAGAGACAGGGAAGGAGGTGATGGATGCCGTGGTTCTCTGCCCGGGATCCGTGGGAAGGGGAGCTTTCGGCTGCCCTGGGAGCTGTGGATCGCTGTGCCCATCCCCGTGTGGGGTTTGGGGCTCCCCACTTCCCTGCAGACACCTTCCCCTGCACCTGCAGCTCCCAGGGCTGTGCCACCTCCCCTCCCTGCTCCTATTTTCCTATGGCAGCTTTTCCCTCAGCTATTTCTGTCTCTGCAGCCTCAGCCACGGGCGCTGGGCACAGGGAATGTGGGCGCAGCAAGAGCAGAGGATTTTCTGGAGGCCCTGCACTGACACTGGATGGGGTCAGGCTGCTCCCCCATGTGAGGGGATCCCTCTGAGCTGTGGGGTGAGAGAGGAGACCCTTCCCACATGGCCAGCCAGGGGCCAGGGGTGGTGGGGACACAGCTGGTGCTGCCATGCGGGCAGAGGAGGCGATTCCAAGGCAAACGGGACACGCGGGGCTCCCTGGTGACTCCAAACCAGGCTGGATCCCACGGGAGCTGTGGGCCCACGTGCCCCGGTGTGTATTAATAGCACTGGTGTGCGGGGCCACGGGCGCTGTGCTGGGACAGACACGGACACGGGGCAAGGGACAGCCGTGACAGGGCCGTGGGACCCCAGCCATGGCCACACCCAGATCCCAGGGAAGGAGCCTGGAGGGGCTGGGGAGCCCAGAGCTCCCTGGACACCACAGTGGGGCTGAGCCGTGGCTCTGGGAAGTGAGGATGGCGCCAGGGATGGGTCCTGGGGACCCAGGGGAGTCTGGCCTGGGTGACACTGGGCACGTCACATAAAGGTTCCTGTTCCAGGGACCCAGTGCCAGGCTGTCCCATGAGCACTGTGCTGGGCCAGGGGACAGCAGTGGAGGCTCTGTGGCCCCTGTGCCATGGGGGATTTTGTACCCGAACTGTGCTGGCCTGTGGGTGCAGGGTCAGGATGGAGGGAAGGTTTGCAGTCACCTGTGCCAGATTCAGCAGGCCCTGGCATGCTGACGTCCATTTTGGGATGCTGGTGTCCATGCTGGGATGCAGGTACTGTGCCAGGATATGGATTCCTTTAGCAGGGTGCAGCTGCAAAGCTGTGTACAAGGATGTGGGTAGGGAGTACACGTGCCTGTATTGGGATGCAGTACTGGAAATGGAATACAAGTTCCCATTCCAAGATGCAGACCCTGTATTGGGATGCAGGGATCACACCAGGATCCAGCTCCCATACCAGGATGTGATATCAGTGTTGGGACCTGGAGAGCAGGATGGAGGTACCCACACCAGGGTGCACAGAGCTGCTCTGGGGTGCAGGTACTGGACCAGGATGTGGGCACCACTACTGGGACAGGGGTGCCAATCCTGGGATGTAGATACCACACTGGGCTGCAGGCATCACGCCAGGATGTAGTTACCATACGGGGATGTGGGTGCCAGCACCGGGATGCCCACAGCTGGACTGGAATGCAGGTTCCCATGCTGGGATGCAAGTTCCTGTACTGGCATGCTGGTTTCTCTACTGGGATGCTACTTTCTGTACTGGGATACCTGCAGCCATACCGGGATGCAGATACCTGTACCGGGATGCAGGTTCCCATATCGGGATGCCGGTTCCCATACCGGGATGTAGATACCCGTACCGGGATGCAGGATCCCATATCGGGATCCAGATACCTGTACCGGGATGCTGGTTCCCATATCGGGATGCCGGTTCCCATACTGGGATGCAGATTCCCATGTCGGGATGTAGATACCCGTACCGGGATGCAGGATCCCATATCGGGATGCAGGATCCCATACCGGGATGCAGGTTCCCGTACCGGGATGCAGGCTCCCATATCGGGATGCAGGTTCCCATATCGGGATGCAGGCTCCCATATCGGGACGCCCGCAGCTGTACCGGGATGCCGGCACCATCCCGTGCTGCGAGCGCCGTGTGCCGGCTCCCTGCCCGTGCCCCGGGCCGTGTCCCGGCGCTGCCGGCGGGGCGGGGCGGGTCCCGGTTCCCCGCGCGGCGGCGGCGGCGGGGGGTGCGGGAAGGGGGGGGCGCTGCGCCGCGCGCTGCGGCGGGGGCGGCTCCGCTCGGCTCCGCTCCCGCCCCCGCCGCCGCCGTCGCCCCGCTGCCATCGGCGGCTCCCGGCGCCGCCGCTCGCCGCTCGCTCCCGGGCCCGCCGCAACGCGGGGCTGGCGGGGAGAGCCGCCCCCGCCGCCGCCCCCGCCGCCCGCGCCGCTCCCCTGCCCGGCTCGCCGGCCCCGGGCGCGGGGGAGCGGCGGAGCCCTCCGCCCGCCGGGTGCATGGACAGGAGCTCCCTGCTGCAGCTCATCCAGGAGCAGGTGAGGCCGCCCGGGGGGCACCGGGCACCGGGCTGCGCTCGGGGGGGGGCCGCCGGACACCGGCCCTCGCTGCCGCGGGCGAGGATGCTCGCACGCACCGGGCACGGCTGGCGCGCAGCGGGCAGCGCTGCCCACCCAGGGCGGCCGCCGCGGCCGTGCCGCCCTCCGCCGGCGTCCCTCGGTGCCTCTCGGCAGCGCCCGGGGGGATCCGCACCCGCCTTGTGCCGCTGAGAACGCGCGACTCATCTCACTTGTGGCCTCTCCCTCCGTCAGCCCCGGCTCGGATCCTGCCCGGTGCGCCCTCAAGGACGAGGGGTGCTGGGCGCGGAGCCCCAGCTCCACTGGCGGGATCTGGGCGCCGGATGGGGTCCCGGGGGGGCCGTGGGCTCTGTCCCGTCAGCGAGGCGGGGGTCTGCGCCCACCCCCGTGACCTGATTGCGGGATGAGGCCGTGGAGCATCAGCGCTGCGTGGCGTGGGGCTCTGCTCGCGGCATGACGGGGCCCCGAAGGGTTTCCACCCGCTGCCCCCGGCCCCCACCAGCCCTCCTTGAGCTCCATCATCTCGTCCCTCCATCCCCACCCAGCCCTGGCCCAGCTGGTGGCTCTCTCGTGGGCACGGGGAAGGAATTTCTTGGGGATCAGGAAAATTAACAGTTCCCCTACTCGCCCCCCGCTGTTTCCGTGACCTTGGCTGAGTCCCCCAGCCCGGGAGCTGCGGTGCTGTCCCCCGTGTCACCCCACCCTCGGACAGGGGGACTTCGCGTGAACCCGAGCTCTTCGGGAATGAGCAGTGCTGGGAGGGCTGGAGGATGGGGATTGGGCCCTCCCGGGGGTTCGTGCGGTGCCAGTGAGGTTGGGGTGGGGGTAGATGCACCCCAAAAGCAGAGAGGGGCTCCCTGGCTGCTGACAGGTCTCTTGGCGCTCTTGGGGCTGGTGGCTCAGCGTGTGCCAGCGTGGGGACAGCCTGTGCCAGGTCCCGGCATGGCACGAACACGTGGAGCCTGTGGGGTGACGGGTGTGGGGCAGGGGGACGAGGGTGCTCCCTCCCGCCATGGCTGGGTCTGCTCCCATGGGCTGGCAGCTCCTGAGAGGCTGCAAGTGCTGCCTGCACCCTGCACGCCTCATTCCACCCTGCACCCATCATTCCACCCTGCACCCCTCATCCCAGCCTGCATCCCTCATCCCACCCTGCACCCTGCACCCCTCATCCCAGCCTGCACCGGCTCCGAGCAGCCGAAGCCCCTTGGAAAAGAGGCTGTGGCTGTTTCCTGCCGAGGAAACAGGCAGGGACAGGGTGCCCACTCCGGTGGGGATACGATCCCATGTCCCAAGCGCTCCCTTTCCTGCCCATCCCACGAGGAGGAGGCTCCTCTCCCGCATTTCCCTCCCTGCAGAAGCAAGGGGCAATCCCCACACTACTCCAGGGCGATTGCAGGGGCTGTGCTCTGGCCTTGGGTGTCCTCTCCCCATCCTGGGCCGTCCTGGGCCATCCTGGTCCCCATGAGCAGTCCCACGTCGGATGCCCCGTGCCGCTGGGTGCCCGTGGTGCGCTGTCCCTGCAGGGCTCAGGGTGCCCGGCCCGCTCCAGCAGCCCCGAGGGTGGCACAGGGTGCCCGGCACAGGGCGCGGTGGATCCCGGCGGCAAGGGCGGCGGGAGGAGCGGGAGGGGGAGGAGGAGGAGGAGGAGGAGGAGGAGGCTGGTGCCAGGGCTGCGCGTGTGTTTAGCTTGGTGGCTTCCTGGCTGGCAGGCTGCTGGCGGCGACAAATAACTGAGTGGGAGAGTGGTGGCTGCGGCGCGGGGAGACGGGGACACCGGCACGGCACGGGGCATCGGCGTGGCACGGGTCACCCCGCGGGACACGAGCCAGGGTGGCTGCAGGCTGCGGTGTCCCTCGCAGAGGCAGGGACAGGCGTCGTGGAGCCAGGCGAGAGGCACCAGGAGGTGTCCGCAGCCGAGCAGGGAGCCCCGGCATTCCGGTGATGCTCCGTGCCGTGCCCCGCAGCTCGACCCCGAAAACACCGGCTTCATCGGGGTGGAGACGTTCGCCAGCCTGGTGCACAGCCATGAGCTGCCCCTGGACCCCGCCAAGCTCGACATGCTGGTGGCCCTGGCACAGGGCAACGACGAGGGGCAGGTCTGCTATCAGGAGCTGGTAGACCTGGTCAGTGCCGGGCGGCCGCAGGGACGGGGTGGGTGCCAGCCCGGGGTGGGCACCGGGCACCTCCTTGTGCCCCTGGGGAGGGGGGCAGGCACCGGCGGTGCCCAGGGGCTCCCCTGGCGTGGGATGGCGGCGCGGCCTCGGGACGGCTCGTCCGTGCTGTGGCACTCGGCGGTGGCGGGGCAGGGGGTGGCCCCAGGCCGCGCGTCCCGAGCTGTCCCCGCGGCCCCCGCGGGCACGGCCTCTCTCCGCAGATCAGCAGCAAGCGCTCCAGCAGCTTCAAGCGCGCCATCGCCAACGGGCAGCGGGCTCTGCCCCGGGACGTCCTGCTGGACGAGACCGGCCTCGGCATCTACAAACGCTTCGTCCGCTACGTGGCCTACGAGATCCTGCCCTGCGAGATGGACCGGCGCTGGTATTTCTACCAGCACCGCACCTGCCCGCCCCCCGTCTTCATGGCAGCCGTCACCCTCACCCAGGTATGGGGCACGGGCGGGCCGGGCCCGGCTGGTCCTGGCAGGAGTGTCCAGGAGGGACCAGACCCGGGTTGGGCAGGGTGGGTGGGCCTGGCTGTGAGCTCCTGGTGCACACAGAGGGGCTCAGAGCTGACAGGAAGGGATGTGTGACCCTGGATGTGACATCTTTGTGCCCACGTGGGTGACTCAGACCCAGGGCAGTGGGGCTGGGTGACCCCAGTCGTGATGTTCTGGTGCCCACAGAGGGGTTCAGATATGGGATGAAGGGTTGGGTGCCCCCTGTTGTGATGTCCTGGTGTCCATGGTGGGGCTGAGACCCAGGACAGAGAGGATGTGTGACCTCAGTTGTGATGTTCTGATGCCCATAGATGGGACCCTTGGAGGTGCTCAGGTCCTTCAGGGTAGAAGGAATGGGTGACCGCAGTTGTGATGTCCTGGTGCCCTTGGCGGGGGGGCTAACATCTGGGGTGAAGGGATGGAGGACCCTTTTTGTGATGTTCTCGTGCCCACAGAGGGGTTCAGATATGGGGTGAAGGGTTGGGTGCCCCCAGTTGTGATGTCCTGGTGCCCATATGTGGGACTCAGACCCAGGGCAGTGGGGATGGGTGACCCCAGCTGTGATGTCCTGGTGCCCTTGAAGGGCTAACATCTGGGGTGAAGAGATGGAGGACCCTTTTTTTTGATGTCCTTGTGCCCAAATGTGGGACTCAGACCTGGGGCAGTGGGGACAGGTGACCCCAGCTGTGACACCCTGGTGCCCTTGTAGGGCTCAGATGTGGGGCTCAGGGGGGTGACGGTGGCGGGTTTTGTCCCAGATCATCGTGTTCCTGTGCTATGGGGCCCGGCTGAACAAGTGGGTGCTGCAGACCTACCACCCCGAGTACATGAAGAGCCCCCTGGTCTATCACCCCGGGCACCGGGCGCGCGCCTGGCGCTTCCTCACCTACATGTTCATGCACGTGGGGTAGGTCCTGCCGGTGGGGGACACTGGGGACACCCTGGGGGCCGTGCAGGCTGAGCCCCTCCTGTCCCCTCCTGTGCCCGGGCAGGCTGGAGCAGCTGGGGTTCAACGCCCTCCTGCAGCTGATGATTGGGGTGCCCCTGGAGATGGTGCACGGCATCCTGCGCATCAGCTTCCTCTACCTGGCCGGGGTCCTGGCAGGTATGTGCTCCCCTGGGAAGGGGGAGAGGCTGTCCCCATCCCCCCCATCGGTCCCTGTCACCAGCACAGGGAGGGCACAGGGAGGTGCACCCAGAGTTTGATGGGGCTGCTGGGCTCTGCTGGCTGCCACCCTGCACTGCCAGCACCACTTGGCCGGGGGCTGGGGGGCAATGCGGGCTGTAATTAATTAATGTAGACAGTAATTAATGAATGTTGTTGGGGCGAGACCCCATGCTGAGCCCTGTCTGTTCTCCCAGGCTCCCTCACCGTCTCCATCACGGACATGAGGGCCCCCCTGGTTGGGGGCTCAGGGGGGGTCTACGCCCTCTGCTCTGCTCACCTCGCCAACGTCGTCATGGTCAGCCAGGGGACAAGGGGACACAGGGGAGGACAGGGGGTGGATGGCTTTGTAGAGTGGTCAGCACAGTGGGGGATGCCATGGGGTGACAACGGGCATGGGACCTGTCTGCATGCTGGGCAAGATGGTGGGACATGAGCAGGGGATGCCATGGGGTGGCTGGCACTGTGGGGAGGGCAGCCATGGGTGACATTGGTGGGGGGATGCTGTGGGATGCATTGGCACTGTGGGGTGGGCAGCACTGGTGAGGGGATGTTGTGGGGTGGCATTGGGGGTGGCACCGTTACAGGGGGACCACCTGGGTGACATCGTGGGGTGAGTGTG
This sequence comes from Brachypodius melanocephalos, assembly GCA_013398615.1. Classification (NCBI taxonomy): domain Eukaryota; kingdom Metazoa; phylum Chordata; class Aves; order Passeriformes; family Pycnonotidae; genus Brachypodius; species Brachypodius melanocephalos. Next base: position 1,588,658 of record VZSR01002741.1, on the reverse strand, counting down.
GGTGGGGAGGAGCAGGGACCTGAGGGGGCTCCATGGGACACGCCAGGGGCTCTGGCAGCAGCCCCTTCCTTGGTGCTGGAGCACTGCTGGTGCCAGCCCATCCATC
>VZSR01002741.1:1574377-1586505 GCA_013398615.1 Brachypodius melanocephalos | reverse complement strand
AGCTGGCTCTCCCCGGGCTGGCACCATGCCTTACTCGCTCTCTGGCTGTTCCCTCTCCGCCCCAGCTGCCCTGGGCCTGGCGCTGGGCGAGGGCACGTCACCACGTCCCCTTCCCGAGGAGCCGCAGCAGCCGGGCGGGCACCGCGGCTCCCTGGCTCCCCTCCCCGGCTCCAAAACCTGCCTGGGGGTTGGAATGCTGGCTCCTCACCATCATGTCCATCACCCCCTCAGCCAGGGCAGCCACGGTCCCCAGAGAGCACAGCCCGCTCCAGGGATTGCCACGGGGAGCTTGCCGGGATGAGCACCTGGAGCCCCATCCTTCCCTGTGTTTAGAGTTGTTTCCTCCTCCTTCCACCTCCTGCCTGGCCAGGGTTGGGTCCTCTCCCCAGTAAACAGCCACTTGCCGGGATGCTGACACACCCCCTGGGTTCTCCTGGGAAACAACTGCCCCAGGGCTGGAAGGGGCTGGTTCCCACCTCCCCTTTCCCACTGGGACTGTGGTTCCCTTAGAAAAACCACCTGGGTTAAAGTTCTTGTTCCTTTTAATGAAATCTCTTAAAAACCCCACAAGAAATAACCAACAGATTTGCATCCAACTGAGATTCCAGTGATTCGGTTGGCCAATGGCTTGCCTGGCTTTGGAGCGCCCTCTGGAAGTTTGCCAATGTCCATTTAAAAAAGATATATATATATATATATATAAAAAAAGAATTAAAAAAAATCAGCAATAAACGTGGAAAAGGATCTGGAGTGGTTCACAGCAGCCATTTCTGGGGATATCCTGGCTTGGGAATTGCTGCCATCCCACAGGGACCAGGTTTGCTCCAGGTATGTAGCAACACACAGTGTGCTTCAGTAGAATAACTTTAATCCAAGGGGGAGGGTAAAGACCAGAACTTTCTCAGGCATTTGGTCCCAATACCAGTTTTTTGCCTTTCCCTGAGGGTTGCCCTGTTGCCCTGGCTGGGGTGGTGGTGGTGACGTGTCCTCGTCTTTGTCCCTGCCAGCCTTAGCCCAGGAAGGTGGAGATGAAGACGCTGGTGTCCAGGTTGAGTGTGGCGTGCCACCAGCGGTCAGGGAAGTACAGGACCTGCAGGAGACGCCAGTGGAGTGCCATGGCTCTGCCTGGGCAGCCTGGGGTCCCCTGCAGGCCCTGGACTCACCTCCCCAGGGCGCAGGGTGCACTCCAGTGGGCGCTGGGATGGTGGCAGGGTGGGATACGTGTGCTGCAGCCAGGCCAGCGTCGTCTCGTTGGGGTGGAAGTGCGGGGTTTTATCCGGCGGGTACAGAAACCAGCGCTGGAAAACACCGGGGGCACATCCCCTCCCAATTCCCCTCCAGCCCGTCGGGCTCAGCCCCAGGGGGCTTCCCGGTGCCCAGGCACGCCTGTTAGAGGGGCTCGTTTCTCTCCCTCCTCCCCAAATCCTTCCCCTAGGGCTCAGTTCTCACCTTCCTGCCGAAAATCACCTCGGAGAAACCAGGGCCGTGCCAGTGGAAGGGAACACCGGAGCCCGAGCCTGCGGGGGGAGCGGGGGGTTGGTGCTGGGGAGAGCCCCCAGTCCCGGCCCAGTCCCATCCCACACCCACCTGCGATCCCAAAGCTGTAGGCGGGGGTGGTGCCCGGGATGCGGAAGGGAGGGGGCACGTAGTGCTGGAAAAGGGGGCCCCACTCGGTGAAGTTGTTGTCCCCGAAGAAGTAGAGCGTGTCTGGGGGGACACGGGAGGATGAACCCGGCGAGGGGAGGGGGCTGCGGGGGACGGGACGGTGCTACCCACCGCTGCCCAGCCGGCCCGGGTCCTGCGGCTTCAGCAGGTGCTCCACGTACTCCTGGAACGGCACATCCACTGCGGGAACGGAAGGGATGAGCGAGGGAACGGGAGGGATGAGCGGGGGAAGCGGCACCCCCGCTGTCGGGCACGGCCCCCGCGCTCACCTTTGCGGTACGAGTAGGTGTTGGCCGTGCTGAGCCGCACCGGGAAGGGCCCGAAGGACGCCAGCAGCTTGTCCCGGGTGCAGAGGGCTCGGAACGCCTGGGGGATGCGGAACAGGGAGCCAGCCGGGATGCTGCCGCCGTTCCCGGGGCACCGGGAGGTGTGTCCCACCCGGAACCCTCTGTCCCCTCCCGGCACTCACCGAATTGTCCGTGACCGCACCGAGGATCACCGGCCGGGAGAAGGCGAACCTGGGGGAGGCATCCAGCGGGGTCCGGCACGGACGAGCACGGGGACCAGCCTTGACCCACCCCGGGACAACGGGACCAGCACTGAACCATCCCGGGACACCGGGACCAGCCCCGACCCATCCCGGGACACCGGGACCAGCCCCGACCACCCCGGAGTATCGGGATTGGCTCCAAACCACCCCCGGAGCACCGGGATCGGTCCCGACCACCTTCCCCCAGGTTCTCCCCTGGGACTGCAGGGTCTGCCCCGCCAGTGCCCCCCGCCGCTCCCCGTTAGCCCGCCCGGCGCACTGGACTGTCCCCCGGCCCCTGTCTCGGTTCTGCGGGCGCCGGGACCGTGCCAGGTGCCCCGTACCGCTGCAGGAAGAGGGAGTAGGTGAGGGACGCATCGGCTCGCTCCACGGTGCAGCGCGGTTCCTCCGGCACCGTGCCCGCCAGCCTGCAACGGGAGACTCCGCTCGGCACCGGCACCAGGAGCGGCACAGGGACCGGCCCCGGGGCAGCCCCTGCCCTTACCATCCGCCGCCCGCAGGGTCGGTGCAGGCGCCGGGCCGGACCCAGCCCAGCAGCAGCAGCGGCAGCAGCCGCGCCGCCATCGGGACCGGCGCCGGAGACACCGGGAACTACGAGTCCCGGCATGCACCGCGAGCACATGGTGCACGTTGTCATTGGCCGAGCGCGTCGCTACGGGTTCCCGTAATGGCCAAAATTTATATGGGCAGCGGGAAACTGGTCGCCACCTCACCGCTTAAAGTGGCCTCCCGGCACAAGGGAACAACAGCATAGGGACACCGGGGACACCGCAGGGCCGGGACCCCCAGGCGGGAGAGGGTCCGGGGCCCATCCCGGGGGTCGCTGCATCCAGGCGAAGCAAAGACAGGAGTCATGGCTCGACTCAGCTGCTGGTTTGTTTTAATCCGGTAAAAAATGGCCGGGCAGGGGGTGCTCCCCCAGCCCTTATTTACACAAATAAATAGAGGGAGGGCGACGCCAGGGGTATGGGGCAGGGCACGCTGCCTGCCCTGCTCACCCCCTGCGGCACCGCGCTGCCCTCGGGCGCGGGGCTCAGGTGTACTCCCGGGGGGCTCAGGTGTACTCGCAGAGGTGGCCGCAGCCGGCGGGACAGTGGGAGCTGGTCTCCAGCCACTTCATGATGTGCTGCAGGTGGCCGCCGTGGCTGCAGCCCTGGCACCAGACGAAGAGCCCCTTCACCACGTGGTGACACACGGCACACATGCTGGCACACTGCCGACACCTGCACGGGGAAATTTGGGTGGGCATGGGCAGGGAGAGCTCTCGGGGGGGGCAACCAGAGGGAAGAGGGGCACTCAGCCCATGCCCCTGACCCCACAAGCCCCTCTGGGCCCCCTCACCTGTCGCAGATCCAGCCCCTGTTGCTCATGGGCCGCTTGCAGTTGCTGCAGTTGACGTGCAGGGTGGTGGAAGCCTGGTTGAGGCAGTTGATGGCACGGCAGGTGCTCAGCTTGATCACCTCGTTGGAGATGTTCCAGAGCTGGAAGCGCTGCAGCAAGTCGATGTAGGACGTGTACCAGTGCTCCTGGGGACAGCCACAGACAGCTGAGCCTCCACATCCACCCTGAAACCCTCTCAGGACCCCAGACCTGCATCCCAAAGGCAAGATTCCCCTGGGGGGCTCATCCTGAAGAAAAGGAGGCTCGGGGGGGGGCCTTCTCACTCTACAAGTCCCTGACAGGAGGGTGGAGCCAGGTGGGGGTCAGGCTCTGCTCTCAGGGAACAAGGAACAAGACAGGAGGAAATGGCCTCAAGCTGTGCCAGAGGAGGTTTAGTTTGGATTAGGAGAATTTAGTTTGGATTAGGGAGAATTTCTTCATGGGAAGGGTGGTCAAGCATTGACACAGGTTGCCCATTGCACTGGTGGGGTCACCATTCCTTGGGGGGATCTAAAAGCTGTGTGGATGTGGCACCTGGGGACATGGTTCAGTGGTGGCATTAGCAGTGCTGGAGGAATGGCTGAACTCGACGATCTTAGAGGGCTTTTTCAACCTAAAGGATTCTGTGATTCTCTGATCCCTGCAGTGGGAGAATGGCTCTGCAACACTAGAAAACAGCATCCTTCCCTAAATCAACAGGGCAAGGTCACCTCCCCATCCTGGCCCTGCAGAGCCCACCTCAAGTCCCTGCCAGGACTGGTGGTAGGGCAGGAAGCCTGGAGCTGCTCACCCTGGCTTAGAGCTGGCCTGCCAGGGGCTGGAGGAGAAGGGCCCAACCCCAGGCAGGATCCCATCCCATTGGGATGCAGCCCAGCAGGGCAGGGCCGTGTCCCCAGGGCCGTACCTGTGTCTGCTCGTCGATCTCCTTGCGGATGCGCTCCCCCAGCACGATCAGCACGGACACGGCTGTCTGCACGTCGCCCTGCTCGGCGTAGAACAGCAGCGTGTCCCGCACGATGGGGTTGAAGAAGTCAGAGGGCAGGCGGTTCTCGTAGAGCGAGTGGGAGATGGAGATCAGTGAGAAGGACTCCACGGGGGTCAGCGACACCGTCTCGGCCTCATTGCCGCTGACGTGCGGGGAGTCGGCCTTGTCCTGCAGGTGGTCCAAGGCCGATGGGTTGTCCACGATTTCGTGGCGCAGGGGGAAGGCTTCCTGGGGAAGGCTGTATTCCTGCTCTTCAGCTGTGAGGGGAAGAGCAGGAATGAGCAGGAGAGAATCCAGCTGGGGCAGACAGCAGGTCCTCCTGTGCGCTCACCGTGCGGGTTCTCGTGGTCCATCATGTACAGGTCGTCCTCATCTGCCTCCACGTCTCCCAGCAGATAATCCGCAGGGACGTCGCTGCCCTCCGTCTCCTCATTGTCTGCGCGCCCAGGGAAAGAGAAATCAGCTCATCACACCTCTGGATCGACCTCCCGGTGTCCCGCCCCAGCATCCCAGGCTGTGCCTGAGCCACACAGCTCAGTTCCCCACCACTGTCACTGTCAGCCCAGGTCACGGGGAAAGCTGTCCTGCAGCGCCCTGGGGCTCAATGTCCTTCACCCTGGGGCTGCAGCACATCCAGCCACCCCAACTGACAGGATAAATGCCCCAGTTTAGCCCCTATCTATGGCTGGGGAGGGAAGAGCAGTGGGACTGGGACTGTGCCCACCCAGGAACGTTACCCTCGTTGTTGATCAGGGTGGAGGAGGAATCCATGAGGATGTTTTCTGTGCGGCTCTCTCCTTTGCTGCGGTCCAGTCTGGACTCGCTGCCCAGCCCAGCAGGGATATCCTTCAGGTTAAAGCTGGGGAAAAAAGCCAAATTTAATAGTCAGAGGAGTATAAAGTTTCCATTTCAGCCAGCAAACAGCCTGGATACAGGTGTCCAGTTGCAATTTGAATGGTGAAATATGAGATACAGTGATATCCCTTTGTGGACAGAAGTCACCGGTCCCCACTGTGTGACTTAAAACAAAGACACATTGTGACTGTGATCACAGCTCCAAGCCTGCTGGCACTGCACATGCATTGCAAAGGTCTCCCTGAAGAATTCCAGCACTGAGCAGGTTCTTGGCTCCATCTCTCTCCCCTCAGAGGCAGGTGAACGGGAGCTGCCTCGCTCCAAGGTGCCTGGCTGTTTGTTATGCATCACCATGCTTGGCCTTCACCAGGATGGAGAAGGGAAGGGCTGGGGTTGGAGCAGAGCCCAGCTCCCCAGGCTGCTGCCTGCTGTGTCTCAGACAGCGGCACAGCCACGGCTGGAGGCAGAGCTTGGTCAAGGACAGTGCTTGTTTCCTTTGGTGTTATTTGAGGATCTGTCACTCACTGTGGGAACCCAGCTCTGCAAGGTCTGACAGCTCATTTGGAGTTCTCACCCCTCACGTTTATGTCATTGAGAAGAGGAAAAACAAGTTTTCCTGCTTCATCAGCCCACAACAGGCTTTCCACGCCAGCGAGGTGCTGGTAGAGCTGGGCTGTGCTCTCCCTTGGAGAGGCTCCAGAAGAAAACCTCTGCACACCAGCAGTTCCAGCTCCAGCCATGAGACACCTTCTCCATCCCCAGCCCTCAGTCAACATCACTGTCCTGGGCACTGCTGAGGCCTCACCTCAGACCCTGGGGTCACTTTTGGGGCCCTCATGACAGGAAAAACACTGAGGGGTTGGAGCGTGTCCAGGGAAGGGAATGGAGCTGGCGGAGGGTCTGGAGTACCAGGAGTGGCTGAGGGAGCTGGGAAAGGGGCTCAGCCTGGAGAAAAGGAGGCTCGGGGGAACCTTCTCACCTCCACAACTCCCTGACAGGAGGGGGGAACTAGGGGAGTCGGGCTCTGCTCCCAGGGATCAAAGGACAGGAGAGGAGAAAGTGGTCTCAAATTGTGCCAGAGGAGGTTTAGATTGGATCTTGGGAAAATTTCTTCATGGAAAGGGTGGTCAGGCACTGGCATAGCTGCCCAGGGTAGTGGTGGAGTCTCCACCCTGGAGATGTTGAACACCATGTAGATGTGGTGCTTAGGGACATGGTTTAGTGGTGGCCTTGGCAGTGCTGCTGGAGGAATGCTCTCAGAGGACTTTTCTAATGTTAGAGATTCTGTGATTCATGAATTCAGTAACTGCAAAGCTGATCCCAGCCCCATGCCCCACCACAGGCCAAACTTTGGCTGAAGGAGGGAGGGGAGCAGTGTGTGAGGCTGCACAGCTCTAGGCCAGGCTGGGCACTCACTTTCCACACCAGTATGGGAAATGGCTGCATTCAAACAATGCCAACATGCAAACCAGCACAGCCTGAGGCTGAGGGACAGCTGTCCCTGCTTACTCCCTGTGTCTGGGACAGGTTAGTTATTAGGTAGAAATTGTTCCCTGTGAGGCGGCGGGAGGCCCTGGCACAGGATGCAGAGAAGCTGTGGCTGCCCCTGGATCCCTGGAAATGTCCAAGGCCAGGCTGGATGGGGCTTGGAGTGACCTGGGATAGTGGGATCAATCCCTGGCAGGGTGTTGGAATGAGATGAGCTTTAAGGCCCCTTCCAACCCAAGCCATGCAGTTATTCCATGATGTGATTCTGTAACCCTATCCCAGCCAACAAGTTGTTTCCACTCCCCTCCTCACAGAGTTATCCCACTCATCTCACTCCCTGCAGCTCCCATACCTGTTCATGAGTGGGAGGGCAGTGCTGCCTTTCCCCATGCTGTGGTTGAGGTTTGTGGATGACACAGTGCCAAGGCTGGAGTAGATAATCCTCAGCATCGTCCACGTCTGAGCCACCTGCATGGAACAGATCGCCTGTCAGACCTTCCCAGGCTACCACCCTGTCTGGGGCTGCAATATGTAACCAAAAGTGTGTGTTCTGTTTGCCGTCTGTTGAGACTGGCTGGGGAGGTGTTTTCTTTATCTCTTGTATAACCCATTCCTCATAACTCCAGGGGGAGGGGGTGGGTGTCTTCTGTTAATGGACCAGCTGTTAAACCAGCTGGGGCAGTGTTCCTTAACTCTTACATGACCCATCCTCCCTGCAGGGAATCTCTGTTCATGGGCCATTGAGGCTCACTGCATGACTGATAAAATTCCATCATCCCACTGCGAGATGCTCCACCCAGTGGGAGGAGCCAAGCATTCCTACCTGGATAAAACCCGGAATTCAGAACACAAGAGCAGTCTGTTTCCACTGGATTCCCAGAGGAAGACCCACCTCACCACCGCTGGACCCTTCTACAAGATCATCTCTACTCCAGCAGAACCACATCTGTCTCTCCAGGAAGACTTAATTGGACTGCTCCCAACACCCTGACTAACAGGGTGTCAGGTCATAATCTGACTCTGTCAGTGTTTCTAAGATTTTCTGTTTGTTTGTTTTTTGTACTACTACATTTGTTGTTTTAATATTCCTGGTAAAGAATCATTATTCCGATTCCAGCATCTTTGCCTGAAAGCTCGCTTAATTGCAAAATCATAGTAATTTGGAGGGAGGGGGTTTACATTCTCCATTCCAAGGGAAGCTCCAGCTTTCCCTGGCAGACCCCTGTCTTCCCAAACCCAGCCATCCCCTGCAGCACCCCCGTCCCTCAGCTGACCTGGTTGCGGTCCAGCCCCTTGGCCACCTTGGCGTTGTGGTCGCAGAGCTCGGCCAGCGGCCGGCCGGCCAGCGCATACTGCTTGGCCGTGTGCACGAACCAGTCCATGCTGCCGCTCTCCACGTCCGTCTCAAACACGCTCAGGGCGCTGGAGGACGAGATGTACTCGAACTGCTCCGTGGGGTCCAGCTTGCGCTTGAAGAAGATGGGGTGGCGCCGGTCCCCGATGTAGGGCTTGCGGTTGGAGTCGGAGGAGATGAGGCTCTCCTTGGCGGCGAAGGCCAGGTCTCCGTAGAGGCTGTAGCACAGCCCCTCGGGGTTGGCGCGGTCGATGGGCTGGCTGGCGTCCTTGAAGATGTGCTGGTACAGGGTGCTGTCCTTGGAGCCCGAGAGGAGGAAGTAGGGGTCGTGGAGGTGCCGCCACACGATGCCCGTGGTGACGTCCTTGTGCTCCTCGAACATGGCAGAGGGGATGAAGGGGCGGCGCACGTCCCACACGTAGATGTTGTGGTCCACCATCATGGAGCAGGTGGCGATGTGGTGCTTGCACTCGGGGCGCCACTTCACCCGTGCCACAGAGGCGATGGTCTGCACGCAGTAGATCTCCTTGGCCCGCGTCGTGTTCATGTCCCACACCTTCACCATCTTGTCGCGGCCGCCCGTGGCCAGCCAGCCCCTGGGACGAGGATGGATCAGCGGTCACCTCTCTGTTCCCACCGTGGCACGCTCACAGCAGGGGTGTGACCACGTCCACACCACAGGAAGGCAGCTGGGCTGCAAGCCCATCCTCCCATCAGCTCCCCTGACACCTCCACTCTGGAACAACCAGGTCAGGCAACACCCTCCTTCCCACCCCCAGTTATGGCCCTGTGCCTCTAGAGCCACATCCCAGTCAGACCAGTTCCCTCAGGCTCTGCTTTCCACTGGCCAGGCACAGCAGAAAGGAAAAGGCCATTTTGAACGTATTTCAGTGCCTCTCTAAGATCACTGCCTGGCAGGGAGTGAGGAGGGACCCTCACACTGTAGCAGCTGCCTCCAGATCCTTCCCAGCAACCTCCCAGGAAAGGCAGGAGGGGAACACGACTGAACACAAGCGAGCTGTGCCCCAGAGCAGCCAAGCAGTGCCTTCCTCAAGCTGAGCACTGGAGCAAAAGGCTGCTGTGACACTGCTATACCCAACCATAAGACACCCAGTGCCTCAAAACCCCCTAATTTATCAAAGAACAAACCCCCTAAAATTTTACACCACCCTAAATGCTCAAAGCAACTATCATTCCCATCTTCCAGCAACATCCCAGCCCCTGACACAAGCATCTAAGAACGACTTAGACACCACCTTAAATCCTCTATATTGCCCCATATAAATTATTATATCCTAAACCCCCAAATTCTAAGTTTTTCACCCCGTGAGACCACACAATACTATTCAAACTACACACCCACAACTCCAGTGCTATCACTCAACTTTGAAAGCCTGTTCCATGGCCTCAGGTCAAATGCAGAGCTGGCTTGAGGGTCAGTGCCTTTTAGCACAGAAAGCCTAAAATCCTCAGTTTCTAGAATTCCAACAGAAGCAGACAGGGTATGACAGACCATGCTTTCCCCCACAGCATCCCAATCCTGTTTTTAGGGTCTTTCTTGTCCTGCTAGGCCCGGTGGCTGGCAGGGCCTGGCCCCACTCTCACCTATCCTCTGGGTGCCAGTCGCAGCAGAAGACGGGCCCGTTGTGGGCTGTGAACATCCTCTCGTAGCGGTCGGGCCGGCGGATATCCCACAGCTGCACATTCCCATTCTCGAAAGTGGCAGCAAAGGTGAAATAGTCCCGGATGCTGAACTGGACGTCACGCACGCTCTCTGACTGGCCTGGGAGGAGACATAAGTTGAGAGCTCCAGCAAAGCTAAAAATCCCACTGGAAGAGCTGTGGGAGTCCCTGGCGCAGAGAGAAGGGGTAGCAAGGAGTGCTGTGACTGTCTTCTATCTCCCATACAGACCTAGCTACTACTGAGAGACAAAAAAAGGCACCAAAATGCCTCTCAGCTCGCTCTTTCCCTGCTCTGGGCATCACACCCTGAGCAAAGCCCATCCTGGGCAAGGGGAAGGGCAAAGCCCCCAAGCCTTGCCTCTCCTAAGGGTGAGGGAACAAGCAAGGACACGACAAAGCTCCCAAACTCTGCCTCCCCACAGGGAAACGCATGGGACAACAGCCATGTTCTCATACCAGAGAAGGTGCTGACAGAGTCCTTCTTGCGCAGGTCGAAGCACTTCATGTAGCCATCCTGGGAGCCACTGAGCAGCATGTACACCTCGGTGGGGTGGAAGCACACCTTGTTGACAGTGCGCTTGTGCTCCGTGAACAGCTGGTCCTGCTTGTTGCGGGACGGCTTGCCCAGGTTCCAGGTGACCACCACGCCGTTGGTGGCAGCGGTGGCCAGCAGGTTCTCGTCCATCTGGTGCCACACCACATCGGCGCAGCTGAAGTTCAGTGAGGGCTTGCGGCCCACGCGGAGGTTCAGCTTCTCCACAAACTGCTCCTCCTCGATGGAATAGATCTTGAAGATGTTGCGGCCGGCCACCACCACCTGGGCAGCATCCCTGCACACACTGATGGCGTTGGCAGGGGCGTCCAGGTGGCAGAACATGGTGCGGCCAGTCAGCGCGTTGCCCCCCAGGGCAGTGGTGACCCTGGCCATCTTCTCCATGGCTGTCCTCGGGGTGCTGTCCTCTCTCCAGAAGGCTGCCTGCACACCCACACGGCCGCCCTGCTCCACCTCAGCCAGAGCTGGGCAGGGACAGGCTGGCCTCCCGTGGCTCCTGCCGGGCCCTGGTGGCTCCGACCGTGGCTTTTTGAGGCTGCATCAATGGGCTGTGGAGGTGAGAGGCCACAGAGCTGCCTGTGAGAGGGAGATACAGCCCCACTCCGGGCTCTCCTCCTGCCGCCTTCCGTGGCTCCCTCTCAGGGAGTTCCTGAAAACCTTCTCCGGGTTCCTTCTTCCCTCTTCAGCCACACCCTGAGATGTTTCGCTGTTGCTGATAATATAGGTCAAGTACAGTGCTGTGGCTGAAATGAGCAGTATCTGCAGTACAAGGTGGGGTGAAGTGAGGCCACGGTCACCTCCGTGGGGCACTCGGAGCCCCAAAGCCTGCAAGAACCAGGGGATGACTCTCCTTCTCTAGCAGAGGAGGGGCAGCAGCTACTCCAGGCTGCTGGAGAGATCACAGGGTCCCACGGGTGGTGTCCTCCAGAGCCAGGCTGAGTTCCTGCCACAGCACTGCTCTCTCCACCCCCTCTGCCCTTCTCTCGCCAGGTCCCACAGATCCCTCATTCCTCATATTCCCATCCCGTCAGGGCCCCTTCCCACTCTCAGAGCACCCTTAGGGTCCCCTCCTACCACTTGAAGCCACCTCCGAGCCCCTCACATCCCACACTCCCACCCCATCAGGGCCCTCTCCTAACCCACAGCCCTCTCACACTCCACATCCCCTCCTCCTGACCCACAGCCCCCGAGGACCCCTCAGAGCCCTCAGACCCGACACTTTCCCCTCTGCAGGGGCCGCTCCTGACCCAGAGCCTACTCAGCGTTCCCTCAGAGGCCCTCCCCACCCTATAGCCTACCCAGGGCCCCTTCTCACCCCTCAGAGACCCCAGGGTTTCTTCACAACCTCTTCCGCCTCAGAGTGCCCTGCCGCTGCCACCCGGTCCCGGATCCGCTCCGTGCAGGTGCCCGGTGCCGTTCCCGAAGCCGTGCCCGGTGCCGGTTCCCCCGCCGGCAGCTCGGGCCGAGCAGGCCCCTCCGCCGCCGCCGCCGCGGAACTCCCGCCAGACCACGCCCCCTTCCGCCACAGCGACCCGCCCCTGCCGGCAGACCACGCCCCTTCCAATGGCGGAACATGGCCCCTGCCGCCAGGCCACGCCCCCTTCCGCTACTGGGA
>VZSR01002741.1:1560437-1574277 GCA_013398615.1 Brachypodius melanocephalos | reverse complement strand
CCCCGGGGATTCCCAAACCCCCTTCCAGGGCCACGAGGGCCTTTGTGCCGTTTTTGGGGTCAGAAAGGGGCGTTTCGGACAAAGGAGGGAGCGGAGGCGGCGGTTGGTGCAGCAGTTCCTTCCCGGCCGGTACAAAGGCAAAACAAACCGAAAGCGTGTCCGTGTCCGTGCCCATCCCGTGTCCGTGTCCATGTCCATGCCCACACTGTTCCCACTGCTGGTGTGGCGGCGGGCAATGCCCCGGGGGCGGCCACCGAGCCCCTCCCGCGCTGGGTCCCCGTGGGCTCGGACCCCAGCCCCGCCCGGGCTCGGTCCCACCTCGGCTCAGCCCAGGGGTCCCCCCGGTCCCCCGCTTGCCGCTGGCATCGGGGCGATGGCTTTTCAGCTGGAAGAGCGGTGGCGATGGCAGCGTGTCCTAGATGCCACCTCCTGTCGTCTCTCTGTGCTGCCGGTGTCGCCATGGTGGCTCAGGCCTGGCCCTGGTCCCCCGGGATGTCCCATCCCAGACGAATGGGTCGCTCCTCGGCGTTGGCATCACCCCCACAGCCCCACGGGGTGCAGTGGGGTCCCCGGGGCGATGGGGAGCGCTCGCCAGGAGAGCCCGGCTTCCGGGGCAGGATCCGACCGGGGCGAAGCCGCGTGGAGGGGCTCAGTGGGGGCTGTCACCTGTCACCGTCCCCCCGGGTACCCCGAAACCTGCCGTAGCACGAGACTGAAGCAAGCGAGCATGCGAGGGCGGCGGGCGGGCGGAGAGGGACATCCTGTTCACCGGGAGGAAGCGCCCCGAAAGGGGGCTGGGGGCTGGAGGGGACACGCAGCACGGGGTGAGGGGTGGGGGGGTGAGCTCGGTGACCCGCTCTGGGGGCGTGAGGGGACCCATCCAGCCTCCGCTGCCACCCAAAAATGAACATCCTCCTCTCGCCCATCCCTGCGAACATCCTTTGGTCCCCAGGAGCATCCTTGGTGGCAGTGCCCGCTCGGCACCGGGGCGGGGGGAGCAGGATGCGGCTGGGGGCGGGTGGTGGGTCACACAGCGTCGCCTTCCCACTTTGGGCTTCCGTGATGTCCGTTCGTCTGTCCGGATGGGATTAGCAGGACACCGGGAAGAGCACGGGCGATGGCGGCGGCGTGGGGGGAATTTACATGGTACCCGGGGGGGGTCCGGCCAGGGGCGACGCCTTCCCCCATCTCCCCCCGGAGCCCCGCGTCCCTCGGGGGCGTCGATGCGGGGGATATCCGGGCTCGGTTGGAATGGGGGGCGTCTCTCGAGTCCCCAGCAGCCGGAGGGAGATGGGGTGGGCGATGGCGGCCGGGGCGGGCGCGGGAGCGGGCGGCCGGGTCCGGCGCTACTCGATCACCATGCAGCACGGGAGGTGCTGGGAGAAGTACTTGAAGAGCTCCGGGGTGGCCCCGGGGCAGTTGGTGAGTTCCAGCTCCTCCAGCTCCTGCAGCTGCACCAGCCCCGACAGCCCCGTGGTGGTCAGCAAGGGGCAGCCTGCAAGGAGACAGGGTGCACTGTCAGCCCAGAACACCAGCGCACCCCAAAAAACAGCACCGTCCCAAAAAACAGCATCTCAAGGGCACCAGCATCCCAAAACACCATAATCCCCCCAAATAGGACCAAAGATCAGGACCTCAAAATCCCAGCACCTCAAAACTCACTACACACAAAAGACAGAACTCAAAAAAACCACTGTGCTAAAAAACCCCATACCCGAACACTCAAAAAAACCCAAAACAAAACAAACCAACCAAACAAACAAACAAAAAACCAAAAAAAACCCCACCCGAAATATCAGCATCCAAAAAATCCAGCACTGAAAAATGCACACAAAACCCAGTATCTTAAAGCACCACCATCCCAAAATATCAAATCATCAAAATTAGCACCCACTCTCCCCCAACCAGAAAACCAGCATGCTAAAGGATAGAGATCCAAAACACTAACACCCCAAAAAACCCACCCAAAACACCTGCACCCCAGGGTCAGCCTAAACCTCAGCATCTTAAAGCACCAGTATTTTAAAAAAAGCATTCAAAAAAACCCCAACAATACAAAACAAAACAACAAAAACAACAACTCCCACCCCCCATAAGAAAATATCCCACCCCCAAAAAGAGTGTCTGCCAGAACAGCTCCTCAAAAACCAACAGCCTGGAAAATCTGAATCACAAAAGCATAGCTTTCAAAATGCCACCACCCTGAAAAACACAACACCCCAAGAGCCCTACTGTGGATCTCTCTCCACAAGCTGGGCTGGGTGCAGGTGCCTGCTGGCTTGGGGGGTGCTGGCTGTCCCCAGGCTGTCCCCAGGCTGTCCCCAGGGCTCTCTCTGTTGTCCCCACGCCCTGTGCCCCCCCAGCCCCATGGGGTCTCTGGTCCCTGGTAGCAGGGTGAGGATCTCACCAGCCAGTGAGAGGAGGCGCAGGCTGCCCATCCCCAGGAGGTGCTTCAGGCCAAAATCCTGCACCTGGAAAAGAGGATGGGATGGGTTTGATGTGGGACAGTGGCGACAACCACAGCACCAGGGCTCAGCATTGCCGAGCTGGGGTAGGGAACTGGCTGCCAGGAGACCTGAAGTGGGGTGCAGAATGCTGGGGCAGTTGCTGGCTCTGGGTGCCAGGGCGGGGAACTGTGATGGGACAGGGTGCAGGGTGCTGGGGAGGGGAGGCTGAGCAGGATGTGGGGCGTTGCAGCAGGATGCTGGGGCAGGATTTAGGGTGCAGGGCTGGGGTACCAGGTCAGGGAGAGAGGGTAGGGAGCCCGGTGTTGCAACAGGGTACTTGGGATACTGGCACTGGGGCAAGGATGCAGGGTCAGGGTGCCAGGGCTGAGTCCTGCTGAGCTCACAGGAGCTCTCTGCTTCCTGGCACCAAGTCTTGGGGTCTTCAGCCAGCCCAAGGAGGGTCTTCAGCCACCCTGAGCTCCTGGCCCATCCCCAGGGAGGTGCCACCATGCCCTCTCTGCTGTGCTGAGCCAGGACAGGCACAGACGTGTTCCACACCTACCTGGCAGCACCAGCGCAGGTAGAGGCTCCGCAGGGATGACATGGTGGACAGGTAGCTGAGGCCGGTGTCGGTGATCCGCACGCACCTGCCGGGACATGGGGTGTCAGGGCCAGCTGGTCACCCATAGGTGTCCCCAAACCATGGCCCCCATGCTGCATCCTCTGCTTCCAGCATGGCTCAGCATGGCACAGCTTGGCACGGCATGGTTTGTCATGGGGTGACGTGGCACAGCACGGCTCAGCATGGCATGGCATGACTTGGCATGCACGGCATGGCTCAGCATGGTATGGCATGACTTGGCATGGCTTGGCATAGCTTAGCATGGCATGGCATGACTTGGCATGGCATGGCCCGGCATGGCTCAACATGGCATGGCATGGCTCGGCATGGCTCGGCACAGCACAGCACGGCTCAGCACGGCCCTTTACCTGTCGAGCACCAGCTCCTCCAGCTTGTGCAGGTCGCAGGCGATGTACTCCAGGGCCATGTCGGTGATGCGGGGGCACCAGGACAGGTCGAGGCTGCGCAGTTTCCGCAGGTTCTCGGCCACCAGCTCCACGCCATCGTCCGTCACCTTGGAGCAGCCCGAGAGGCTGAGCACGCTCAGGTTGGGCAGGCTGTGGACCATGTTGACCACGCCGTGGTTGGTGATCTCCCAGCAGGAGTTGAGGCGCAGGGTGTGGGTGGTGTAGCCCTGCTTGGCGGTGAAGTAGGCGAGCGCCGTGTCCGTCACGTGGTAGGCTTGCAGGTTGAGCTCGGTGAGGTTGGGCAGGAGCTGCGAGATGGCGGCGATGGCGTCGTCGGCCACGTTGATGCAGTCGCTGACGCTCAGTGCCGTGATGCGGGCGTTGAGGCTGGACCACAGCCCGGCCTCCGTGAAGTCGTTGCAGCCCGACAGCTCCAGCCGCACCACGCCCTGCATCTGCTCCAGCATCACCTGCCGAGGGGCAGGGGGGTCAGGCCATGCTGGGCACTGCCACCCACCCCTGTGCATCCCTGTGCCCTGCCCCGGCTGCCTCTGAGCCCCCTGCGGCTCTTCCCAGTCTTGCCTGGGTCCAATCTTCTCTGTGGGACCACTCTGGCATGGGTTCAACACCTGCCTTAGGATATGCCAGCATCAGTGGGGAATGGGAGGGGACAGGCAAGGACCCCTGGGTGCAGCCCCAGCACTGTCCCAGGTGCTGCTGGCAGGGTTGGGATTGATGCCCGCTCCCAGCATGGGAACTGCTCAGGTGAGATATGCCCACGGAGCAGCTGGTGCTGTGCTTGACCATGGCACAGGGGACCTTGCATAGGCCCCTGAATTGCCCTCTCTCTATCTGACTCTCAGCCCCTTGCTTTGGTGACCCCCTTGTTGGGGAGCAGCCAGCCAGCAGGAATGTCCCATTCCCAGAGCCCTGCTTGTCACCCACTTCCACATCACTGCCCAGCAGCACGGCCACCTCACCTGGCTCTGCCTTCCTGGCAGCGCTCACAGACAGCAGGGAAGGAGCCCCGACAGCCTCCTGACCCTGCACAGGCTGCACTCATCCCACTGCCCGGACCACAGGCAGAGCCTCCCAGTGCTGCCAGCACCTGTGGGATGGTCACACCACCTGCCAGCTCCATCCTTGTGACGAGTGAAAACTCTGCCCACATGTGTGTCCCCAAGGCCACCAGGACTGACCCCACCACCAGCACATCTCAGCCACCCTGGTCACTTCAGCAGGGTCACCTACCTCCAACCCTGCATCTGTGATGGTCGACCTCTTAAGGCTCATGGACTTGACTCCCTTCTTGGAGAGGGGGTAGTTGTCAATGAACTCACAAATGTCCAGGTCGGAGACGCCCACGAGGCAGAAGCTGTCGAAGCCGCGGATGGCGAAGCCCTGCAGGCTGACAAACTCCTTCTCCCCACTGGGCAGGACGTTGTAGAGCTCTTTGGTGTGCAGGACGGGCGTCAAGCCCACCCAGAACTTGGGCTGGTAGAGCACCCGCCGCCACGCCTTGCACACCTGCGCCAGCACGCACTTCTCGCACGCCGAAAAGTACCAGAACAAGCGGTTGAGGATCTTCTCGTCCACCGCCAGCTGCCTTTCCGAAGGTGAGCCCGGCAGCCGCTCTGGGGAGGGCTGCTCCGAGCCTTCGCTCGCATTCAGTCCCACCAAGGAAGCGCCGGGAGGGGAGGAGACGCTGGCCAGAGTGGCCAAGGAGAGCGGGGAGGCCAGGCTGGGGATGGGCAGGTCGCTGCGGTGGGCTAAGGCCGGGCTGAGGATGGCAGGCACGGAGGAAGGCTGGCACAGGCGGTTTTTCACGGCAGGGGTGCCTTTGGTGATGCTGGCAGAGCCGAGGCCGTTGGGTTGCGTGGGGATCTTCACCAGTCCATTGCGGGGCAAACATGGGGGCTTGGTGTCGCCGTTTCTCGGGTTCGACATCTTCCACGGGTCTCTCTGTAACACAGGGGTGTGGGGTCAGGGGCTGTGGGTCTGGCAGGGAGGGTGGCCATGGCTGGGCACCAGTGAAGGGGGAGATCCTGAGGGTCCCTGAGCAGGGTGGCACATGGGAACAGGTGGTGCAGGGCTGCTGGGCACAGCCACAGATGGGACATATTCAGGACACAGAGCAGGGTCCTCCCAGAAGCTGCATGGCCCTGGCGTCCTCCTGTGATGAGGGACGGATGTAGGTTTGTCCCTGGGCATCCCTTCACATCCCACTCTGAGCCTAGAATGCAGCATGGCCAACGGGACATGGAGAAGGATCCACAGACTGGTTTGGATTGGAAGGGACCTCAAAGCCCATCTCATTCCACATCCCTGTCATGGGCAGGGACACCTTCCACTATCCCAGGCTGCTCCAACCTGGCCTTGGACACTGTCAGGGATCTGGGACAGTCACAGCTTCTCTGGGCACCCTGTGCCAGGGCCTGACCACCTTCACAGGGAATAATTCCTTCCCACTATCCCGTCCATCCCTGCCCTCTGGCAGTGAGATGCCATTCCCTGTGTCCTGTCCCTCCATGCCTTGTCCCCAGTCCCTCTCCAGCTCTCCTGGAGCCCCTTTAGGCCCTGGAAGAGACTCTGAGGTGTCCCATGTGCCTTCCCTTCTCCAGGTGAACACCCCCAGCTCTCCCAGCCTGGCTCCAGAGCAGAGGGGCTCCAGCCCCCAGGGTATTTTTGTGGAGGGGAGCAGGCAGAGGCAGAGCAGCAGAGCTGCCTGTCCTCCCCATGCCAGCCCAACACTCAGCAGTGAGGCTGTGCCAGCCATAGTGCTGCTGATGCTTGTGGAGCCTGGAGGCAGCCGGGCAGCACCCGGCAAACCCAGCCAATAAATATCACAGTGGCAGCAAGGCCGGCCTCTCAACGGCCCCCCCACACCCACCATCCATTATTCAAGGCATTTCCCTCTATAAATATGGAGTTGAATTATTGATGGGGGCTCATTCCCCTCCCCCTGCCCAGCCGGGGCCTGGCGCAGGGCCCTGCCCAGCTGCTGCCTGCCCTGCCCGCACCCTGTGTGCCAGTGCCACGCCAAACCCTGCCAAAAAGCTGATCCTGGCAACCCCTGGGGACACAAGGGGCTGAAGCGCGGGAATGCAGCTTCCAGTGCATGGGGCAGGGGTCAGGAACCTGGCCCTGGAGTCCCAAGGGGTGGCTGGCACATCCCTCCATCAGTGACAGCAACTGAGGATCTTCTTGCCGGCCAGCTCCTCCCAGACCCAAGATTAAAGCAAAGGAAATGTTATAGCTGCTTGATTTGGGATGGAGAAAGTCAAGCCCTGATGGAGGGGCATGAGGGAAGAGCATCCTGCTCATGGCCAAGCTCTGTGGTCCCTGAGGGTGTTCCATGCAGCCTGGAAGAAGGACGCAGCCAGTTCCCTTTCACCCTCACCCAGCTCTCCTGGAGCAGCCAGGGAAGGAGCAGCCGGCCAAAAAAGAGATCAGAAGCTCAGTCGGGTACCGGTGGCACATCTGGAAAATCCACGGGATGCAGGGCACATGGCAGCTCCCGAGGACACGGCTCCCAGCACAGCGGGGCCGTGGGACGGGGCTGGTGGGAGCCGCCGCAGCCTCTGCCGTGCTGCGAGCGGAGGTGCCAGCAGACAGCCCGGCTCGGTGGCAGCGTCCCGGCGAGATCCAGCCTCCGGGGACGAGCCCAGCCCTGTGCAGACAGTCTGGCGCCGCTCCCGGCTTGGATGCAGCCGCTGCTGCCTCCGCTCACGCTGCCCGACAGCGGAGCTGGGCCGCCGATGCTTGGACATGTGTTAAACTCGCTTGAAAGCAGGAGAAGGGGAGGGGAGAGAAGAGAGAAACTCGAAACCAGCGGCTCGGTGCTTGGCAGCAATTAGGGAAGTAAACAGAACGTGCACCGGGGTGTCTCGCACGGCCACAGAGCACCAATCCAAAGAGATAATTACCAGGTGGCACGGACGGGCTGTCGCTGCGGCACCGAGCCCACAGCCAGAGCCGCTGGGCACGCTGGTTGCCCCCGGGGAGAGGGCAGGTGGTGGCAGAGGGGCAGCCCCGGGCCTCGGGAGCCCAAGGGGACAGTCACAGGAGGAGACAGATGCTGACAAGTCGCCAGACTCACATGCAGCCTGCAGGAGGTTTTGGCACCGCATCCAACCAGCTCAGAGCTGGTCCCCGAGGCCGAGCTCAGGAGGGTTCAGCAGCTTCCCAGCTCCTGCCTTGGAAAGCTGAGCCAGGTCCCTCCTGCCCAAGGCCCCTGGGCTGCCTGTCCAGAACACAGAAACCCCGAACCCTGAGCGAGCTGGGAAGTCACTTCAAATAGAAAGATGGGCAGAGATTCGAGCCTCTGGGTGCAGGAGGATCTGGACAGCGGTGGGGGGAAGCCAGGCAGGCATTTCTCTTTGGGGAAATGAGCAGGCAAGGATTTGGATGTTCCTACCACCCCCAGGCGTGGAACTGTGCATGGGGAAAGACCCCAGCGTGGAGAAGGTGGGCTAGGGGCACGGGCTGGGGAGGGGAGTGGGTTCAATAGTCGCTGTGTCTGGCGCCAAGGGGCAGTGCTGGCAGCTGCCCTCCTGTGCCACAGGAAAGCCCCAGCCTGCAGCCAGGCAGCCTCGCAGCTCCTGCAGCCCAGGACTGAGGCCACATTGCTCTGATGTCCAAAGTGCAGCTCCCACAGCCCCTGGAGGTCACAGCTGCTGAGTGCAGGGACACCCAGAGCACAGCCCGCACATCCCCAAGCCCTCCTGACCCAGAGACAGTGGGTGGACAGACAAACACAAAGCTCTCTGCCTTGGAGGTGTCAGCACAGACCCTCCCCGATGTTCCAGCAGCTCCGTGAACACCTCCATATGCTTTTTGGTCACTTCAAAGCAGCACAAGAGCAGAGAATTGTCCCTTCGCCTTCTCCCTGTCCTGGCACTGTTTGCGGATTCCATGGCTGGGCCAAGCAGACCATCATCATCATCAGGATTGTTCAGCGCTCGGTACAACCATCCTTGATCCCACTGGGATCCCACAGGAAGGGCCCAGATTTGCAGTCCACTTCTGTCACAGCCCCCCTTTGCTCTCTCACAGGGAAGCATCTCCTAGCACTGGACTGCCAGCTCGCAACCCAGTGGGAAAAAAAACTGAAAAAAGCAAATGTCAAAGCCCTTCAGTCTCCCGAATCCACTCCAGGGTGCACATTTCACAGGATACGTCACTGCCAGAGAAGTCACTCCATTCAGGAGGGGTTTGTCACCCACGGTAGGTGATGATGCAGTGCTGGGGGGCGGATTTGACGCAAGAAGAGAGAAGAAAGCCGGGGTCTAAGAGCCTGTCACCAAAACACTGCACAGACAATGAGGGTGCTGGGATGAACAGGATGGAAACTGCCAGGAAGACAGTGCTTGTCCAACCTGTTGACGAGTTTACTATCTCCACGTGGTAGTGAAGAGGGATGAGGGCCTTAAGAGACGGGCAGGACCATCAGTCACGCTGCTAGTGCCTCCCTGCGAGGCACTGGCTGGGAGATCCCTGGCTTCAGGATCAAACAGGCATCCTGCTGGAGCAGGGATCGGGGCTGAGCTCTGGGACAGCCGGGCTCGCAGCCTACCGAGGGCTCCGTGTCAGCCGGACCGGAGGCTACGAGAGAGCCTCGACCGGCCGGCGTGCGAACCCCCGGGCCCTGCTGGGGTCAGCACCGCGGCCAGCGGCCCGTGCCGGTCAGCACCGCGGCCAGCGGCCCGGTCAGCACCGCGGACAGCGACAGCCCGCAAGGACAGCGCTCTGTCCCTGCCGGCACCCGGCACCGTCCCGCAGGGCCCTGCAAGCATCCATCCACCCTGTAAGGAAACCCACATCACCCCGCCAGGGCCCTGCCAAGATCCACTATTGCTCCAACAGATCCTCCCAACAGTAAGGGATCATACTCCAGCACAGCAGGCTGCCCCACCAGACCCCAGAGAGAATCCATTACTGCTCCATAGATTGCCGGTGAAAGCCTGCTGTCACCCTGCAGCCCCCGCTGCTGCCCCCCAGTCCGCCTCGGAGCCTTTATGGCCCTGCCAGGACCCAGAGCTGCTGCGGAGCGATGTCGGTGCAGCCGCGGCTCCGCTCCGGCGACAGAGCTGTGTGGCCATCGCTGCCGGTGCCTGCACACACTGACACACACGCGCACAGACACACACACACACGGACACACACACACAGACACACTGACACACACACACAGACACACTGACACAGATACACACACTCACACACAGACACACACTTGCACAGACACACTGACACACACACTGATGCACACACACACACAGACACAATAACACACTCACACACTGACGCACTCACACACAGAGACACACACACACACAGACACACACACATACACACAGACACACACACACACAGACACACGCACACACACATGGGGGTGCACAACCGCACACACAGTCCCGCAGCGCGGGGATGCCCCGGCACAAGCTGTGGCTGGAACATGCTCACACTCACATTCATCCACACTCACACTCATCCACACTCACACTCACATTCATTCACACTCACACTCATCCACACTCACACTCATTCACACTCTCATTCACACTCACATTCACGCTCACTCTCATTCACACTCATTCACACTCATTCACAGTCGCACAGCCGGAGCCGCCGCGAGCACGCGCGCCCGGGGTTGCATCAGCTGAATTCATTAGCCCGTCTATTTTTACTAATGCAGCAAATCAAGTTGCTCTACAGGCGGAGAAAACACACCCGACACGGAGCGCTGTGGCGGAGCACGCAGCCGAGGCTTTTGTCCAGCACTCCTGAGGGGATGAGCTTCCCGAGGCTCCCCGGGCTCTGCGCGGCGGCCCCGGCCAGCGGCGGGGCCAGGCAGGCTCTCGCCTGGATGGCTGAACCTGCCGCCCCGAGAACATGGCAGCGATAAAGACATCCCTCTGCAGGGCTCCGTGGTGTGCAGCCGTGTCCTGCTCTGATCCCGCCGGGTCAGAGCACTGCCCGTGCTGGGAGCAGTGACTGTGCCATCACAGACCCCCCAGGCTGGGGGTCTTTAGAGGGCTTGGATCACCCCAGCAATGCAGAGGAGCCCCTAAACACCCCGGAGGAACCACTGGCTCCCCCGAAGATGAAGGGGCAGGGGTTGTGTTTGGGCAGGAAGGTGCTGTACCCGTGTGTGTGTGCACAGGTGGATTTGTGCTCCCAGGCTCGGCACTCACACAGGTGAGCTGGGAGAGGGGCTCAGAGCACAGCTACAAACTCAATGCTACCTTCTCCTTGCTGCACAATGCAGGAATTCAGAGTAGGAAAGGGCCTTGCCTCTCCACCTGGCCCTAGAGACCTGCTGTTTGTGTGATGGGAGCTGAGAGCCTCTCCTGGGGCTGCCCTGGGAGCTCCTGGGGAGATCTAAGGGCTGAGAGCAGCTTTCCTTCTCCCTTGATGGCTCCAAATGATGCCAAGGAGCTCATTCCACCTTGCAGTGGACAAAGAGGCTTTGGGAGAGCTGGAAAAAACGCCTGATCCCATTGCTGGGAGATGCTGCTCTCAGTGTTGTGGTGAATCCAACACTGGGTCTTGCAGCTCATGGCCAAGCAGCAGAACTGTCACAACAGGAACCCCCAGCACTGCAATCTCTCAGGTCCCACAGCCTTCCCAAAGATCAGGCTCAGGCTTTACAGGATCAGCCCCATGCCCAGGGAGCTGGGAAAGCTGGCTGAGGTGCCAGCACCAAGTTCTGCTCAGGTCCCCACCACTTTGGGCTTTGCTGAGAGAACAGTTCCTGTCTGGGGGCACTGGGAGATGCAGCTCCTGTCCCTTCAGCCCTCAGCATGGGGGAGCTGCAGGGAGGAGGCCGAGCTCCAGCCCCAAGCCTGGCCAAGCAAAACTTCCTCACAATAGGGTTCTCTCTGACCACCAAGCCCCTCCTGCAGCAGCTTTCAGCTTCTCTGCTAAGCCCACAGTCTTCCAGAGACAGCAAATTCTGACCTCTCTCCTTTTTCCAGGCAGCTCCTTGACCCCTTGGGAGGAATCCCCCACCCAAAAGTGGCACGGGAGGGGCAGGCTCAGGGCAGAGCTGGACCCCGTCATCCCTTCCCTTCCAGTCTCCTCTGGAGGTTTTGACTCTCACACCACGGAAGGATGCTCGTGCTTAAGCCAAGCTTCTCCCTGCTCTCCGAGGCAAGGAGAAGAGGGA
The DNA here is from genome assembly GCA_013398615.1 of Brachypodius melanocephalos. NCBI lineage: Eukaryota > Metazoa > Chordata > Aves > Passeriformes > Pycnonotidae > Brachypodius > Brachypodius melanocephalos. The sequence continues at coordinate 1,562,628 of VZSR01002741.1, read as the reverse complement.
GCAGCTCCTCATGTACTGGATCCTACCCAGCCTGGCCTCCTCTCACTGCAAGCCCAGCCAGAGCCCAGTGACAGCTCCCAGTATGTCCCAGCTCTTTCTCTGTCCCTGCTGGTCCCAGGAAGGGATGAAATACAAGATCCCATGAGGAACCAGTAGCCAGGAGAGCTACATGCCAAGCACAGCATGTGGATGTGCTCCTCAGGGGCTGCTGGGACTTGTGCCTCCCCAAACCCTTCATCCCTCCAGACACGGTGACAGCCACACAAGCACTGGTGTCCCTTTGCCCCTGGGCTCGGAGCTGGGGCTGGGGTCAAGTAGGGGCTCTTGTCATGGGGCTGGTGGGACACCAGGGCAGGCAGTGTCCAGCCATGGCACTCCTTGATGCAGTGGATTGTGGGTGCTCCAAAAGTCATCAGACACCTCCAGGAAGCAAAGACACCATCCTGGACCTGCTCCCAGCACAACCCCCTGGCCTCCCACTTCCCCTGTCCAAGAGCTGGGCATGGATCAACCCTCCAGCAGGCAGAAACCCTGGAGAAACGGCTCCTGCTGAGCTCTGCCCACCCCAAACACTCTCCCTTTCAGCCCTGAGCTCCTCCCGTGAGCCTCCAGCCCTGGAGCACCCAGCACACGTGGCTGGTCCCCGTGGCAGGTGGGCAGAGGTTGGGAGGGGGTGCGATGCTGCCAGAGGAGCTCTGCTCGCCCGCGCACCCAATCCTGCTCCCTCCCACACCATCAGCACCCACTCGCCTCCCAAATTCCCTTTCCACTCTCTGGGTGCTGCTGGTTCTGCACAGGCACTGCTGGGGAGCAATAGGAGATTGGAGATGGGGAAACAGCTACAGGCAGGACGAGGTGGCTCTGCCGTGGGGCTGCCAGAGTGTGAGCTAGGCACAGCTCAGATCTGCAGAGCAGAGGGGCAGGATCCAATCTCCAAACTCAAAGTGCTCCCACTCCAGCTGTCCTTCTGTCTGGCCACCTCCCCATGGGATGGTCAACACGATTATGACCCCGCTGGAGGGGAGGAGGGAACCTTTTCCCCTCTCTCACCTTACCCTGGCCCAAGTGGGGGTCACTCCTTCCCCAGGAGCCAGATTTGGGGTGGCACAAGGGTCCCACTGCCAGGGGTGCTTGTCCTGCTGCTCCCCACTGCCGTGGAGCTGCTGGCACAGGGAGGGGAGCAGGCAAAGGGATCGATGTGGGGGAAGCCAGCTCGGGGAAAAATAGATATCTAGCTCATTAAAAATGGATGCTTGAGCGAGTCCTCCCCACTCCAAAGCCACCTCCCTCCCTCTTCCTGGTAGCCAGAGTGAAATCAGCACCCAGCTTCCAGAGAAGGGGAATGCCAGCACGGCAGGGTGCTCGCTCTGTGCCCACTGCTCCCAGCCTGCTGCATGCTGAGCCTGTCAGGGACGCCAAGACCCCCCAGACCCTGGGCAGAGGGTGGGCATGGAGAGGGTCTGCCAGGAACATTCCTGCTGCAGGCACTGCCACGCTCTGGCCTTCCCTGCCCAGGCACTGCCATGTCCCACCAGTACCAGCAGATGCCCAAGAGGCAGAGCCACCTCAGCCCGGTGCCCCATGGCACCCCCAGACCCCTACATGATCTTGGGGGTCTCTAGCTGGTTGCTGCCAGAACCCCGTGCCTCAGTTTCCCCCAGCTGTGCTCAGCCCCAGCCCTTCCATGGGGTCGAGTCTGCCTGGTCCCCAAACCCACAGACTGATCCCTCTGCCCATCCCCTGCCTCACCGAAACAAACTCCTCGTTCCCATCACCGATGGCAGATCCATGGCCCCATGCTGAGTTCTGCAGGACCCTGCTGTGGGGCTCAGTCCCATCCCAGGCAGGGCCTTCCCCTTCCTCCACCCCCTGGCAATGGGGGAGGCTGCCCGTGTCCCCCCATCCCTCAGCTGGTGTCACCCTGCATCCACAGAAAGCCACACGGAGGTTTTGGGGTGTTTGGATGTTTGAGTGCAGTCTCGAGAATGCCAATGGTGCCGCCGAGGACGACAAGAGGAATTTTAGAGGCTGGCAGCAGAGGCTGAAGGGGGCAAACATCAACCCCACACCGGGGCCACCCTGTCCTTACAGCGATGTGCCTTTACACCCGCATCCCAGAGCAGCCCCGCATCCCGCGGGATCCACCTGATCCCGTCTTTTTCCTGCCTTTACCCAGCCGGGGATGCTCGGC
>VZSR01002741.1:1510679-1524259 GCA_013398615.1 Brachypodius melanocephalos | reverse complement strand
CCTCCGCCCCCCAGCAGGCATCCCCCTCCTGCTGCCCCTGGCCCTGCTGCTGGCTGCCGCCTCCCAGCCCCCCGGGGGGGACCCCCCGAAGGAGCCGGGGGACGGGGAGGGTCCGCGCTGCCCCAGCCCCTGCGCCTGCAGCCTGGACGATTACAGCGAGGAGCTGAACGTCTTCTGCAGCGGCCGCAACCTGACCCGCCTGCCCGAGGATGTGCCCCCCAACGCCAAAGCCCTGTGGCTGGATGGCAACAACTTCACGCAGCTGCCGGCCGCTGCCTTCAGGAATTTGTCAGCCCTGGACTTCCTGGACCTGCAGAGCAGCCAGCTGGGCTCCGTGGAGCAGCACGCCTTCCACGGGCTGCGCAGCCTCTACCACCTGCACCTGGAGCGCAACCACCTCAAGCACCTGGCCCCGCACACCTTCCTGCACACCCAGAACCTCGTGTCCCTCAGCCTCAACAACAACCACTTCAGCAAGGTGGAAGAAGGGCTGTTTGCTGGGCTCTCCAACCTCTGGTACCTGAACCTGGGCTGGAACTCGCTGGTGGTGCTGCCTGACAAGGTGTTCCATGACCTGCCCAACCTGAGGGAGCTGATCCTGGCTGGGAACAAGCTGCCCTACCTCCAGCACCAGCTCTTCTGCAGCCTCACCGAGCTGAAGGAGCTGGACCTGAGCGGGAACGCGCTCAAGGGCATCAAGATCAACGTCTTTGTGAAGCTGCAGAAGCTGCAGAAGCTGTACCTGAACCACAACCAGATCACCGCCATCGCGCCCCGCGCCTTCATGGGCATGAAGTCCCTGCGCTGGCTGGACCTGTCCCACAACCGCCTGGTCTCGCTCTACGAGGACACCTTCCTGGGCCTCCTGAGCCTGCACGTCCTGCGCTTGTCCACCAACTCCATCACCAGCCTGAGGCCCAGGACCTTCAAGGACCTCCAGTTCCTGGAGGAGCTGCAGCTGGGGCACAACCGGATCCGGAGCCTGGCGGAAAGGACCTTCGAGGGGCTGGGCCAGCTGGAGGTGCTCAGCCTCAACAACAACCAGCTTCAGGACATCAGGGCCGGCGCCTTCCTGGGGCTGCACAACGTGGCCGTGATGCATTTGTCTGCCAACTGCATCAAGGTCCTGCCCGACTTTGTCTTCAAGGGGGTCACCAAGCTGCACAGCCTGCACCTGGAGCACAGCTGCGTGGGCAGGATCCTGGCCAGCACCTTCTCGGGGCTCTCCAGCCTGCGACGGCTTTTCCTGCAGCACAACAGCATCTCTGTCATCGAGGACCAGAGCTTCAGCGAACTGCACGAGCTGCTGGAGCTCGACCTGAAGCACAACAGGCTGAGCCACCTCTCGCCACGGCTCTTCGTGGGGCTGAGCAACCTGGAGTACCTCTTCCTCTCTTCCAACCAGCTCCTGGAGATCTCCCAGGACACCTTCAGCCCGCTCCAGAGACTCTTCTGGCTCGATCTCTCCCACAACCAGCTGGAGACACTGGACAACAGCGTCATCTTCCCCCTGGCCAACCTGCGGTACCTCAGCCTGAGGAACAACTCCCTGGAGACCTTCTCGGTGGGATTCCTGTGCCCCCCCTTCGCCCTGGAGCAGCTGTGGCTGGGGGGCAACAACTGGCACTGCAACTGCTCCCTGAAGGGCCTGCGGGACTTCTCCCTGCAGCACCCGGCCGTGGTGCCGCGCTTCGTGCAGTCGGTGGCCGAGGGGGACGACACCCACGTTCCCATCTACACCTTCAACAACCTCACCTGCCTGCACCCTCCGGGGCTGGCGGGGCTGGACCTCCGTGACACTGCCCAGGAGAGCTTTGCTCACTGCTGAGCCGGGCTGGCCCTCCCAGGGACCCTGATCCGCCACCTCCCCGGCCCCGGCCCGGCCTCCCCGGGGCAGCAGCAGCAGCCGGGGCTCTGTGGCCACCCCAGACGAGCAGAGATTTGCCACCACCTCCAGCAGCCACCTTGCTCAGATGCTGGAGGGGCACCGGCCTCCCTGGGCTTCAAACTGAGTATTTCAGTCCTTCAGTATTTAAATGGCAGCCTCCAGGGCAGAGCATGGCTGCTCCCAGCAGGAGCATCTCTGGATGGGGGAATGCTGCACCCCCAGCCCTGCAGCCACAGCAAGGGGCAGCCCTGCCCAGGCCAGGACTTTTATGAGAAAAAACAAAATGTTCTCCTGCCATGGAGCAGTGGAGAAATCCTAAAAGCCCCCTGAGCTTAGGGAAGGGGGCAGAGGACTTGCTGTAATGATTCCTTGCAGCAGCAGGTGTAGGCAGGGCACAGAAAGCCACTTGTTGCTCACCTGATAAATGGCAGCAGACAAATAAACCTTTGGAGCTATTGCAACCCACCTTCTAAGTTATGTTTTTTCCAAAGCTCGTGCTGCCCACGGCCGGGATTTCTCCCCAGAGCCCCCTCAGGGTGAGGGGTTCAGGCTCCTGGGGGCTCCCAGCATTTCCTGCAAGCCCTGAGTGGGTGGCACATTCCCAGGGAGGGAGCAAGAAATGCCCAGCTATCCCACAAAAGCCAGCAGCCCTGACAGATTCCAGCACTACTGCCCAGCTCTCCAAATCCCAGATAAGTGTCCAAAGGTCAGACAAAATTTTCCTGGAAAATTGCATGAGGGGAAACCTGCTCGGGTGTGGGTCCTTGTGCAGCGGGAGCAGGGCTGGATGCTGCTCCTGCTCTCCTCCAGGCAGGCACTGCCTGCTGTAATCCAGTTTCCTTAGTGGAAATCCAGGATTTCCCTGTCTTCCCAAAACCTGATTGTGAGGGTGAGTCCCAAAGGTGGAGAGGGAGGCAGGCAGGAGGGGCTCAGAGCCCAGGAGGGAGGGAGATGAGATGCAAGGCCACCACCTTCACTGCTTCTCCAGCTTAACTCAAGCCTGCAAGAGGAGGGCAGGTCCCATGGGAGCAGCAGCCCATGGGAAGAGGTGCAGGGAACAGGACACTGGGAAGTGAATGAAGCAGGAATCACCCGGGGACACAGAGGAGCCCCAGGATAGGGCTGGAGAACAGCTGGAGCAATGCATCCCATGAAGGGGTGCCAGGGCTGCCTCACAGGAAAACAAGGGACAGGGATCCTGACACTGTTACAGGGGAGATTTAGCTGAATTCCAGCAAGGAAACCAGGGAAAAGCAGGAAGCACCTTGCTGCAGGGGAAGGGTCAAGACTCAGAGATACAGTGAGGCCTGAAGCCATGGGGAAACAGAAGTGGCAGACTTGCATTTTAAAGAAAGTGTTTACTGCCTGGAACCTTGAAAAATATTCCTGAGTCACACAAGCCTGGCAGGCCCAAGGCCTGGCTTCCAGCACGACGGGATGCAGCTCCCAGACAGCTCCTGAAGGCGTTTCCTCAGCCCAGCCCACGCTGTGCCCTCACTGGCCCATCAGGAACCAGTGAGGCAGGAATGCTGAGCACAGGGGCCTGGCCTGGCTCCACATGGGAGCACCCAGCACGACCTAGCCACTGAAGCAAATCCTGTGTGATCCATCAGGCAGGGGCAGCAGCACATGGAGCCATGATCCAGCTGATCAGAGCCATGTGGGAACGCTGAGGGAAGAACAGCACTGACACTGCAGCTCCAGTCTCTTTGAGTCTGAGGGGATGCAGTTACTTCCCTCTGGGACTGCCAGCAGCAGCAGCAATCTGCGCTCCCCTCCCTCCCTCACACCCCAGTGAGACAGTTTGAGTTGAACAGCTCCTGCATCCCCTTCCCGCTGCTGGGGCTGCCAGTCTGGCACCAGTCCAGCTCCACACCCCCCTCAGGAGCTCCTCTGCGATGTATCCAAGATCTGCTGGGCAATGTGAGTCAAGGCAGGGAAGGCAGAGCTCTTGGGAAACTCTTGGATGAAGTCTCTACCTTCTTCCAAGCTCTGGCTGAGCTGGGGGTCCAGGGGGACGCAGCCTGTGGGACAGGGGAGGGGACAATGAGAGTTTGCTCCCTGTATGGCCAAGGTCTGCAGCCAGGGATAAAAAACACACTGCCACAGTCAGCTCCAGGGAAAGTGGTAGGGAAGAGCCACCACTGCCCTCCCTGAGCTCTCCAGGAGAGAACTCTCACCTGCAACCACTTCCTCTGGGTCCAAGACCCCACCCCACTCTGGTGCTTCATGAGAGGGGGTCTCCCCCTGATCCCAGCCCTGTCCAGGGACAGGGTTCAGCTCTCAGCCCCCATTTCTCGGGAAGGCTCCAGACATTCCAACATGGTCCTCATGGAGCTCCAGGCCTGTTTACACTGTCACCATGATGTCAGCAGTCAGAGCAGGCTGCTGGCATCACCATATCTGTCCCGGCAGGGCCAGGGGCCCAGTGTGAGGAGTTTGGATGGCAGAGAAGCAAAGCACAAACCTCAGCTCTGCCCAGGTGCCCAGGGCTCACAGCCCTGCCCACCTGCCCCTGTGATGCTCCTTCTCTGTGCCCAGCCCTCCCAGAGCACCCTGAGCAGAGCTCTGCCCAAGGCCACTCACCCAGGAAGGGCACCCCAGCGTGCTTGGCCAGCTCCTCACCTCCCCCTTTGGAGAAGATGTTTGTGCATTCCTGAAGGAGGAAGAGCAGTGAGTCAGGAAGGCCAGAGCCTTGTGTGACAGGGCAGGAGCTGCCAGGCCCTGAGCAGAGCCAGCTCCCCTCCACCCTCCAGCCCCAGGCATTCCCTGTGCCCCTGCCCTTTCCCAGCGCTCCTCAGGAGAGCAGAGCCCAGAGCTGGCAGCGTCTCCTCTCCTGGGCTCACAGCATCACCCTCGTGGCATTTCCCAATTCTCCACCCAAGGCTCAGCACCCCACTACCACCAGGAAGTGCCCACAACAGCCCCAAGGCTGGACAATGAGGTCAGGAGAGCTCACAGAGCAGTGAGGGCACACGAAGCCGCTCATGTTCTCCACGATGCCGAGGATCCGCAATCCTGCCTTCCTACAGAACGTCAGCTCCCGCCTCACATCCCCCACGGACACAGCCTGGAATTGGGGGGGAACAGCAGCAATTGGGGATCCCTCTGGCCACGCTGACTGTGGCTGCAGAGGAGATGTGTAGAACAAGCCAGCCCTGGGGTGCATTTTCCCCCCTCCAAACGTGCTGCCTGCCAGGCATTCCATCCCGTGTCCTACCTGAGGAGTGGTGACCAGGATTGCTCCGAGCAGCTGGTGGGGCCTCAGGGCCTCCACGGTGGAGATGTGCTCGTCGGACGTGCCCGGCGGCGTGTCCACGATGAGGAAGTCCAGGTCCCCCCAGGCCACGTCGGTGACAAACTGCTTGATCAAAGCTATGGAAATGAGAGAGGCAGATAAAAAACCCAAACCACCATGGGTTTCAGCAGGTGGCTTGGGAGCCACGGGACAGGGCCCCAGGGAGAGGGGACAAGGCTGTCTGTCAGCACAACATGCGCTGCACTCTCCCCATCTAAGTGATTTCAACCCATCCTTGTGGAGCAGGAGCTTCGTTCCCCCAAGGAATAACCTCTCCAGGAGGGTTCCCAGGAGGTTCCAGCAGCAGCAAACCCCGGTGTTACCATTTTTCTTGGGTCCCCTCCACACCACGGCGTCGTCCGGCCGCTCCAGCAGGAAGCCGATGGACATGAGGGCGATGGCCTTGTCCTGGCCCACGAAGACGGGGACCCAGCCGCTGTCACACTGGTGCACGGCGCTGTCCTGCACCCGCAGCATGCGCGGGATGCTGGGGCCACACAGGTCCACGTCCAGGACCCCCACCTGGGCATAGGCACAGCCCTTCAGACAGCCCAGCAAATTTGGGCTGCTCACAGCGCTTCCACAACAGCCTCTGCAGCTCAGCAGCCACATTTGAAACACAAATGCTTTAAATTTCATATCCCTCCTGAGCTCCTTCTCCCCAAGGAGCATCTCCTGGGTGTTTCCAAGTGTTTTATGCCAGAATCCAAGTGACACTGGCTGCACAGAGCCTTTAAGAAGAACCTGAGGGAATTCAGTCTGCCCATGCATTTCCTTTTTATCCCCATTTTAAGAGTCCTTGAGCTCCCCCACTTCACCCCACAGAGGCTGCGAGAGTGACACCACAAAGCAGCAAAGTCATGCCCCAGTGCCAATTTCAACAACAAATATTGGCTGATTTAAGAAAATAGATAAAGGAGAAATGAACTGCAGTGCCTGATCCAGTTACCAGAACTGGATCACACTATCACAAATTGCATTTTCACAGGCAGTCCACACACTGCCCACCAAGGACAACCACATGGAAAGAGTGGGCAAAATCCAGCCCAGCTGAAGGCTGGAAGGGAAAGGCCAGAGCTGAGCACCCCAATCCCTCACTCACCCTCTTCCCAGCGCTGCGCAGCGCCAGGGCCAGCTCGGTGGAGAGGGTGCTCTTCCCCACGCCGCCCTTCCCTGACAGCACCAGCAGGATGTGCCGCACCCCGGCCAGGTTGGTTCTCTCTGCAAGTGTATCAGAGAACCATGGAATATCCTGAGTGGGGAGGGACCCACAAGGATCATCCAGTCCCAAACCCTGTCCCTGCACAGACCCCCCCAACAATCCCACCCTGGGCATCCCTGGCAGTGTCCAAACACTCCTGGAGCTCTGGCAGCCTCGGGGCTGTGCCCATTCCCTGGGGAGCCTGGGCAGTGCCAGCACCAAACGGGGAAGAACCTTTCCCTGAGATCCAACCTAAACCTCCCCCGGCACAGCTCCAGCCATTCCCTGATCCTGTCCCTGTCACAGGGAGCAGAGATCAGAGCTGCCCGTCGGGAGGAGCTGCAGCCCCAGTGAGGTCTGCCCTCAGTGCAAGGCAGTGGGAGAGAAGAGGTGGATGTGCCGCAGACTTTTTGTCATCAGAAAAGGCACAACGAGAACAATGGCAATAAACACCGCGTGTGAGGAGCAAAAGCTTGTCCCGATGACCTCAGCGGCAATTTGGGCAGCAGAGCAATTAACACGCACTGGGCTCACGAGGCTCAGCCCGGAGGCTGACGGTGAGCTCAGGCCCTTGGCGTTTCCTTCCTCCGTGCCACACCAGTCGCTTCCTGCCAGTCCCGCGCTCCTGTCCAGCCTCCCCTCAATTCCCTGCTGTGCCGTCGGCGCTCCCGGCTCTGCTTTGGGCTCAGCTCCCCAGAGCAGGGAGCGCTCGGGTCCGCTATCCCCGGCCCGGGGCGGCACAGGGGGCAGCGGGGCACTCCAGGCACAGCCGCAAACAGCACCCGCCCAGCCGGGCCCGCGTTCCGGGCGCCCCGACACCACCGGGCACGGAGCCGGGGCTGGCCCGGCAGCAGAGCGGCACCGGCGGCATGGAGCCCGCACACACCATGGCAGAGCTCATCCGCGCCTCCGCCGACGGTAAAGGCCACGGGCCCCACAGCGGGAGGGGGTGAGAAGGGGGCCGGGGAGGGGTGGGACGGGGCCCCGCAGCGAGGTGCTCCCGGGACACCTCCCGGTGACAGCCGCAGCGCCGGGCCCGGGTACTCGGCACTGTCTGACCCTGGCAAGGCTCAGCGTCACCTCCCGATAGCCGGTGCCCGCCGCCTATGGGAGCCCGGCCCGGCCCGGGGCTCCCCTCACCGGGAGTCGGGCCGAACACCGCGGCACCGGCTCTGCCCGAGCACCTCGGAACTCCGCGGAACCGAGTGCTGACCCCCCGCTAGGGCCGGTCATTCCGGTTGGGACGCCCCCCGCGAGGCGGGTAGGGCACCCCCAGGCCGAGACCCCGGATCCCGGTTCCCCCAGGCCGCGGCCTCTCCGCCGCTCACCCCCGGCCGTCTCCTCCATGTTGCCTCCCCGCATCGCCCGCTTCCGTCTTCCGCCGGCCCGCGGCCCCGCCCCCTCAGAATGACAGGTGCTATGTCCAATCGTCGGCCGTGCACTCACTAGAGGATCCAACCTCCAGAGTTTGGCAGCCAATCCACTTCTCATGCTCCCTTCGCATCAGCCAATGGGCTTAGTGCTTTCCCTTCGCGAGAGGCCGCCCAATGGCGCCACTCTCTGGCGATTGGCACACAGAGCAGCCAATAGTGCCGGGCTCCCTGAGGCCCTGCTCCCACCGTCCCCCTGCACCTGTGAGTGACAGGAGGCTCAGCCAACGGCACATGGGCGCGGCGCGGCCGCAGCCAATAGGCGCCTGTGGGCGGTGCCGGGACCGGATTGTTTATGTCCCGGGAAGGGGAAGTAGGTCAGAGCGCCGCGGGGCCGGGGCAGCGCCGGGCTGGGCCGGGTAGGTGGGCCGGGGGCTCGGGGCTCGGGGGACGGGCCGGAGGCGAGAGCCGGGGGTTGGGGTTTGACTCAGGGCGGGCCGCGTTGTGCGACCCAAGCGCGATGGCCTGGCTCGGCCTGGCCTGGTCGTGTCCGGCGGGCCTCAGCTGCCGGGACAGCCGGGGCTCCGCTGCCCGCCCTCGGTGGAGCCCCTGCGTCCGCGGCCAGGGAGCCGGGCCGGGGCCCCCGCCGTGCTCCCCCCGCGCCGCTCGGTGCCCGGGGAAGGGCTGAGGCAGCGCGGGCGCTGTGCGGGTCACGCCGCAGCATCGCTTCGGGCTCCCGGGAGGGCCTCAGCGGGCCCAGGGACCCTCAGGGGGGAGCGGCTTTTTGTAGCACTGCTGAGGCATCTCCATTCCTAGGGGTAGTTCTGGTCAAGAAAGACACTGCGGGGCTGGAGCGTGTCCGGGGAAGGGAACAGGGCTGGGGAAAGGGCTGGAGCACCAGGAGCAGCTGAGGGAGCTGGAAAAGAGGCTCAGCCTGGAGAAGAGGAGGCTCAGGGGGGCCCTTCTGGCTCTGCACAACTCCCTGACAGGAGGGGACAGCGGGGGGGTCAGGCTCTGCTCCCAGGGAACAGGGACAGGACAAGGGGAAACAGCCTCAAGTTGTGCCAGGGGAGGTTTAGGTTGGATATTGCTAAAATTTCTTCACTGAAAGGGTGGTCAGGCACTGGCACAACTGTGCAGGGCAGTGGTGGAGTCCCTATCTTTGGAGGGATTTAAAAGCCGTGTGGATGTGGCACTTGGGGTCAGTGGTGGCCTTGGCAGTGCTGAGTAAATGGTTTGACTCGTTGATCCAAGAGCTCTTTTCCAGCCATAATGATTCCATGACTGACTCTGCTGCCAGTGCTGGAATGTGTACAAGGCTCTCTGTGCTGACTCTAAGCCCCAGCCTTAGTGAGGGCCTGGGGGAGCAGAGCAGCTCTGTTGGACTGCTGTAGGTGCTCAGCAAAGCTGGAGAAGGGATTTCTGCTGTGGTTTGAGGTACTTTCCCAGCATGGCTGTGCGAGCCCTGCAATTTCAGCAGGTGAGATTTCCAGAGCCCTTCAAAGCATCCATGGGCAGCTGCACAGGATGCTCCTGCTTTTCCAGGAGCTGCTGTCCCACTGGGGACTGAGGCACAGGAGGAACATTGCCAGGAGCTTTATGGCAGGCTCTGGCTCGGGGCTGAGCTGAAGAAGAGGGTTCAAGGGTTACAGCCCTGAGGGTGCCTCAAGGTGGGGAGTGGAATCCTGCAAAGATAAACTTCAGGCAGATGAGATTGGAAGCTGAGGTTTCCCTGTTACATCCAGTGCAATTGTCACGTGTGGGAGCTGGGAGCACAGCTGTCAGGCTGTGCACAGGGAAGGAGCCTTGGGAAATCTCTCTCTGAACACCATCCCTGTTGAGCTGGAGACAGGTGGCTGCTTCTTCTGCCTGTTGTCCTTGAGGCAAGCTGGGACAGGTCTGTCACAAGCCTGGTTTCCTTCCAGTGAGCAGGAAGGTGGTTTCTCTTCCTCTCCAAGCACAAAGTCTTCCATCAGAGGGCAGTTGCAGGTGGATAATCTTCCCTGGAGACAGCTGGGCTGCAGGGGGGCCAGGGCAGTGCAGGGGGCTGGAGCCAGGACAGCTGCTGGAGAGTCACTGGGCACCAGGGAGGCTGCATCTTGGAGCAGCCTGGTGTAGTGGAAGGTGTCTCTGCCCATGGCAGGGGCTGGAATGAGATGAGCTTGAATGTCCTTCCAACCCAAAGGACTCTGTGATTCTGACAGCCCTGAGGCTCCCCAGGCCGGGTGAGAAGTGGCTGCTGGATCCAGTTCCTGCAGAGGGGCAGCTGCTGCCACCACTGCTGGATATTGGGAAGGTTTCTAGGGGCCAGTTGAGCACCTGGCTCAGGGAGAAATTGACCCTGGCTGGAGAAAGAGGTTGGAGTTTGCAGAGGCTGATCGTGTGCTGTCCCCCTGGGGTGTCTGGTGGCCCGGGGGTGTCCGTGGGTCGGTGGCAGCAGTCAGTGTAACCTGTGTTCCTCTCCCCAGCCTACCTGTCCGGGGCCAGCATGGCGCGGCGCCCGCGGAGCAGCCGGGCCTGGCACTTCGTCCTGAGCGGGGTCCGGCGCGAGGCCGACGGCCGGGCCGGGGTGCGGGGCTGGGGCTACGACTCCGACGGGCAGGTAGGCTGGGCTCGGGGGCTCTGGGCAGCACGGGGGACCTTCTCCTTTCCCTGACACCTCACCTGAACTGGCCAAAAGCAGAAAGCATTTAGTAATGGTCGATATTGATACTATGCTAAATGCTTTTTCAAACATAGAAAGGATGTGTTCTACATAAAGTACATGCGATTTTTTTTTTTTCTGGAGTAAAGCTCTAGATAAGTGTTTGAAGTTGATCAGTTCCCTAATTTGGCTGGCTGTGCTCTCTCCTGGGCTGTGAGGGGTTTGGAGATGGTGGTGGAGATTGTGGGGCAGTGTCTTCAGACTGAAATTTCCTCACATTTCCTGCTTTGCAATGTGAACCTCACTTCTGAACCTGGTCCAGGTGTGCTGGACATGGGAACAGAGCAGGGTGAGCAAAACAGTGCAAGGAGTGACTGGTTCACCTCTGCCATCCTTCCCTATTTCCCTAGTTCTTGAGTATGTGAGTTGAGTTCCCTGTGTAGTGATGGGGACACAAGGAGCTGCTCCAGGAGCTTCAGAGCCACACTGAAGCCAGGAGGCTCTGCCAGAGCACAGTGTCCAAGCCCAGGCACTGTGCTCCTAGAAAATGAGCTGTTTTCTGTTTCTAGGATTTCTAGGTAGCAGTACTTGGAAAAGTTAGAAGTTAGGAAAGACAGAACCCAAGCTCTTGGGTCTGCAGGCCAAAGAAGGAGGCCTGGGCAGTAGGTATGTTAGCCCAAGTAGTTTAAATTCCCTGTCTTACACAGCTGCAAGAACATGAGTTTAAAGGATTTTTGTCATTAAATACCTCTGACCATGGGGGTGAATAACAAGCAGGTACACCTGAGCAGCACATAAACCTAGAGTAACTCTGCAGCCAGTGACAAGAGAATCCCTTAGGCAACACCATAGCACAGGAGTGAAACTGGGCTGTGGCTCTCACAGTGTCCAGTCCAGAATCACTTTGGTCTCTTGGCCCTGAAATCCTGCCCTGGGTTCCCTGTGGGCCTGTCTGCAGTGCTGGCCTGAGGAGCTGCAGCCATGCTGCTCATCTGGCTCCCTTTGTTCTGCCCCCTCTCCCTTGTCCTCCTTGTGCCTCCCAGCCTCTTCACAGCCTCTCCAGAGCAGTGCTCAGCTCTGCTGATGGCTGGAACCTGCTTGGTGAAAGCCAAAACTTTAGCACAGAATTTCCTTCAAAATGTGTGTGCTCCAGACTTGTGCTGTCACCTTGCTGTGACAGCTCCGTGTCCCTTGCAGGCACAAAGAACGTCCCTGCGGCTCACAGGCACCATCCATGTCCCAAAGCAGGGTAATTCCATGGCCTCAGCCTCCCTGTGTGACAGGCCAGGCCGTGACATGAGCCTGGGGTGTGTCCCAGCACAGCCCTCCCAGAGCTCTGCCAGCCCAGGGTGCCCAGCAGTGAGCGTTCCCTGTTCTCCCCAGCAGCACAGCGACTCAGACTCGGAGCCAGAGTTCTCCTCACTGTCTCCCTCCATCCCGAGCGCCATCCCTGTGACTGGAGAGTCCTACTGCAACTGTGAGAACCAGAGTGAAGCTCCCTACTGCTCCAGCCTGCACGCCCTGCACCGTGTCCGTGACTGCCGCTGCGGCGAGGAGGACGAGTGTAAGGGGGGATGGGGATGGGGGGAGCCTGCAGTGTCCTGTTCCTGTCCCAGCAGTCCTTTGTTTACATCCCCCAGGCTGGAGGATTACCAGCCCGTGCCTGCTGTCATGTTTCCAGGCTCAGGGATGATGCTGTTACGGCGTCAGCGCTCACCTCTGGGACCTGCTTTCCGGTCTGGCTTAGGCCCCAGTGAAACAGAGCCGATGCTTAGGGCCCTCCTGATCCCTGCAGGGGCTGGCAGGGTGCCTGGCTCAGAGCACAGGGTGGGCTTGGACTGGTGGGGAGAGCCTGGGCATGGCAGAGTTACCCCTTGATCCCATGAGGAGTGTGGGGAGAAGGGAGGCTCTGCCAAAATTGGGCCTGGTGAATGCTGACAGCTTTGGAGCACTGATCTGTCCCTGGCAGGACACTGCAGAGTAGTTCAGGCCTCAAGCAGTTCTCTGATGTGCACAGCTTAAGATTTATCCTCTTAAACAATAAGAGAAATATAAATAAACCCACCAACAAGCCTTCAAAACAAACACCTGCCCATGCTTTGGCTTGGTTCCCTGAGGGTCTTTGCCCATCCTTGTCCCCTCTGTGCTTCCTCAACAGATTTTGACTGGGTGTGGGATGACCTGAACAAGTCCACAGCCACACTGCTGACGTGTGACAACCGCAAGGTGAATTTCCACATGGAGTACAGCTGTGGCACGGCCGCCATCCGCGGCAACAAGGAGCTGGCAGAGGGGCAGCACTTCTGGGAAATCAAGATGACCTCCCCGGTGTATGGCACTGACATGGTACGTGTGGGGCACACAGAAATGCCCAGCATTTTGGACAGGGCTGGCAGGATGAGGTTCCACCACGGCAGATGAGGTTTGAGGCTGTCTGGAAGTGCACAAAGTGCACAAATCCATGGGCACCTGATGAGATGCATCCCTGGGATCTGGGGGAACTGGTGGATGAAGTGGCTTAGCCACTATCTGCCATATTGGAGAAGCTGTGGCAGTCTGGAGAGGTTCCCAGGGATTGGAAAAGAGTAAACATAACCCCCATTTTTAGAAAGGGAAATGAGGAAGATCTGGGGAAGTACAGGCTGACCAGTCACACTTCTGGGCCTGGCAATCGTGGAGCACATCCTTTTGGAAACTATGCAAAGGCACAGTGGGTGGAATGAAAGTGGATGTGGATGATGGCATCCATCATGGCTTCACTATGGGATTCAGTGGCCTTCTGTGAAGCACTTGCAGTGTTGGCAGAGGAACTGATCTCATCTACCTGAATTTGTGCAAAAGCGTTTGTTGCTGCCTTGCATGGCATCCTTGTGTCTAACCTGGACAGACATGGATTTGACAGAGGGACCACTTGGTGGGTATGGAATTGTCTGGATAGTCACATGCAAAGAGTTGGGAGTCAGCAGAGACCAGTGACAAGTGACATTGCTCAGGGGATGGCACTGGGACCAATTGCTTCACATCTCTGCTGGGGATATGGACAGTGGGATCAGGGCACCCTCAGCCAGACCAGAGCTGACACCCAGCTCTGTGGGGAGGTGACACCCTGAGGTGAGGGATGGGGCATCTAGAGAGACCTGGACAGGCTGGAGAGGTGGGGCCATGGGAAAAAGGTTGAA
>VZSR01002741.1:1498333-1508481 GCA_013398615.1 Brachypodius melanocephalos | reverse complement strand
ACCAAACCAGTGGCTGGGGTGATGTTCAGTGGAGCCAGGCTGATGCCTGTGGCTGTGCACTGCAAAGGAGGCTGCAGGGTTTATAGTGTCTGTCTTCTGGCAGGTCACGCTGGGACAAACACCCAAACTTCTGCTGTCAGAAGGGTCAGAGCATCCCACTCTAATCCTGCTCCTGCCCTTCTCAGTCAGGAACAGCAGAAAGCTCAGGAGTGGGGGGGGAGGGAGAACTTGGTGAGCTGAAACAGCTCCCTCAAGGATCAGACAGCAGAAGAGCAAGGAAGGTGTGGGGTACACCATGAGGGATGTCCTGTGGAAAGCCCCCACAGCTCTGGAGTGACACATTTTCTGCAGCAGCAGCCACTAGGACACCAACACCAGAGCTGAGAGTGAGCAGATAGTGCTGGAACAAGGCTCTGGTTTAATCACACACCCAGAGACAGGGATTGCTTCCCTGGGGAACTGGTGGCACATTCAGGGCTTGTTTGCTCCATCAACACTGAGCTTTTAGTGAGGATGCTCATGACAGCCCTCCCTGCCCTTGTCCTCCAAGCTTCAACAGGCCCCAGAGGGCTTTGAAGGCTTACCTGTTGCAGGGGAGGGGTCGCTTTTACTGTAGCTGCTGCTGCAGGGCTGACTCTGTTCTACTGCTGGAATTGGCACTTCCACACGTGCCAGAGTCTTGGGTTGTCCTTCTCCTCTTTCAACCCTTGACCCTGGAAGGGCAGGAAGGAAACTCCTGCAGCTGCAGCTGTCTCCTGCAGAGAGAGCTGGGAGCAAGGTCTGAGGCTGGTGTGTGCCCAGACTCCAGACTCTGCAGCCCTCCCCTGGCATTCAGCTCTGGGATTCTTCTAAAGCCTCTTTCTGCTAAGGGCTAATATTTTTTCCCACTCAATCTTTTTTCCTTTCCAGACATCTCCAGACCACAGGGGTGAAAAGATTTTCCTAAGGTCATCTTCCCTCCTTCCCCAGTGCTGAGTCACCACTGCATTCAGTGAACAGACTTTCATCTGCAGAGACTCAAAAGGATCTTGAGACACACAAATAATCTGGGGCCTTCCACTGACAGCGTCAAGGACAGGCTGGTAGCCACAGACAAACATTCCTGGAACTTTCACTGAGGTTTCCCAAAGCTCTGGGCTTGGGATGTGAGGGAATGACTCACTTGTCCAGGTGTTTTGTTGTTGCCCTTGTCAGAGAGGTGCTGGCCAAATTCCTACCACACATCTAGGAGAAGTGACACACCGAGCAAAGCTCTGAGGAGCCAGGATAGCCCGAGGGTCTCACCTCTTCACCCCTCCTAGCGCTGGTGTCACCAAAGTCACCTGGTGAGAGCAGCACAGCAGTGCTGGAGTCACCATCCCTGGGAGTGGCCAAAAACCAGTGGATGTGGTACTTCCCGATAGGGCTGGCTTAGCGGACACGGTGGTGTTTGGTCAAAGGTTGGACTTGATCTTGGAGGTCTTTTCCAACCTTAACGGTTCTCTGAAATCGTGGGTTGGACGCTTCCCTGGGCGAGATGAGGCCGGGCTGGGCCGGCAGGGGAGGGAGCTGGGATGGCAGAGGAGGGAGCAGGGGTGGCAGGGACAGGAGCCGGGGTGGCAGAAGGAGCCGGGATGGCAGAGGGAGCCGGGCCGGCAGGGGAGGGCCGAGATGGGAGAGCAGGGAGCCGGGCCGGCAGGGGAGGGCTGGGCTGCCCAGAGCTGTTTACTCAGCTACAGCAAAGCTGCTCATCTTTCTTAGCTCCCCGTAAGCCGTGAGTCCTAACCCCCGTGGGGCACGCTCAGGCAGGGCAGGAATTTATTTCAAGGGATATCAAGCCAGGGTTTAGATGGTGTTTGACCTACTTTGTGACTGCTGTGGCATCACAAGGAGCACTGCTGGGGGGACATGGGCTCTGCAAGGCAGGGAACTGAGGGAGAACCAACAGCCCCTTTCACAGCTGAGCAGCTCATGGATTTGGAGAGGGGACGCTGCATTCAGGCCCCTCTGAACAAGGGTCCTAAGAACAAGGGGCCCCAAACAGTGCCTCAAAGTTTGCAGTCCCTCCTCAATCCCACTGCCAGCCAGGGTGAAGGTGTAAGCAAGTGGATGCAAGCTGATCCAAGCCAGCCAGCACCTCCCTGGCAAAGCATTCCTTCACAGACCTCACACACGTGGGACTTTGCCATCAGCCCAACCCAAGTGACAGAAAACTTCACGGACTGTAAGTTTTACCTCCAGTATCTCCTCATGAGGCAAAGGGAGCTCCCTGGGAGCTGGGGCTCTGCATTGCCAGGATCGGGGGCTGCTGCCTGCCCAGCTCTGGGCACAGGGCTCATGCAGGAGCCCCACACACTCACAAGAGGGAAAGGTCAGCCTTAGTTGGAATGGCATTCCACTGCCAAAGGGCAGGGATGGATGGGATATTGGGAAGGAATTGTTCCCTGGGAGGGTGGGAAGGTCCTGGCACAGGGGCCCAGAGAAGCTGTGGCTGCCCCTGGATCCCTGGTAGTGTCCAAAGCCAGACTGGACAGAGCTTGGAGTGACCTGGGATGGTGGGATCTGTCCCTGGCCATGGCAGGGGAGTGGAATGAGATGGATTTTAAGGTCCTTTCCAACACAAACCATTCTGGGATTCTATGAAATACTCCAGACAGAACAGGACAGATCAAGGTGCTCTAGCTGCATCTGTGCAGGAGTTTTGAATGTGATCCCACCATCAGCAGAGGAGACTCCTCTGCTGTGCACCTACAAGGACAGGAAGCAGCCAGGACTGGGAGCAGCACACAAGTGACACACTCAGAGAACACGACAAGGGCTCCAGGCCCATCTCCTCACTGGCACTGCCTGTTCCAGCCTGTCCTTCTCTAGTCTTGGATGGGTCTGGATAGACTGCGAATTTCTCAGGGAAGAAGCAGAGGCTGCCCAGACAGGTATAAATAAAGTGCTGTAGCACTGCCCAGAAGTGAGAACTAAGACAAACCTCTGCTTCAAAGTGCATATGTTTCCCTGGGCTGTGTACCCTGAGTGTTTCTTTCAAGGAAATCTTTTATGCACTCCAGGAGGATGGAAAAGCCAAATGCAAGGAAAGGCAAGCCTGGCCTGAGCTGTTCCCTCTGAGGCTCTGAATCTGTATCCCCTGCATTCAGCAAAAGGTGCTTAAGGAAATCATCTGGCTCTACTAACCCCCCTTTATCCCAAAAGATGAAATATTTCCAGCAGGGTAAGTGGGCCAGTATGAAAGCAGACAGGTCTGCACCTGTGCAGAGCCCACAGTGTGAGAGGCACCAGCACTCCAGGCTGTGCCAGTGCTAGGGTGCTGAAAGACCATGGCTAAACTGAAGGTAAAAATGCTCTCCAAACAAGCAAAAAGGTGCAAAAAGAGCCCGAGAAGGAAGGCAGTGCCAACTGCAAAAGTTGCTAATTGTGATGAAAGGAGACAAAAAGCCTTTGTCTGCACAGCAGTGTTGGATGGCCACGTTATCTGCACCTACGTGCTCTGGAGTCTCTTACATAACCACAGGATCTGCAATGTTCTATCCAGCAAGAGCAAAAATAGAGTTCTGCCTCCGCCTGAAATTCCTGCAGTGGGGGCGAGCATGGGAACAGCCCCCCCAGCCTCCCCTGCCACACTGGGATCCTTCCACACTGAACCTTCCTGCTGAAATCAGAAGATATTTGGTGCCAGAAGGGGCCTGGCCTTTCAGGTTCCCAGTGAAGGGTTCAAAAAGTGATCACTGGGCTTTCCAAACGAGGCAGCAAATTTTTTCAGACCCTTCCAGATGTGCAGCTGTTGCCTGGCACCATTCCATGCACACATCCTGGCTGGGAATGCTGAGCACCCAAGTGAAAGCTCTGTAGGAGGGATTTGTGGTCTCATTCTTGCTTACTGCAGCTTCCTGTGCTCACCCTAAATACACATCTGCCTAAAACTGTGCCTAAAAGACACTGGCTCAGGAACAATCTTCCTGGGAATCAGGCCCAGCTCCATTTCCCAAGCTACCTGGGCACCAGTAATCCGCATTTCTGGGGCTCCTATGGAGGGAAGCCAAACCTTTCTCCCCACAGTACATCAGTACCAGAGATGGGAAGGACTCGCCCAAGTGCAGAGTGTTTGACATGTTTCTTCTCCAAGCTCTGCTGCAGGGAACTGCCTGAGGCTCAAATGAACATTTATAGTCCAGGGAAATGAAAACCATCACCCAAGTGCCTGCACTGGGATCTTTGAGGAAATGTGTGGATAATGACATATCTGGCATGACAGGATGATGTTTCATCAGCAGTAATAAACAACAACAACAACAAAAAGTGTGAAATGAGGGATTCTGCCTGTGTGGAAGTCTGGCTGCCTGCAGCACACACAGGTGCTGCCTGGGCTGGGGACTGAGCTGTTCACTTCATCCCTGACACCTCTGCAGGCACCTTGGATAAATCTTATTAAATTGACAGAAACATCATTATTTTGGAAGTAGCCCTCTGCAAAGGAAGACTGAGATCAGCCGTCAGGCTGGAGTTAGGAAGCTGGGTTTCACCACCTGCCACACTCCCTTCAGCCCCACTCCCACTGCTGCACACCAGGCTGGACACACACAGATGTCACCGGCAGCACACGCAGAATGTGCTCTTAATTAGTGGCTCTGTGAGGAGCTAATGAGAGCTGACACCATCTATTGGGCATCTTCCTCAGAGCGTTCTGCAACTTTTCCAAACCGTCTGAGGGCTGTTTCACAGACACCTGTTCCAGACGAGATTTGTTTGAGATGTTTCAACAAAATAGCCCGGCTGTCCCTAAGAACACAAGGGGAGGGCTGAAAACACGCTGTTTGTGCACCTTAAAATCCCAGCGTTGTTTTAGGGGAGTGTCCGGGACGGACCCTGCGCTGCCGAGGGCTGGCAGCTCCTCGGTGCTGCCTGCGCTCCCTCTGCCGGCACCAGAGCTCCGGGAACTGCGGAGAAAAGCCTCTGGGACCGCCCTCACCTCCCGAGCCGTACCCACCACGGACAGTGTTTATCCTACAAAAGCTTTTCCATGGGCAGAATAACAATAACCACAGCATGACCGAGCTGGAACAAACGGGGTCAACTTCCCACGCTCTGGACCTCCAGGATACAACCACTAATTATTTATTGGTACAAACGCGGGAATAATTTACTCAAAACTATGTTGGATAAAGCAGCTGGATCCCTGTTGTTCGGAGACAGATCCCTGCTTGTCCAAACCAAGACCAGAACAGAGGAGAAGGAGCAGAACACTGTTTCTGGACACGAGAAGCAGGATGGAAGCAGAGCCAGCACTCCATGAGGCACCTGAGCAGCTCTGGGAGCAAATCCAGCCCTCCACAGGGCACTTGGCGAAGGTATTCCATGTGCTGATGTTTCCAGAGGCTGATCTGGGAGGGAGCTGAACCAATGGGTGAGTTCCTGAGAGCAGGAAATGGAGCCCTGCAGTGCAGGGATTCTACCTATCCCTTCCTAACGACCCCTGAGGCTGAGAACGCCTTAACGACCGCGATCTTACACCCCAAAATTCAATCAGCAACATGTGCTCTGTACAGAGGAGCTCCCCAGCCCTTCTGCTGCTGCAGCACGGCCCAGGGGAGCTCAAAGCTCCTCTCCCAGAGGTCCCAGCCTGGGCCTGCCCGAGCTAGAGGGGCTGGTTAGTGCCACAGCAGCTGCCCCATAACCGGACTAGTGTAACCACGACGGCAATGACAGAGATAGCGACGGCAAAACAGCCTCGTAAACACCCGGGACGCTGCCGCTCCACACGGGAGCTCAGAGGCGGCAGCAAGGAGGCGGCTGCAGGGGACACCTGGCACAGGTGGAGCCTGGTGTCCCCCGCCTCCATCGGGACCCCGCGGCCCCGGCGGGCACCAGGCCCCGCCCGTTGCCATGGGAACGGGCCGTCCCCGGTGTCCCCGTGTCTCGGCCCCGCCGCTCCGCGTCCCCGGCACGATGGTTCCGCGGGGGGCGGTGACAGCGCGGGGGGAGCACGTCCCCTTTAAGAGCGGCGCCGCCATGATCTGCCTGGTGCTGGGGCTCTTCGCTGGCCTCTTCCACAGTGGTATGGGACGGGACGGGACGGGACCCCCGGCCACGGGTCTGAGGACCAGGGACTCCCACTCCCTTCGTGCCTGAGAGCCAGAGACCTCCCTTTCCCGGGAGAGACCCCGCGGCTGAAGGGCCCGGGCCGGGCTCCCCTGTCCCCGTGCCCTTTGCGCCCGACGGCCGCGGCCAGGACCGCCCTGCCGCCCTCTGCGGGAACGCTGGAACCCCTCTGTGCCCCCACGGCTGAGGGCCTGCGACCCCCGTGTGCTCGCCTGGCTGAGGGCCCGCAGGCGTCTCCTTCCCCCCTCAGACCTCTGCCCTCTCCCTGCAGCCTTCGGCGGGGTCAATGAACGAACCTTCGTGGCCATCAAACCGGACGGGGTCCAGCGGCGCCTGGTCGGGGAGATCATCCGGCGCTTCGAGAGGAAGGGGCTGCAGCTGGTGGGGATGAAGCTGCTGCAGGTGAGCGGCCGGGCCCAGCCAGGCTGGGGGTCCCTGGAGCCGGGGAGCCCCTGCAGCCCCCCAGGCCCTGCCTGTGCCGGTAACTGCTGGGGGTTCTGCCTGTACAGCCTGCTGGTGTCCTTCCAGCACCAAATCCTCGCAGCTCCGAGGAGAGTTGGCACTGGAGGGGTGATTCCAGCTGTGGGGAGCATGTGTGCTCTTGGCTGTGCCCGTACTCCAGGGCTGTCACTGTAAGCTGGCAGACTCCTCTCTGTGTCAGGCTCCTGCTGTTTCACTCCTGGAATTGAACATCTGTGCAAGAGCTTAATTCTCGTAATTTCCTGCATCCCTGAGGCGCAGCCCTTGCCCAGATGCCCCTTGTGGGTGCAGACTAAGCTCTGTGCTCTGTGCAGGCCTCGGAGGAGCTGCTGAAGGAACACTACATCGCCCTCCGGGACCGTCCCTTCTACGGCCGCCTGGTGAAGTACATGAGCTCCGGGCCCATCGTGGCCATGGTGAGTGCTGGCCAGGGCCCTGGACTGAGGAACAGGGACAAGGTGCAAGGTGTGAGCAGCAGGGGCTCTGGGCACAGTGGAAGTAAGGTGATATCTCCCCTCAGAGGGTCTCTTGAAGCTGTACTGAGCTGCAGGGATGTTTTCTGTTGTAAATTAAATATTGAAAGGTTTGGGTTGGAAGGGACCTTAAAGGCCTCGTTCCACCCCCTGCCATGGGCAAGGGCACCTTCCACTAGACGAAGGTTGCTCCAATCCCCACCCAGCCTGGCCTTGAGAGCTTCCAGGGATGGGGAGAAATCCACAGACCATTTGGAATATTTTTCAAAATTAACTTTGGAAGAATAATTTGGAGAGACCCTTTCCTGTCTCTCTCCCAGGTGGATCTGGTGGGGAATTCAGAGAGCACATGTGACCTGGTGGGGCAGTTGTGGAAGCTGATCCTGGGTTTGCTGTCCCGTAGGTCTGGCAGGGCCTGGATGTGGTGAAGACAGTTCGCACCATGATCGGGGAGACCAATCCAGCTGAATCCAGGCCTGGCACCATCCGAGGAGACTTCTGTGTTGAAGTCAGCAAGTGAGAGCTTTGACTTCTTCTTCCCTCAGTGTTTCGGGGCATCCTGTCCAGGCATTCCTGTGCCAGGCCAGCCTGAGCCATATGAGTCTGCATTCCCAGAGCAGAAGTTCTCCCTTTTGTGCTCAGACCAGAGCTGAGCTGTGCTTCCCGGGGTTGGCTTTAGTAGGAAGAAGAGCCTGGGTTGTGTCTTTCCTTCCTCCTGAGTCCTCTGTTGAAAGCAAGTGGGGTTTGCCTGTTTTCCTCTGGTAATTGGGACTGTCAGGCTGTGAAGAGGAAGGAAAGCTCCCACTCAGTCCTTTGGTGGGAGCAGGTGAATATCCATGGGTGGTCCCAGCCTGACTTGTGGTAGACACTGAACCTGGGTTAGATCTCTGTTTCCTGGTGTCTGATACCAAACCTGCTTTGATGGAAGGGGGAAAATCTGGAGACACAGCTGGAATCACTGACATAAAGGTGCAAATCCCAGAGCTACAGCCACTTGCAGCTCCTCCTGTAGCAAACAAATGGTTCCTCAGCATAGGAGGAGGGAGTGCTGGGAACTGGCACTGCTGGAAGGATGAGGAGTGTGTGATAGGAAGGGATGTTGTGGGACAGGACTGGCTGCATCGGTTTAATGAAATTGGTGAAGGGGGAATTTTGCAGACTGCAGCATCCCTCTGCCACCTTTCTCAGCTTGGTTAGAGCTGCTCCCTTTCTCCTTGCCCCCAGGAATGTGATCCATGGCAGTGACTCGGTGGAGAGCGCCCAGCAGGAGATCTCGCTCTGGTTCCGCCCGGAGGAGCTGCCGTGCTGGGAGGACACAGCTGCACACTGGATCTACGAGTGAGGAGCAATCCCAAGGGATTCATCCTCCTGCTGGGACACAGGACATTTCCATCCATTTCATGGCAGCTGCTGGGGCTGGCTGCAGAGCCTCCGGGGGATTCCTCTTCTGCCTGTGGGATCCTGCGACTTGGGCTGTGTGTGGAACTCTGTGGTTCAGCTCCTGCCAAGGGGAGCTGTTCCTTTATTTCTCTCTCTGCTCTAGTAAGTAGTTGGTATAGTTGCTCTGTTTGCTGCAGCATCTTAAATCTCAAGTAGCTCAAGCTGATTCGTTGAAGTAAAACTTGGGCTCTTGGCCCATTCCTGGGTGTTCTCATCCCTGCCTGGAGCAGGAGAATGCATTTTCCTTGCTGTTGGGAGAGGTGCTGGTCACAAGGTGATGGGCTTGACAATTTACCTGCATTTCTAGAAGGCTTTTCACCAAAGGGTTTTAAAGAATTGGGCTGCTGTAGGATAAAGGAGCAAATTCTCATTTTGGAGTTCATTCCAAGACAAGGAATGAAGGATGGGACAATTCTCTCTCCCTTGGTGGGAGTCCTGTGTGCTGGGGCTGGCACAGGCTCACCCAGTTTCAGATGTGATGAGTGAGCCTGTGGAAAGAAGATTTTCCAAACGCTGTTCAACACACAATTTCTCAGGCTCTGTTTCCTGGGCTGTGGCTGCTGGGAGAGGGAAGCAGCTCCTCCAGGTCTGCCCTGGTTCTCTGGGGCTGCATGGCCCTGACCCAACCTGACGCCAGACTGTCCCTCTGTGGTCACTGATGTGAAGGAGCAGCCACAGGAATAGAACGGGGAGAGGGAGGCAGGGAAGGATTTGTGGATCTGGGGCTCAGGAAGGACTATTTAGGGGAGTATTTAGTTCTCTCCTGTGCACAGCACGGGCTGTGGAGTCCTGGCACTGAGCTCTGGCAGATCCCGACATCTTCCTTGTTCCCCTGAGAGCTTGCAGTGGAGCTTTCCTGCCGGGAGGGCATCTGGAAACCAGATTGTAATGGGCTGGACACCACCTGTGAGCTGTCCCTGGGCCACCCAGCTGCTGTGTCTGAGCTCCCTGTGCAGCCTTACCAGAGCATAAGGACAAGGACAGTGACATGGAATCCTGCCATGGAACAGGATTCCTCTGTTAAACCAAGGGAACAAGATCCCCAGGGCTTTCCTGTGTGCAGGATGAGTTTGACCTGTGCCCTAAAAGCCTGTCCCTCTGGATCCTCAGCTTTCTAGGTGCTGGGGAATGAGGGCAGCTCTTGGGGAGCAAAGTCACACCCTTCCCCCAGGGTGGTGGGGCTCAGCAGGGGTGGGAGGTCCCCCTCCAGTGAGTGGGGCTGTCCAGCTGCCTCAGCCAAGCCTCCTCCTGCCTTGGGGCCTTCTCCTGTGTCCAGCTCTAAATACCTGACAGATCCCATTTGTTCCTGGAACTTGTCCACTTGGCTGAATTTGGAGTCTGGCTGCAGCAGGGATGCAGGAGAAGATGTTGGTGAAGACCAAGGCATGAAGCGAATGGGAGGAAGGCCACATTTGTTGTTTAACAGATGCACTGAGAAGAGCTGTTGGCACCAAGAGCTGCCAGCTCTGACACAGGAAAACTCTGCCTAAATACCTGAGCTTCATCTCTGTCATCGTCCCTTCCTGAAGGATCCCTCTTCTCCTGTCTACACAGATGAGATTTGAGATGCTTTCCTGGTTCCAAAGTCCACTGAACTCCAGTCAGATAACAGACCTGACTCATGGCGACAATCCCAGGCCAGTCCTCTCCTCTCTGTGTGTGCAGGTT